>CM076579.1:323811149-324110554 GCA_034641835.2 Pinus albicaulis | reverse complement strand
ATCCACATGCACTCCCCTTTCATCAATAATGTATCCCAGATATTGAACCTGGGTCATGCCAAAAGTGCACTTCTCCAAATTGGCACACAACTTGTGTTTCCGCAGTGTTTGGAGGACTTGTCAGATGTGGTGAAGGTGCTCTTCCCAAGTCTGGCTGAAGATCAGAATGTCATCCAAGTACACCACTACAAATGAGTTGGTGAATGGCCGCAAGATGTCATCCATCATCCTCAAGAAGGTGGCGGGAGCATTCGTCAACCCGAAAGGCATGACCAGCCATTCGAAAAGGCCTTCCTTGGCTTTGAAGGCAGTCTTCCACACATCTGAGGGTTCAATTGGTACCTGGTGATACCCAGACTTCAGGTCGATCTTGCTGAAATATTTTGCACCTTTGAGTTGGTCCAGAAGGTCATCAATCCGTGGGATTGGGTACCTATTCCGGACAGTGATCTTGTTCAGCGCCCGATAGTCAATACAGAGCCTCCACGTCCCATCCTTCTTCTGTACCAACACGATCGGGCTCCCACAGGGCGATGAACTTGGTCTGATGTGACCTTTCTGCAACAGCTCCTGAATTTGCCTCTTGATTTCATCATTCTCTATAACTGAGCGCCGATAGATCGGTCCATTAGGTAGCGGCGCACCAGGGGTCAGATCAATCGGGTGCTTGACCTGACAGTGCAGAGGAACCCCTGTGGGTGAGGTGAATATGTCCCCGTACTCCTCCACAACCTTATCCATTTGTTGTTGTTGTGCAGAGGAGCCCTGTCTAGAGGTCGTGGCCATAGTCTTCTTCTTGCCCTGGGGGCAGATCATCAGGAAAACGAATTTCCTGGTTTGGGAAATGAGCTTACTGCATTGTTTTGCAGTAACCAAAGAGATAGCGGCAGGAGGTGGTACCTCTAGTATCCTGTACAACTTATTTCCCAAAGTAACAATAATAGCACGAGGTCGAGACTCATACACAGCATGACGCTTCCACAAGTATGGTTGTCCTAATAATACATCAGAAACATCAATAGGAGCAACGTCACATAATACCTCATCCGTGAAGGGCTTGATGCTATAGGGAAGGCGAAACTGCCGGCTGACGCGGAGATCTCGTCCTTGGTGAAGCCACCCGATGGTGTATGGATGTGGGTGAGCTGTGGTCGGCAAGCCCAACCGCTTCACGGCATCTGCCGAAATGAGGTTCTTTTGGCTCCCATTGTCGACAATGAACTGTACCGGGGAGCCCTTTACCCACATCTGGGAGTGGAAGAGACGTTCTTCCTCCTCTGGATCTTCCGGTTCCTCCTTTTGGATCTTTGCAGTGGCAACAGTGGCGTTGGGCTCCGCATCAATAATCTGTTTCCCTTTTTCATTCGCCTTTTCAGGTTCTGATTCAGAGTGAGAGCATGCATCTGACTCAGAAGCCCTCATCTCGGCCACTAGCGACTGCTTGGCCCGACACTCACTTGTGTTGTGAGTGGAGCTCTTATGGAACTCACACCACTTTCCCGTGTCCTTCTTTGGCTTTGCGGGGTTGTTCTTTTCTTGTGGCTTCGATGAGTTGTCTTTAGCCGCCATGCCTGCTCTATCCTTGTTCGCCAGCACCCCTTGCTTTTGATTCGCGCATCCAAAGTCTCGCTCTTCTCGTTTGAATTTCGCTCATTTTGGCAAAGATACTCGCATGCTTCTCATGGAAGGATGTCGAGGAACTCCATTTCCTCCCGAATGTATCTCGTGCGTACAATCGCGATACTTTAGCACGAGATGTTTCTTCAATCTTTGATACCCAACTTCAGGCAGAAGGGAATGTATCTGTCACTACGCACATCTTGATCCCTTTGTTGTCGCAGCGTGGTCCATTGTATGTACTTGTCCTCATAGCTCCCCACGGGATAGTACTGTTCCTTGACGGCGTCTCGAAAAGAATTCCAAGTTGGTACGGCCGAGAACAGAGAGGGTTCTGTCTGGTCCTTGTTCTCACAATAGGTTTCCCACCAGTCCTTAACATGGGGGGTAGCTTTGAGGAGTGCAAAAATAATCTTCTACCGGTCTGAAAAGTCATGAACAGAGAAATATCCTTCTAATAGATTCAACCATCTATCTACGGCATCTGCGTCTATTTGACCCTCAAATATGGGAATGTCAAAATTTACTTCTACCTTAAAGGGAGTCGCAACTCCAGAGTGGCTACTGGATGCAGATGCGCCGCTGGTGGGCAGTCGTTGAAGGATCTGAGCAAAGTTATCCATCATCGCGTTCCTTTGTTTTTCGAGGGCCTCCTCGAGCAATATTTTGATAGGATCTCCTACTCCCTCATATTTCTTTTCGTCCCCCATGGGCGTCCGTCGAGGTTTGCGAGGCTGATCTTGCAAAGGTTCCACCAGATCAAGCCCTAGCTCCTTATACCCCGACCTCGTTGGGGACATGCAAAGAAGGATCGAGAAAAGGCAGACCGCTTTGATACCACTGATCTGGATTTATGCAGGAACGCAACAGAATAAACACATAACCATAAATACAGAGATGCAGCGGAAATAACACTTCATTTCATTAATACCAAAGAACTGAAATTTGCTTACAGACAGAATGGAAATAAAACTAGCTAGGGCGCTGGTAGCTATCTCTGAGAAGAGATGTGGCGGCTACAGGCCTCTGAACTGAGTTACAATGAGGCTCGAGGGTCTATTTATCATTTAGAAACAATGGGAAATCCTAAACAGCCAAAACCCTAACCCTAGGAGATGAAGCGCCAAAACTATGGGCCCCGTTTGGGTAAATTGGTGTTTCAACTTCCCTGGGGCGTAACTTTGGCATACGATCTCCGTTTGACGCGTACCATACCTCGTTAGAAAGATCTATCCGAGGACTACAAATTTGGAATGAGCAACATCGGTCCATAGACCCATGTTGCTCTCCGTTTTCCCAAAAAACGTCGTTTAGGGCCTCAAAACGGCTCCGGAAGTTTAGGACCCGAAAAACTGCTAAAAATAGTAAACTGTGCCGAAACTGAAAAACTGAAATAGACAATGGTGGAGCCCCAAGTGGAATAGGCAGTTTAATTATTGTGGTATTGTGTCGCCCTTTTCCATCTTGATTTTTTGAAGTTTGTCCTTTAGTGCCAACCTTTGATGGTCACTCTTGTTTTGAAACAAGTCTGTCAAGGCAACCCATATTTAATATGGTCTCCTTATCATGGAGATTTGAGAAGATATGATTTCGAACTCCTTCCAGTAATATCCTTCTTTCCTTGGCTAGATTACTTTTACATTTTGCTAGACCCTGTGCATCTGCAACTATTAGTTTCAGAACACTTCTATCAATGTATTCCTTAAACACATTATCTTCCATGTTTTCTTCCATCCAGCCCTTCCAAGAAATTTAATTAGAGATACCCTCAAGGGAATACTCAAGCCTCAGACAATAGAATGACATCCTAACCCTGTTGCTATATCTGAAGAATAAATATGCAAAACTTGTTCCTCCTGCAAAGACAAACTTGTACTTTTCTCTTCTATAGTGATTTCATCTATGATACCATGTATAAATTCCTTGTCAATTCAAACTTCTAATTGTAATTTACTAAAAAAATATACTTGAATCTACTCTACTCGTAAGCAGAAATAATTTAAACGATCGCGAAATCACGAAGCATAAAGAGAAAGAATTTAATCAACACATTACACAATTATTTCCCGGGGAAAGCCACAACAAAAAACCCCACTATATTTATATTTCATTAATCACAAAATATGAGAAGATTACAATACTTTGCTCAAGCCTGAGTAACCTCTACACTATCTCTATCTGTATCCCTGCTTCCTAGACAATCCTTGGCCAACACTTAACAAATTTTCTTCGTGTCCAAGTCCATATTTGCTTGCGTTTTTCCCTTCGTAATTAGCCCCTATTAATTAGGGAAATTTTTCATCCAAAAATACACAATACATCATAGGCCTTCCTCTGACTGCATGCACCACCTATACAATTTGGATGATTTTATAGCTGATAGTACATTTCCCTTAAACTCTAATATTTACTAGGTAACTTGTAGATATTACATGCTCGAGTTATTTATGGTTTATTTATCAGTTAACTGGTTGATCACATAGTACACACCCCACTACTAGACCTCCCACTAGTTCCTCCAAGAGTTGGAACTAATTTAACCGACATTAACTCAAATAAACTGAATTAATTAATTACAACTCAAAATAAACTCAACTTGGTCTCCTAAAAAGTAGGATACACTCTAGATGACTGAATTTAAACCCTCAACTCGAATTAACTGAACCAACTAAGTCAAACTAACTTAGTTAACTGCACAAGTTTTCATGTGGTGTGGAATTAAAATTTTCTTCTAATTTAATTCAAGGGAAAATTAAATTAGAATCTTTCTTGGTGCAATTTTCAAAAATAATAGGCTGAAATGTGCCTCACACATAAATTTCTAATCCTCCCAGTTAGCCTCTTACGGGTTGAAGTGTTTCCACTCCAATTTAACCTGGGCAATAGATAGTTTCCATTGCATTATTTCTCACTCAATGGGAGCACGCAGAGGCTCAACTAGGAATTATTTTTCTGGCTCTCAATACATCCAAAATCAAGTTGGCCTATTAGTGCCTCTATCAGTACATGGTTTAAATAAATTGGAAATCAATGTTTTTCGCTAATCCCTACCAATGTATGGGATCTGGATATTGAATCATCTACTGAATGCCTGGATAGAGTGAATTACAAGTGAATGTTTGGTGGATGAGTGAGTTGGTTCCATGGTCAAGGTTAAAGTGGATTGCTTACTTACTCTTGTATTTGGATGAGTGAGTATTTCACAATCACTTGTGCTTGCAATTTAATTTTTTTGCAATCTGACCGCTCCTTACCCTGAAAGCAAAGAGCGAGTACTACTAGTTCCATGTACAATATGCATCATGTAGGTATACTAAATAGATGCTGATGAGATGCCTTGAGAGAAATGGTAATTGAGGCCTAAGTGGTAATTTGGAGAGGTTAAAGGTGTCGTATTTGTTAGTTTCTATTAATCATTAATTGAGAAACACATATAAAATAATTTCACTATATTGTTTACTTGTACATCATGCCAATCAATAATATTCTTAGGAAATTATAAGTACTTCCCTAATAAAGAAACATGGAATACATTATGTATACATATATTACTAGGAAGGGCCAATTTATATCATACAGGCCCACTTTGGGAAAGTATTTCAAAAGAGACACAAAATCTATAATAGAATGCAGTAATATAAAAACACAGTAGCTAGAAACTACAACAAAGAACAAATAATCTATATACACCATAAAGTGGAAACAATAGCTGAGACTTTTTATTAATAGGGAAGTGGATAAACCAATACAACAATGCTCAAAATATGAAGCACTTAAGCCAAACAATAAGGCTAAAGTGGCACTGAAGTCCTCCCACAAGAGGGAATGCGTAACTGTTGGACTACTGGAGGGAAAATTTTGCTGCCCCTGTTGCAAATGGTGGGACTATGACAGTTGAAAATATAACTATAGATCTAGAAGTTTTGAATCTCATATAATGCTGGGATTTCAGATCCAGGCTCTATGATGAACACCCAAGATAACCCAGAAAAGATTTCCAAATCTGACAACCTTGGAAAATCACCCTCCTAGGGTTTGCAACTATATCACTATTTGGTATGCATGAGTTGAAGATATGATGGTTTCAATAAGGCACAAATAACTCAATGCATAGATGGTTGAGCCCTCCTTCATATTCTTAATCCAGAAGCTCAAGATCTGTCTCCTCCTTCCTCCTCTATTGAATGCAATTGTTGAATAAACAACAGCTGGATAAAACTGAGTTTTCAAGGAGCCAGTAGCTGAAGCCTGATGCTGAATGATGAAATTTAGCTCAATAATGATGGAAATAATGTGTACAAAGTGAGGATATAGTCCTTCATAGGATTTCCAGCAGAAATACTGGAAACTTCCTTCCTCCAATAGAACTACAGGACTAGATTGCACAATTCTTGAGGGAGAAGTTGTTGCATGGAGGTATAAACTAATGGCCTAAATTCTGGATATGAATATGTTGCTCCTGGAAGGCTAATATTGAAGCATAAGGTGAAAGGATGAATCCTCCACCAGTTTCCTAGCTGAAATGCTAGAAACAACCTCTTCCTCTCAAACCCTCAAGCAGGAACGTGTTGAATGTGGCACCAATGGCTAATGATGTACCACAGCTCAAAGAAACCTTCCCATAGTAGGCACTTGAAACCCCCCATGGCTAAGGGTGGGATTTCCGCTTGGAAACACCAGTGTGCTAAAAAACACTGCAAATTTAGCTAAACCGCTGAAGCGTGCATAGAAATGTCAACCGACAAATCCAGATCTAAATAGATCAATAATCAAAATCTAAAGCCTTCCTTCAATTGCTTACTTCATCATCCTTATATGGTTTGTGAGCCTTCCATAGCCCTGGCCCACCTCATAACTGCGCTGCACATGTGGCCACCAGCCTCTATGAAGACTTTGTTTTCTCTCCATATTCTTCACCATCTCTGCATCTAATTCCCACTCTCTCCATCATGTGTGCATTAGATGCACCACTTCCTCCACTATGTCATCATTAGTGCTCTATGATCTTACTTTTAATGCACCATTATTTCATTTGACTTCCTCCTTGATCTCCATGATATTATCATTAATGTTGCATGATCTCCACTGTTCCTTTATTAAGAAGCTGCTCCACCACTCAATAATGTATATATACTTCTAATTAACCCACATACACACATTAAAAGTGGATTTTATTCATATATGGAGTTTATGGGTCCCTCCACCCTCTTATTTTCTTAATTAATTAATAAAATTAAGAACTCTAATATTCCAATTAACTGATGGAAAATTGGGAATATTATAGTCCTCCCCGCCAAAAGGTTGCTTGTCCTCAAGAAATTGCAAAAGTGGATGATAAAACAATCCATATCCCTCCAAATTTCATCCTCATATGGAAGGCCTCGCCATATGCTCCAATGTGTTATGCATTCCCAACTCCAAAGCTGCCCCTCTAGAATGTCTAGAATGGCCTCCAACTGAAAAATTAGATGTCTCCCCTCATCAATGAATCTGCAAGTGGCAAGAATATGTTGCCCAAGATCCTCCTCTATGCATGAGACACATAAATTAAAGTGGTCTCTTCCCAAAGTTGAAAGTCCCAACTCATAAACTATCTCTCCATCCCATGCTACATGACGTAGATTGTATCTCTCCATGCTTCCATCTTTGGCCCTATTGGCCTTGTTGGATCAAAGCATCGCATCAACATGGTGCAAAATAAGAAGTAGATACAGATGGATAAATATGTAAAATTTCAAACCATACTCTCCCAATAAAAACCACTACATCAAATCCTTCTGCTGCCATGCCAAATCATCATTAAACCAAGTAAGAGAGCCATACTCTCTCAAGAGAATCCACTGCAGTAATGCCTCTTGCTACCATGCCAAATCATCATCAACCCAAGTATGAGAGACATACTTTCTGAAAAGAATCCACCAAAATAATGCCTCTTGATGCCACAACACATCATCATCATACCAAGTACAATGAAAAAAATATTTCAATAGAAGCAAACGCAGTAAGGATTCCTGTCTCCATCCTACATCATCATCATGAAAATTATGGGAAAAAATCAGCCCATACTCTCCCAAGAGTAACCAAAGCAACAATTATTCTTGCTGCCATCTTAAATCATCATCATGCAAGTCATGTAGCAACAACATACTGATTAACATGTGGAATGTCACATCATCCCAATATAAACAAGCTCCCTGTTGCCACATCATGTGAGATTTATGCCACGTCTGAAACAAAAGTACATACATGGACATAGGATATGTCATGTGATGGCCAAAATATCTCAGCAATAACCAACACATCCATGCCTCCTATTGCTACATAACATCAGTAATATAAATTCCATGGATCATACAAATGTGAGATGTTGGGTCGTAACCATACTCACCCAAGAGCAACCAACGTAGCCATGCTTCTTGCTTACCTGTATCTTATATCTACAAGTAGGTGGTTAACCCCTTGCTATTCCTCCTCATCCATCCATCCCACTGTGGGTGATGAATCATGCCATGCTCAAACTTGGTATCCAACTAGAGCAACAAAGTTGTAGGCTTGTTGACTTAAGTTATAAAATACACAAGAGGTATTGTAATAATAATATATTATATATAAAATGTAGAAAATATGATGATAAAATGTTACAATGAATACCTTTATATACCTATGCGGGTGGACTTTCATGAATGGGCATGTCTTTTAGACATACCCTTTCATTAACTTAATGAATACTTACATAATCCTTATTTAACTATTAATAACTATATTTATTATATTTTTTATGAATTATATTCATAGCATTTCCTTCCTTCTCGAAAACTTTGTCCTCAAAGCTTAATTTTTCTGACAATTTCCTTCACTTAGACCTATGCGCTAGGCATGTCATTCATCAACAGTGAGTTATCTTGTAGAATTATCTCTAATGTTGTCTTTGAAACTATATATATATATATATATATATATATATATATATATATATATATATATATATATATATATATATATATATATAATTAAAAATTATATTAATAATTTATACATAGACACTTAACTTGGGTAGATCGTATAATAACTTCCTTCCCAAGTTTCAATTTGACGGCAAGGATTATGTTTAATATAATCCTTTGATGATTTTTTATTTATTTATCTTGGGTTAATTTTAATGGATGTTCTGAAAGGACATGAAACAATTACAAAGAATTTGTCCTTTGGTCTTCACATCCCTTTCAACGCTTGATAGGTGCGGTTCAATCGATGGACGATGACAATGGTGGACAGGATTTAACTCTGAACGGATGTGGATTGTGATAGAGAAGTCGATGGGTTGTTGAGGTTTCTGTAGAGTTAGAAAGATGGAAAATTACCTAAGCAGTGGTCAGAGAAAATTGCAGAGGTGACGACTAGAAATTATTGGCACCAATCGATGTTGTTTATCTGTGGGTATTTCCAACGCATTAGAATTCCTACTAGCCTCCACTTTGAAATCAGTCTCCCATTTAACTATCTCTTGGCATAAATTTTGGGTTTTCCGTCTCTCATTTATACCATGGCATTTTCTAAATCCTTGGGCTTTAAAATCCCTTGCCAGTGCTCCCAAGGGCCTATCGAATCTGTGCACAGATAGCAACAAGGATTCGGTCTCTGTTTGGAGAATCTCCCAGCTAGCACTGTCTTCCTTCAAAAAGCATCCAAGTGTGTCATTTTCAAGTGCTACATCTCTTATAGCATGAGTTTTCTTTGCTTTTTCTTTTCTAGAATGCACAAATACCAAAATTTGATGCTTACCAACAATCGTCATCACCTTTTCGTAACACACATCATTCATCAACTGAAACCTCTAGAGTGGCTTCTTGACAATGATCCCAATATATTTTTGAGCCAATGGGAAAGGCCTATAACTATTATCAAAATAGAATAAACCATCTGACTTCACCCTCAAAATAGGGCAACATCCTGATAGTTTGGAAGTGTTACAGACAATCCCACCAATCGAATCATTTCCTGAGTAGTCTCGATTTTCTTAACTGTCCTGGCCACAATGCCTTCCAGCACTGATCCTCTATTATCCTGTAAAAGATGAATCTCATAAATAATTAAAATCTTTACAAGTTGGGTATATGTCCTATCCCTGGACCTTCTTGTAATAATATCGATTGACCATGTTGAACTTTTTTCTTTCTTCATGTATACTATCATGCAGGCGATACCAATCTCTTTCAGTCATGCGACAGCTTGATTATGTCTTGTGTGACTCCAACTGCTTGTTGGAATCGTGCCAAATTAACTTACTCTGTCTGCAAATGTTTGTACTATGAACATCTCTTTCTGGAGGTCCGTTATTCTCATATGGCCTAGTTGTTGTACGCTGAAAGCATATGGAACAGGGATTTCTAGATCCCCTGTAACATTTACCTTTGTTTTTAATTTGTCGTGCTGAATACCAATTAGGTGTTGTATCACTCGTAACTTCGGGTAAATCACTAGTTGAATGTTGTGTGTCATAATTAAAGGCCATTCGTCGCTCCAAAGGTCTACATCATTGTAATTGATGTCACCTTTCTTAATAAGTCTGTCTTTGATCTCATTATACAATACAAATTGTATTGCTTGTGCCATTTTATGTGAGCTGATCTCAATAAAAGTTGGTGCTATATATAAATCCTTCACAAAAGGATGATACCCTAGACTTCTTTCAGTGTTTTAATTAAATTCTGCTGCTTTATTTCCTACCGCAAACTACTCTGTGGGTACATGATCTGTTACCTCTTTAGGTGGCTGTTTCGTTTGAGGAATGCTTGGAATGCCAATGTTATTTTGGTGAAGAAATTCTTCCCCTTCAATTAACATATATCCACTTTTATTTTCATTTTCATTCTTGTTTCCTTCAGGGGTTCTTATTTCATCAGCATCACTATCTTCATACCTATCAAGATCAATGTCATCTTCTTTTGTTTCTTCAACAGTTTCTTGACTAGAAATCTTATCTTTATTTTTAAGATCTCCTTCATTGTCATAATTTGGGATTTCCGTAACTTGATTTTCTTTAGAATGTAGTGATTTTTCATGCTTATCATCTAAATTTTCTAAATCGGCTAAATTGTTATGTTGACTATGTTCAATATTCAGGAATATTGGTTTTTGCGTTAGATTTATCTTGTCCAAAATGGTGTTCATCTTCTGCATTGTCTTTTTATGATTGTCTCTGGACTCGCTACGTATTTTCAACATTTGTATTTATATCCGATTTTTCATGTCTTGAAGTTTTTTGATGTCATCAGAAGTTCCTGGAACCTTATCCTCAAGATTGACTAATCGTTTAGCGAATTTATCAGAATTATTGATCTTACTCTCCAGATTGATCAACCTTTTGTTGAAATCAGCCATCATCATTGATGAAGACATCAAGCGGTAGCAATTTTGAGGCACCGCATGTAACCACTGAAGGCAACTAACAGTGGCGTAGGTGCTTCCTTCTAGGCGAGAAGATCGTTTCTTTGATACCAAATGGAGCAACAAAGTTGTAGGCTTGTTGACTTAATTTATAAAATTCAGAAGAGGTATTGTAATAATAATATATTATATATAAAATGTATAAAAGATGATGATAAAATGTTACAATGATGCCTTGCTTATATACCTACGCAGGTGGCCTTTCATGAATGGGCATGTCTTTTAGACATGCCCTTTCATTAACTTAATGACTACTTACATAATCCTTATTTAACTATTAAAAACTATATTTATTATATTTGTTATGAATTATATTCATAACACCACCTAAGGTAGAATACCATCCTCCATATGAAAAGCTTTTCACCAGATGATATGTTGAAGTGCACCCTCTGTGAGGTATCTCCATGAGATCCTCTAATTAATGGCCCAATAGAACCCATAAAGTTCCATACATGTTGTCGATAGAGATTTCTCTTTGAGCTGTGATAAGATCATCAATAAAACTCCATCCTAACAATGGAAAGTGATATCCATAATAGGATGTCTACCATGGATCATATGTCCCTCTAGTGCTTCATTAGCGAAGTGGGCTTTGGAATGCTCGATGAATAATGGGACCCTCATCTCATCACTACTTCTTAGTGACAAAGTTGTATATATGCATGGTGATATATCTACTGTCTCATGGCCATACACAATGCTAAACTCATAGCCCAACATTGTACTGAATAGGGCTATGCTCATCCCATCCTTTGAAACTCCACAGTTCAACAGAATGTGTTGTGTGTAGCTCAAAAATGAAAAACATGGATGGCTATACATCTCCTCCTTGATCAAGTCAAGGGTCCTCTCTACAGTGATATCTTTCTACTCTAAATCAGCAAGGTGCTCTAATTCTTGGTTATGAAATTTCCCTAATGGCATGTTATCACAAATCTCAATATGAGGCACTAAAATAATATGAGATGAAAGTTTTTGAAAACCTTGGATAAGCTTAATTTGGGGAACATGTTTCACATCTACAAGAGTTCCTCCAACCGATGCAATGGCCTCTCCAACTGCTATTAATGGTGATAGTTGCTCTCCTTCTACTGTACTAGCACTGGTATATGTCCCTTCCTCCTCATGCATCTCCCAAATCATGCATGGGGCTCCAAATGTTAAGAGCTCAAGACCATCTTTCAAAGATGCAATTTATCTTCCTCCTTATGCAAGTACTTATGCAACTGGTGGTGGTGGTAGAGGCTCCTCTTCCAGAGTGATAATGTTGACATATTCCTTTGGCTCCTCATGTACTATCTCATCAATGATGGGAATTTTCTCTAGTTTCATTCTACCAAAATTCTTCTTCAGTCTTTGAGTGAAATCTGCATAAGCAGTCACTCTCGCGTGTGACAAATGACTGAACCACCAATATTTTTCTTCAGACTCAAGGTGCAACAGTACAATCTCCACAACCTCTCTTTTTGCTACTGGATATAGTTGAAATAATTTATCTAACTCCTTCCTCCAAGCCCTTAATGTGCTTGAGGATGATCCATCAAATGTAGGCAAGAAGAATATATGCCTCTTTCTTCTATTTTTTCTTCGAGATCTCCTTTCTTCTTGATTTTTAAAAACCCGTGGAGAGTTAGATTCTCCTTGAGTGTCCTAGACTGTGATTTTTACTCAGACATATATTTACTTAGGGTCTCATACCCAAAGTATCCTTTATATTCATATCATTCACCTTCCTTCTCAAAGAAAGGGATCTAGTAGAATGTTGTGGAGCTCTATGCAATGCCAGTCTTTTCTGCTGCTGATAGGAAGTATTTGGACCTTCCTTATCGTGAAACCTTCTTGAGGTCTATTTTTTCCTTTCTATCTTCATTTTATTGACCTCCTTGGAGAGATTTTGCTTAGATCTATAGAGAAGAGTGGCAAAAATTAAACTCTATGTCATTTGTGGATCTCTACTTTCTGCTTCTCTTTTTGTTGTTAAAGATGAAGTGCCCACAATTTGAGCCAAAGATCATGCTTTGGTACCACTATAATATCCCAAAAGGGATAATGCAGTAATAAAAAAATACAATAGTTGGAAACTGCATCAAAGAACAATTAATCTAAACACATCATAAAATAGAAGGAATAAATGAGCCTTTTTATTAATAGGGAGGTGGATAAACTGGTACAACAATGCTCAAAATATGAATCATTCAATACAAATATGAAGGATAAATTGACCCTAAAGTCCTCTCACAAGAGGGACTGCATAACTATTGGACTGTTGGAGGTAAAATTGCATTGTCCCTGCTGCAAATGCAGGGACTTCAACTACCAGCTGAAAATAGAACTGTAGATATGGAAATTACGGAGCTTAGATGATGTGAAAATTTCAGACCCGGGCTATATGATGAACACCCAAGATAACCCAGAAAGGATTTCTAGATCTGACAATAATGGAAAATCACACTCCTAGGGCCTTCAACTATATCACTATTGGGTATGAAAATCTACTACATGATCTGAGGATATGATGGCTACAATAACGCAGAACCAACTCAATTCATATAGGATTGATCCCTCCTTCAGATTCTTAATGTAGAAGCTCAAGATCTATCTCCTCCTTCCTCCTACACTGATACCTGCTAAATACACAACAACTGGATAAAATTGAGCTGTCAAGGAGGCAGTAGATGAAGCCTGATACTGAATTCTGAAATGTAGCTGAATAATTATGGAAATAATGTGTACAATGTTGAGATTCAACAAGATGATGAGCTTAGTGAAAATTAAGCACCTTCACTAAGTTGGGCCCGCAGGCTATTTTTAGGGGTATGTCTATTTTTAGACATGGTGAGCATATTCTATAAGTTTCAGGATGCTATTTGTAGATGGTTGATCAAATGTGAAAAATAGATGAAATTATATTTTTAGAATATTGGGCGAAGTCTACTTATAGATCATCAATCTAAAAATAGATGCATGTCGATTATTATTAGCCCTTCATAATAATCTGACAATAAATATCAAATTATTCTCTTGGAGCACTTTATTTTAGTGAGCATATTTGGAAAATCAATGGGTTGAAGGAATTACGCAATTCCTAGGGTTATTGGTGACTCATGCATGGAGGAATCAGTTAGAACTGAAGTGGAAAATTTGTGACAGAGTTGGAAGAGTAGTTAATGGAGTTGTTATTCAGTTTAACTCAGTTAAGTGAGTTAAACTCAATTGAGGTAGCTGTATCTAGTTTAACCGAAAGATACACTAGTGAGAGTTTAGTGAATAAATTATTTAATTAATTTATAACTAGAGACTCACTTGCAACTGAACAAATACAACAATTAACTACTTGCATGTCAGTTCTAGTGGAGACCTAGTGGAGAGATAGGTGAAAGGGTGAGATGGACTATTTGTTGTGACTATAGTGATGAATTCAATGAACATGACACAAATTGGAGATGCCAATGAGGATTTCACTGTCAAGCCAAGTCCAATTCGAATTCATTCATATATCTTCTTCAGTAGGGATTGTGTAGTGGAGGCAGGCTGTCAAGAGGCAAGAAATTGGTGCATAGATATGAAACTTTCTGCATTAGTGTGTAATGATTGTTTATTATACTAAGAGCTTGATACACTAAGCTTTGTATGATATTATTACATGATTCCATTGATATACATAATATATGATATTTGGGGTTTTTAGCTTTAAGCTTTCCCATTAAACAACTATGTTTAGGTGCGATTGATTTCCTTCATGAGTTTTGCAATTGGCAATTTAATTTCCGCGAGATTAACAGTGGAAGGATTATGTATTTAGCAAGAAGATAAATATTGCTAGATCAGGAGAATCCGGTAATACATTAGTATTAATAAATTTATACATGGTATCGAAGCAATGTTAATCACTGGAGATTGCAATAGTGAAGAGGTGCTGAGTTTTCTGCTGGTGGACAATTCAAATTTGCTGTAGAAATTTCTTGGTGAAATAGTTGAATATTCATTGAAATTTCTTTCAATGGGTTGCAATTGGAGTATGCCCTTAAGCGTAGCTTGAATTGAATAGCCTAGAAGGACAATATGGAATCGGTGCTTGAAGATAATGGACTAAAGGAGTTCATCGATAGCGATGTTCCTAAGCCTACTTCTAGCGATGCTGAATTACTTGAAGCATGGAAAAAGAAGGTAGCAAAGACAAGAAGAATTCTGTTGGAAGGTGTGAAAGACCATATTGTGTCAAGCCTTCATAGGAAATCCACTCCATTTTAATTGTGGAAGGCTTTGACATATCTTTTCCAAAGCAACAACGACCATAGGAAGTTGGCGCTGAAAGATAAGCTCAGAAAAATCAAAATGGAGAAGGGCAACAGTATTCCAAAATATCTCATGAAGTTTTTCCAATGTAGGGATGAGATGGGGAGTGTGGGAATTATAATTGTGTATGATGACTTGGTGAGCTTGGCTCTCCTTGGCCTTCCGAAGAGTTGGCACAGCTACGAAGGCTCTATCAGTGGACAGGAGAAACTATCGGATTGGGAGTGACTTTGGTCGGATCTTGTGCAGGAGGAGATAAGGCGGAATACCAGGGATGGCTCTTCATAGAAGAATGATGATGAAGAGAATTTTACTTTGGCTGCCAAATAAAGGAGAGGGAAGGGGAAGAAATCCCATCCAAAATCTAAGGCTAAAGGAAAGAAGCTGGATTTTTCCAAGGTGAAGTGTTTTCACTGTCACAAACATGGGAATCTCGGCACTAATTTCCCATAGAAAAAGAAGAACAAGAAGGCTGTTGGAGCTACAAAAAGTGAGGCCTTAGCCTCGCAACTTGAACTTGATTTCTCTTTGATCGCATGCATGGTTTCAAGCGCAATGGGATCGGTGTGGTATCTTGATAGTGGTGCTTCCTTCCATATGATGGGAGATAAGGAGTTGCTTAGTGACTTGGAGGAGAAGGATCTCCAAATGCATAAAGAGATGGGCGATGATGGAAGATAAAGTCTGCCAGGAATTGGAACCATTACCTTTGAGAGGGAGTCAGGTAAACCATTTATGTTGAAAGATGTTATGCATGTTCCAAGTCTGAAGAAGAACTTGCTCTCGGTCACAATGTTGGAGGACAAAGGTTATGATGTTATTTTCAGCAAGGGAAAAGCCTTCCTGCGACATAAAACAACGGGTCAAACCAAGAGGATAGGGATTTGAGTTAAGAATCTCTACAAGCTTGGAGGTATATGGTTGCGCTGCAATGATGGGAAAAATAGAAGAAGTGGTGAGCTGGGATGAGGGAAAATTATGGCATAGGAGATTGGGCCATCTTCACCATGGTGCCTTAAAGATTTTGCAGTATATTTCTACTAGACTTCCCAAGGGTAATCTTGCACAGTCATATCAGTGCAAGGGATGTACTATGGGTAAGTTTATGAAGACAACCTTTCATGAGAAGGAGAATTGTGCTTCAGTGATCCTAGAGAGAATTCACACAGACATGTGTGGACCTCTCTCAGTTGCTTCAAAAGAAAAACACATGTATTATGTTATATTTATTGATGAATATTATCGTAGATGATGGATCTTCTTCATGCAGAAGAAGAGCGAAACATTCTTAAATTTCTGTGAGTTTAAAGCATTGGTGGAGAAGGAGTCGAGGAATCAAGTGAAGGCTCTGTAGAGCGATAATGGTGGTGAATATATCTCTAACGAATTCAAAGACTTCTATAGAAAATAAGGAATTCGAAGAGAACTCATAGCACCTCATAACCCACAGCAGAATGGGGTCGTAGAGAGGAAGAACAGAACAATCTTGGGTGTTGCACGAGTTATGTTGCATGACTAGGCCCTACCAATGCACTTGTGGGCAGAAGCATGCAACACTTTGGTTTATGTGAAAAACCGTTGTCCTCATAGCGTACTTGGCATGAGTAAAACTGAAGAATATTTTACTGGAAAGAAGCCTGATATTTCTCATTTGAATATTTTTGGCTCATATGTTTACATTCATGTGACAAATGACGCCAAGAAGAAGCTGGAGCCAACTGCAGAAGTTGGGATATTTGTGGGGTACACATAAACACCCCATATTTATCGTGTGTATTTTCCAAATAGTTGGATGACTGTGGTGCGATGGGATATAAAATTCAATGAGGTGAAAGCCATGAAGTTGTTGCTTGAGAGGGAACTACACTTGCATGTAGAGGAGGAGCTACTTGTTCCCAAAGATGAGCCTCTATATGTGGATCAGACACAAGAGGAGATTCATGGAGTGGAGGAATCCACTCACGTAGAGCCAAACATCAGAACAAGCAGAAAGGTACCATAGAAGATGAGGAACTGAAGCTTGATCTAGCATAAAATGTAGGAATCCCTACATCACAGCGTAGATAGAGACAGTCACCTGACCGATTTACTAGATACATGGCTCTCATGAGCAAGTGTATCATGACAGAGCCATATTCTTTTGAAGAAGCAACATAGGAGCCCACATGGGTAGATGCCATGGTGGAGGAGTATGACTCCATTATCAGAAACAGTGCTTAGGAGATTGTTCCAAGACCTGTGGGTAAATCAATGGTATGTTCAAGACGGATCTACAAGGTAAAGCAAGCTGCTGATGGGAGCGTCGAGAAGTATAAGTCAAGATTTTTTGCCCGAGGCTTCTCACAGATCGAGGGGATTTATTATGAAGAAACCTTTGCACCTGTCACACGGTATTCTTCCATAAGGACCATCCTTGCTCTCTCAGCACATATGGGTTGGAACATTCATCAAATGGATGTGAAGACTACGTTCCTTAATGGGATCATTGAGGAAGAAGTGTACATTGAGAAGCCTGAATGATTTGAGATCTTCAGCAGGGAGTCGCATGTGTGCAGAATCAAAAGAGCACTGTATGGGCTGAAGCAATCACCACGTGCTTGGTACATATGGATCGACAGCTATTTCACTGGACTTGGCTTCACCAAGATTGAGGCAGATGAAAACCTACACCAAATTGTGGTGGAGGGTAAGATTTTAATCATTGTTCTTTATGTTGATGATTTAATACTAACGGGTGATGAGTAGTTGATACACTCATGCAAGGAAAATCTTGTAAAGGAGTTTGAGATGAAGGATTTGGGCCTCCTTCATTATTTCCTTGGATTGGAAATATGGCAGCGAAAAGGTGAACTATTTTTGTCTCAAGGAAAGTATGCTCGGAATATACTTGATAAGTTTCACATGGAGGACTACAAGCCCATGGATACTCCTCTTCCAGGAAATTGTATGAAAGAGGATGCTACACCGACAGATGTAGTGGATGCCAATGTTTATCGACAGTTTGTGGGTTCATTCATGTATTTAGTTAATACAAGACCAGACATATGCTATGTAGTGAAACAACTTAGTCAAGCGATGGTTAAGCCTACCAAGCTCTTTTGGAAGGCAGGAAAAAATGTCTTGATGTATCTTAGGGGCACATTTGAGTATGGCTTATGGTACAAATAGACGGATGAGGTGAAGTTGCATGGCTTCAGGGATGCAGATTGGGCAGGCAGCCCAATGGAAAAAAATAGCACATTAGGAGGGGTTTTCAGTATCAGATCTACAACAGCTTCTTGGTACAACAGGAAACAAATATCCGTGGCACTCAGTTCAGCAAAATTAGAATACATGGTAGCAAGTCAAGCTGCATGTGAGGCTATCCCGATGAGGAAGATCCTGGTCAATTTTTTCGGTTCTCATTTAGATCCTACAGTGATACATTGTGATAATCAGAGTTGCATTAAACTCTCTATTAATCCTATGTTTCATGATAGATCTAAACATATAGATATTCAGTATCATCATATCAGAGATTGTGTGCAACAGAAGATCATGTTGCTTCAGTACATTCCTACGGAAGATCAGGATGCAGATATTCTGGTGAAGGCGCTCAACAGGAGAAAATTCTAATACAATAAAGGCAGGATCAAGGTGAAGGATAATCCATATCTTGTTGAGGGGCAGTGTTGAGATTCAACAAGATGATGAGCTTAGTGAAAAGTAACCACCTTCACTAAGTGGGGCCCATAGGATATTTTTAGGTGTATGTCTATTTTTAGACATGGTGAGGATATTCTATAAGTTGCAGGATGCTATTTGTAGATGGTTTATCAAATGTGAAAATAGATGAAATTCTATTTTTAGAATATTGGGCGAAGTCTATTTATAGATTGTCAATCTAAAAATAGATGCATGTCGATTATTATTAGCCCTTAATAATAATTTGACAATAAATATCAACTTATTCTCTTGGAGCACTTTATTTCAGTGAACAGATTTGGAAAATCAGTTGGCTGAAGGAATTATGCAATTCCTAGGGTTATTGGTGACTCATGCCTGGAGGACATAGTTAGAACTGAAGTGGAAAAGTTCCAACAGAGTTGGAAGAGTAGTTAATGGAGTTTTTATTCAGTTTAACTTATTTAAGTGAGTTAAACTCAGTTGAGCTAGTTGTATCTAGTCTAACTGAAAGATACACTAGTGAGAGTTTAGTGAGTTAAATTATTTAATTAATTCATAACTAGAGATTCACCTGCAACTGAACAAATACAACAGTTAACTACTTGCATGTCAGTTCTAGTGGACACCTAGTGGAGAGATAGGTGAAAGGGTGATATGGACTATCTATTGTGAATATAGTGATGCATTCAATGCATCTGAAACACATTGGATATGCCATTAGGATTGCGCAATCAAGGCAAGGCCAATTTGAATTCATTCATAGGTCTTCTTTGGCAGGGATTGCGCAGTGGAGGCAGGCTATCATGTGGCAAGAAATTGGTGCTAGATATGCAAATTTTTGCATGATAGTGTGTAATGATTCTTGATTGTACTGAGAGCTTGATGCACTAAGATTTTTATGATATTATTACATGATTCCATTGATATACATAATATATGATAGTTGGGGTTTTTAGCTTTAATATTTCTCGTTAAACAATTGTGTTTATGTGTGATTAATTTTCTTCATGAGTTTTGCAATTGGTGATTTAATTTCTGCAAGATTAATAGTGGAAGGATTCTTCATTTAGCAAGAAGATAAATATTGTTAGATCAGAAGAATTCAGTAATACATCAGTATTAATAAATTTCTACATACAAAGTGAGGATATGGTCCTTCATAGGATTTCCAGTTGAAATACTCGAAACTTCCTTCCTCCAATAGATCTATGGGACTGGGCTACACAATTATTGAGGGAACTGCTACTGCATGGAGGTATAAACTGATGGCCTGAATGCCGGATATGAATATGCTACTCTTGAAAGGTTGATCTTGAAGCACAAGTTGAAATTATGAATCCTCCACCGGTTTCCTCGCTGAAATGCTATAAACAACCTTGATCTGAAAATGGGTGGATAAATTGTAATGATTATGCGCAAGCACCTCCCACTCAGTTAAACAAATACAAGATCTAGCTTATACATGACTATGCAAAATTTTATACTTGAAACAGGTGTAATTTTTTTTACTGTTTAAGTTCTTTAATAACATTTGTTTTTGCTGATATTAAGCATGTGAAACAACCATAAAGTACAGAAAATAAGCATCAACATGTAACAACAAATTTAATAAAGGATTTCACCTGAATATCATGGGCTATGTCTCCTTGAGCCTATGTCAATTGACTTGGCTCTTTGGGATTATCATGAAAAAATTATTTTACAAGTAAATACTTAACTCCAATGGTTATTTTGGTTGTACCATTAGGTTTAGAATATCATCATACCCCTGGAATGACTGTCATCACTCTAAAGAAAGATCTAGGTTCCCTTATACTTGATTTCTGTTGTCGGTACCTAAGCTTTCATGAGCTTCTCTATGGCACCAACCCTTTAAGAAATCATTTTCTATCCCTGAAACCTCACCTACTGTCTCCAAAACATATTAGAACTCCAAAATAGATGTATCATTTGCTCAAAATGAGCTTTGGCTCCCCAATCTAGGCCTCCATCCACTATTGGCCCTGGGCTGCCCTCGCTAAGCCTCTTTTTGTTGTTGGCCCCTGATGGCCCTAGTGGCCATAGAACCTATATGAATACAAAAGCTACACAAAATTCCTCTTATGGCTCTGAAACATTCATAAATGAGTCTATAATGTCTGAGATAGTCAAAATTGACTGTTCACTTGCATAAATTGGTCGCAGGTTGCTCTGGTTATGCCTCCAATACCTAGTGGAACCCTTTGGCTCTAACGTCATTGAAAACCTCCCTGAAGCATCTCGACCTTCATAGGTCTTCAAAAGCTTCTTCAAATCCCTCCAATGGATTAATAAGGCTCAAAATAGTCAGAATAGACTACTAGTTTGCTGAGAATGGATACTGGTTGCTCTGGATGGGCATCATTCTCCCGCTGGCAGCTGGTGGCCCTGGTGACCCTTGGAAATTATGTGAAGCAACTCGGCCTTTAGAAGTCCTCTATTGGCTCTGAAAACCTCACCATTAGTTCTATAATGTCTGAAACATCCAAAATTGACTATTGGAATACTAAGAAAGTCCTCTAGCTTCCCTGGCTAAGCCTCTTTCTATTGCTGGCCCCTGGTAGCCCTCGTGGCCCCTAGAACTTCTTTGATGGAAAAAAATGCTAACAAATTTTCTGATGGATCTAGAACCCTCACCAATGAGTCTGGAATGTTTGAGATAGTTGAAATTGACTATTCACACTCGTTGAATGGACGAATCTAGCTCAAGATAGAGCCTAAACAACTTTTGTTGAGTGACCCCTAAATCAACTCAACTAAAAATGGAGCAACTGCAGTTAGCTGGAGTCAAATTTGGAGGCTCCACTCAAAATGCCGTATTTTTCCAAAATCACCGCCGAAATTAACGTTAAGAAAACTGTGGCAATTAAATGTGGCGGTTGGGAACATGCAACCCATAAACCACAATCATAACCATTGAATGGGCAGAGGTTTTAAACTTATATGTGGGAATGTAGCATTAAAATTTAATGTGGCCATGTGACAATAACTAACCGTAAACGCTGGCGGAGACTATTTGTTTAACCGTGCATAAAACATTAAAACACTGCCATGTGACTACTGCTGCCATTTAACGCTAATGGGTAACACGTTGGTGGTTAGGGATTAAGCTCTTGGGTCATGGTTGTTGGCCATATGGGGAGGGGCTGACCAGAGGGGTTGGCCCCTCCATTCCCCCATGTACCAAACCATTAAACAATAAATAGAACTCGCCAACATACAAGTTAAGAATCACTGGTAGAGTGGATGGTTAAGGCACCTACGTGATGTGTAGGAGGTATTGTGGTCAAGCCTCAGCGACCCAAAACAAAAATTTTCCACTCCACTCTTGGGCCACATGGCAGCATCTAGGCTTGCCACATGGTGACCTCTAATTGGCCGAACAAAAAATAAGTACAACCCATTGTCAAATAACATGCTAACACTTGTCACAATATGAATGGTCTGGAAGGAATATTTTGGGGAATATTTTGAAGAATATTCAAGGAATATTCCCTGGAATATTTTTTTTTAATTTCCAAAAACCTAGTCAGACCTAATCAATCGTCGAAAATTGCAGTTTACTGGACTTTTCAAATCGCTATAACTTCTTCATAAAGTGTCGATTTTTTGAACCGTTTGCGGTGCTGGAATTAGGAAGATGAGATATATCTGGTCGCTTAGGTTCAAAGCACTTGCGAACACTTTGAAATTTGAGCTATCACTTAGGTCCTTGATCCAAATCTAATCAAACCTCCTTCTTTCAAACCCTCAAGAAGGAATGCATAATTCTTGTGACTGAATGTGTTGTAGAGAGGGGCTAAATGTGGCACCAATGTTTGATGATGTATGGAATCTCAAAGAAAACCTCCTCGAGTAGGCACTCAAAGTCCCTCATGGGTAAGGGTGGGATTTCCACTCAGAAACACCTTTGTGTTAAACAAAACTGCAGACTTAGCTAAATAGTTGAAGCGTGCATAGAAATTTCAATCAAAAGATCTAGATCTAAACAGATCAATAATAAAAATCTAAATCTCGCCTTCTATTGTCGCCTTCATCTTCCTTATATGGTTTCTGAGCCTTCCATAGCCCTGGCCCACCTCTTAAATGCGCTACAGATGTGGCCACTAGCCTCTATGAAGAATGTGTTGTCTCTCGATGTTCTCCACCATCTCTGCATTTAATTCCCACTATCTCCATCATGTGTTCATTATATGTACCACTCCCTCTGCTATTTCATCATTAGTGCTTTATGATCTTACTCTTAATGCACCATGATCTCATTTGACTTCCTCCATGATCACCATGATATTATCAGTAATGTTGCATGATCTCCACCCATCCATCATTAAGAAGCTGCTCCACTACTCCATAATGTAGATCTACTTCTAATTAACCCACATAGACACATCAAAAGTGTATTTTATTCATCTATGGGGTTTATGGGTCCCTCACCCTTTTATTTACTTAATTAATTAAGAAAATTAAGAACTCTAATATTCCAATTAACTGATGGAAAATTGGGGATATTACAGTCCTCCCTGCCAAAATGTTGCTTGTCCTCAAGTAACTGCAAAAGTGGATGCTACAAAAATCCATCTCTCCTCAATTTGGATTCCTCATATGGAAGGCCTCCCCATATGCTCCAATGTGTTATGCATGCCCATCTCCAAAGATGCCTCTCTAGAATGTCTAGAATGGCCTCCAACTGAAAATTTAGATGCATCCCCTCATCAATGAATCTCCAAGTGGAAACAATATGTTGTCCAAGATCCTCCTCTATGCATGAGATACATAAAGTGAAGTGGTCTCTTCCAAAAGTGGAAAGTCCCAACTCATAAACTATCTCTCCATCCCATGCTACATGAAGTAGATTGTATCTCTCCATGCTTCCATATTTGGCCCTGTTGGCCTTGTTGGCTCCAAGCATCACATCAACATGGTAAAAAATATGAGGTAGAGACATATGGATAAACATGTACAATTCCAAACCATACTCTCCCAATAAAAACCACCACAACAAAGCCTTATGATGCCATGCCAAATCATCATTAAACCAATTAAGAGAGACATACTCTCTCAAGAGAAGCCACCATAGCAATGCCTCTTGCTACCATGCCAAATCATCATCAACCCAAGTATGAGAGCCATAATTTCTCAAAAGAATCCACCATAGCAATGCCTCTTGATACCACATCACATCATCATCATGCCAACTACAATGGACAGACTCTTTCAACAGAATCCAATGCAGTAAGGCTTCCTCTCTCCATCTTACATCATCATCATGAAAAATAAGGGAAAAAATCAGCCCATACTCTCCCAAGAGTAACCAAAGCAACAAGGATTCTTGCTACCATCTTACACCATCATGATGCAAGTCATGTAGCAACAACATACTGATTGACATGTGGAATGTCACATTAGCCCAATACAAACAAGCTCCATGTTGCCACATCATGTGATAGTTATGCCATGTCCCAAACAAAAGTACATACATGGACATGGGATGTGTCATGTGATGGAAAAAATCTCTCAGCAATAACTAGCGCAGCCATGCCTCCTATTGCTGCATAACATCAGTAATATAAATGCCAGGTATCATAAAAATGTGAGATGTTGGGTAGTAACCATACTCACCCAAGAGCAACCAACGCAAGCATGCTTCTTGCTGCCCTGTATCATAGATCTGCAAGTAGGTGGTTAACACCGTGCTCATCCTCATCCATCCATCCCACTGTGGGTGATGAATCATGTCATGATCAAACTTGGTATCCACCTAAGGTAGAATACCGTCCTCCATCTTAAAAACTTTGCACCCGATGAGATGTTGAAGTGCACCCTCTGTGACGTATCTCCATGAGATCCTCTCGTTAATGGTCCAATAGAAGCCATAAAGTTCCATACATGTTTTGGGTAGAAATTTCTCTTTGAGCTTGAGAATCTCATCAAGATAACTCCATCCTGACAATGGAAAGTGCTATCCATAATAGGATGTCTACCATGGACCATATGTCCCTCTAGTGCTTCATGAGTGAAGCTTCCCTCGGAATGCTCCACAAATAATGGGGACTTCATCTCATCACTGTTTCTTAATGACAACGCTGTCTATCTGCATGGTGATACATCTGCTATCTCATGGCCATACACAATTATAAACTTATAGCCTGACATTGTACTGAATAGGACTATTCTCATCCCATCCTATGAAACTCCACACTTCAACACAAAGTGTTGTGTGGAGCTCAAAAATGAAAAACATGGATGGCTATACATCTCCTCCTTGATCAAGTCAAGGGTCCTCTATGCAGTGATATTTTGCTGCTCCAAATCAGCAAGGTGTTATAATCCTTGGTTATGCAATTGCCCTAATGGCATGTTCTCACAAATCTCAATATGTGGTATTGAAATAGTATAAGATGAAAGTGTTTGCAAACCTTGGATAAGCTAAATCAGGGGAACATGTTGCATAGCTACAAGATTTCCACCAACCATTGCAATGGCCTCTCCAACTGTTGGTAATGGTGATAACTTATCTTCGTCTACTGCATTGGTGCTGGTATATGTCTCTTTCTCCTCATGCATCTCGCGAATCATGCATGGGGCTCCAAATTTTAAGAGCTCAACACCATCTTTCAAAGATGCAATTGATCTTCCTCCTTATGCAAGTACTTATGTAAATGGTGGTGGTGGTAGAGGCTCCTCTTCTGGAGTGATAATGCTGACATATTCCTTTGGCTACTCATGTACTATCTCATCAATGATGGAAGGTTTCTCAATGGGAAGTGTCTCTGGTTTCCTTATACCAAAATTCTTCTTCAGTACTTGAGTGAAATTTTCATAAGAAGTCACTCTGGCATGTGACAAATGACTGAACCACTAATATTTTGCTTCATCCTCAAGGTGCAACACTACAATCTCCACAACCTCTCTTTCTACTACTCGATATAGCTTAAATAATGTATCTAAATCCTTCCTCCAATCCCTTATTATGCTTGAGGATTATCCATCAAATGTAGGTAAGAAGAATCTATGCCTCTTTTTTCTATTGCTATTGCGGGATCTCCTTTCCTTTGTGATTTGTAAAAACTCTTGGAGAGTTAGCTTCTCCTTGAGTGCTCTAAAATATTATTTGTACTTAGACATATATTTATTTAGGGTATCATACCCAAAGTATCCTTCATATTCATACCATTCACCTTCATTATCAAAGAAAAGGGATCTAGTAGAATGTTGTGGATCTCTATGCATTGCCAGTCTGTTCTGCTGCTGATAGGAATTACTTGGAACTTCCTCATATTGAAACATTCTTAAGGTGTACTTTTTCCTTTCCCTCTTCATTTGATTGACCTCCTTGGAGAGATCTTGCATAGATCTATAGTGAAGAGTGGAAAAACTTAAACCCTCCGTCATTTGTGGATCTCTACTTTATGCTTCTCCTTTTGATGTCAAAGATGAAGTGCCTAAAAGTTGAGCCAAAGATCATGATGTGGTACCACTCTAATATCCCAAAAGGGAGAATGCAATAATACAAAAATACAATAGTTGGAAACTACAACAAAGAACAATTAATCTAAACACACCATAAAATAGACAGAATAGATGAGCCTTTTTATTAATAGGGAGGTGGATAAACCAATACAATGGTGCTCAAAATATGAAGCACTCAATACACACAAGAAGGCTAAAGTGACCCTAAAGTCCTCCCATAAGAGGGAATGTGTAACCATTGGACTACTGGAGGTAAAACTGCATTGTCCCTATTGCAAATGCAGGGACTGCAACGGTCCGCAGAAAATAGAACTATAGATATGGAAATTCCGGAGATCAGATGATTCCAGGATTTCAGATCCGGGCTCTATGATGAACACCTAAGGTAACCTAGAAACAATTTTTAGATCTGAAAATCTTGGAAAATCAACCTCCTATGGCCTTCAACTATATCACTGTTGGTTGTGCAGATCTACTGCATGAGCTAAAGATATGGTGGCTACAACAAGGCACAACTAACTCAATGCATAGAAGGTTTATCCCTCCTTCAGATTCTTAAGCCATAAGCTCAAGATCTATCTCCTCCTTCCTCCTCCACTGAATGTAGTTGTTGAATACACAAGAGCTCGATAAAAATGCACTATCAAGGAGGCAGTAGATGACGCCTAATACTTAATGCGGAAATGTAGCTCAAGAATGATGAAAATAATGTGTAAAAAGTGAGGAGATGGCCCCTCATAGGGTTTCCAGTTGAAATATTGGAAACTTCGTTCCTTCGATAGATCTACAGGACTAGACTGCGCAATTATTGATGGATCTACTACTGCATGGAGGTATCAACTGATGGCTTTAATGCCAGATATGAATATGCTGCTTCTGAAAGGATGATGTTGAAGCAAAAGGTGAAATGATGAATCCTCCACAAGTTTGCTATATGAAATGCTATAAACAACCTCATCCTCTCAAACCCTCAAGCAGGAATGCGTAATTCCTATGACTGAATGTGCTGTAGAGAGGGGTTGAATGTGGCACTAATGCTTGATGATGTATGGTAGCCCAAAGAAACCATCCTAGAGTAGGCACTCGAAGTTCCCCATGGGTAAGGGTGGTATTTCTACTCGGAAACACCTATGTGCTAAACATAACTGCAAACTTGGTTAAATAGCTGAAGCATGCATAGAAATTTCAACCGAAAAATCTAGATCTAAACATATCAATAATAAAAATATAAAGTATATCTTCTATTGTTGCCTTCATCTTCCTTATATGGTTTGTGAGCCTTCCATAGCCTTGGTCCAACTCTTAACTGTGCTACAGATGTGGCCACTAGCCTCTATGAAGACTTTGTTGTCTCTCCATGTTCTCCACCATCTCTGCATTTAATTCACACTCTCTCCATCATGTGTGCATTAGATGCACCACTTCCTCCACTATTTCATCATTAGTTCTTTATGATCTTACTCTTAATGCACCATGATCTCATTTGACTTCCTCCATGATCTCCATGATCTTATCATTAATGTTGCATGATCACCACTATTCCATCATTAAAAAGCTACTCCACTACTCCATAATGTCGATCTACTTCCAATTAACCCGCATACACACATCAAAAGTGGATTTTATTCATCTAGGGGGTTTATGGGTCCCTCCACCCTCTTATTTACTTAATTAATTTAGAAAAGTAAGAACTCTAATTTTCCAATTAACTGATGGAAAATTGGGAATATTCCAAATCAGCCGCCAACGGTAAATATCTAGTCATAGTACAATCCTTTGTCGAAGTGTACGAAAGAATACCAATTTTAGCTACGCATAACTAATGTGCCTCAACATCAAATATGGTTGCAAATATCTTCGCATCTTCATGAAGTGCTGATCAAGACAGAGCCGTAAAAACCAGATCTATGCATAGAAAGACATTGCCAAAGAAAAGAAGGTCGGCTCCATATATCCAATAGACAAGACAAGAACAATTTTTTGAAAGAATTTTTTGTATTAAGGGCACCAGGAAAATAAGAAGATGTTTCCAATTCTCCCTCAATGGGGGTTCCCAGTCCTCAAAGACTTCCGTATCTGTAACCCTCTCTCATAGGAAAACCATAAGATAGAACTCAAAGGGAGCTCACACAACAAATAATGTAGAAAAATGTGACCAAGTGTATAGATCCAGAGTGATCTAATAGGTAACAAAAGGTGAAGAATGGTAGGAAAAACCCTCCTATTTATAACAAAATATTGGGTCATTCTAGATCTTGGTGCATGATTAAAATAATGTTAACCAAATCTAGATCCACCTTTTATGGAATATTTTATTATATTTGTTGGAGGGAAAAAGTATTTGACATGGGTCAAATCCCTTTATTTATCAATAATAAATAAATAAATGATTTATTTATCATTTTAAGGAAGTGGTTGAAATCTAATCAAATAAATAATGATTTATTTAATTATTTGTGGGTGATTTGGTCATATTTAACAAGGAATATTATCTAAATAAGATTTAAATAATTATTCCTAGAAAATAATAAGATAAATAAAGGTTTATCTAATTAATTCCTTTGTTTTGGGTTAAACATGATTAGGAATAATAATTAAATTATGGTTTAATTACTTATTCCATGAGGAAAATCAAACAAATATAGGTTTGTTTAATATTTCCTTTTGGGGTTTCCTGTTTAGACCATAAACAACCTAATAAATGTGGTTTATTAAGTTATTTTACATAGTGAAAGCAATTTTACTTAGGGTAAAATTGGTCTTACATGGTGTACTTAGGTCCATCTAATGATAATAGGCTAGATGACCAAAAAATGGTGTAACAGATTGCCCCCCAGCGTGCGAGTGTTAGGAGCAAATCGTATGACCGAAGTACGTTGTAAGAACTCAATCACCAGACATCAAAAGGGAAGTCGGAGAGAGAAATGTGAGGTAGACTAATGTGCTGAAGAACTAGACCCTGAGGAGACGAGACTTACAGGTGCAACAAGTCTCTTTTTATGAGAGGGTACCTGTGCTAAAGGTGGCGGGGGAGGCATACCTATGCCCGCCGAGACAAAGTACAAAAGAATAGTGTGTCCAGTAAACAAGGGACCAAACCATAAAGTACATCTGGCATAATCATGAGCCGGATAAAAATACAATGAGGAATCCCACATACATACTGTGCCTGGGATAACAGCCAGGACTTATACAATAATATCTGAGTACATGAGATATAAATACAACCCAAATGCCCCTGTGGAGAGTCTTTAACCTCTCTAAGCGTACGTCTGAAATCAAAGAAGCGACACCAACGCTAAAGGCGACATCATCAAATATATGGAGGCTGCATCGAGAGCAATGAAGGGTCATCCCGGGCATGTGGGGGCTACAGTAGTTACCCCTCATGAGGGTGAGACATCACACACACCGGGAATCACCAAGAGGAGCTGTGCTTTGCATCAACGAACCATCAGTATCTGATCCTGGAATCATGCTGAAAGAGTACAGGTGGAAAACAATCAGTGAGAGGGAGAGCTGAGATCCGCTGTACGTCCCGAGGGCCACCCAAGAACAAGAGTGGAAGAGCGAGTCCAGGTACACGCCCTCTAGACATGTCTTCTGGAATGAAGGAGCTGATGTCGATAGAAGGAGGTCAGCCATAGGTGAGGCAATGAGAGATCCTCAACTAAGGCACGAGAGAAAATAGTAGAGTGACGGACAGACTAATACCAATGATGATGATGAAATGGAGGGGACTGAGTAGCGAATGGACGACTTCCCTTGTTAGAGCATAAAGGGCATGAATGACATGGCAACGACTGACACAATATCATGAGGGATAGGGGACAGTGGGACTGAAGGCCATAATGTGTGACACAAGAGAGGGATCAAGCAATGAAGGATGGAGGACTATAGCGGGGTACAAAGGGACTCGAGATAGACTCCGTGAATGCGATGATGACTCAACTTGGGTGCTCTAAACAAGGGTGACTTGATGGTTCTGCCACACAGTAAAGGTCCAATGGGGGACCATGAAAACATGAGTACAAGATGGTAACTCATGACGAACATCAACACGAGCATAGATAAGTATGGAGGCCAAATGGTGCCCCTAGTATGAGTGTTGCAAGTGAAGAAATTTGATTTTGAGGAGGGTTATGGTTGAGGGGCATAGGTGCCCCCAAGCATGGTGTGGTCATGCCAAAATGTATTTAGAAAAAAGGGAATCTAAACATATTTTAATGATGTGGTGTGCCATTTGTTTTCGTTATGGTTATGCAGTTTGAGAAAGGGAATGGAGGATTACCAATCTCTTTTGGTACTGCATATAGGAAGCAAATGGACTTTAAGTTTCTGGGTTGGCATACCTGGTGTCACTATCCCAAAGAGAGGAGTTGGAGATAATGAAATGATGCTCTCGTAGAAAAGCTATAGGTTGGTCAACAACAATGTCTAAGAGATGGAGTTGTTGATGTAAGATGAAGGAATGATAAGGGGTATCATCCTTAGAGTGATCTGAAGTGATATGGGACTCTAGAGGTTCTTCTAAATGTGGAAGAATAATGGTACTAAAGTCGGCACGACCAGATACACTAGGAGAGTTGTGGAGAATAGCTTCTCTTGGTCTCTCGAATGTGGGTGCCCCCTTACCCAAACATTGGGTTTCAATGTAATGGCCACAAGGTGTATGTGGTGTGAACGCATGGGTTCGATGTAAGGGGGAATAGATAAAGTCAGGGGTGGGGATTTTTTCCATAATGTCATCATCGTGATAGAAGATGGGGTGACTGGTGGAAGAAAGACCACCTGACACGGCGAAGCTACCTGACTCATCATCATGAGAAGAGAGGTTCACATGCACATCGTCACAAGGGGTGACAGAAGAGTAAGTAGATAAAGGATCTACCGATGTTGAGCCCAGGGTGATCGCCGAAGGAAGGTCAAGCGAAACAACAGGGGAGGATTCAGAGGGAATGTTCCCCGAGGGTCTCATGGATGATGATAGGTAGAAAATGGTGGATGAAGGCTCCGTCATCTCGACATCAGGAGGGGGAATGTAAATGGGAGCAGTCATGTCTGGTAGTTCTGCGGAAGAAAAATGCACAAATAAGGGAGAGGTGGACTCATTGCGCTTGGCCTCGAATTGGTGGACCGCGGCTAGAGAGGTGCGGAAGTCCTCGAGGCGGGGACAAAGATGGGTGTAATGGCCATGGAGATCACACAAAGCATAGGGGTGGTTGGTGTGAATATTCTTGGGGTTCTTGATAGCGGTCGCGGAAGGAACAGAGGCTTCCGGGACCGTGGACTCAGGGAATGCGACATTAACCATGGGCTTGAGATGAGGCAAGTCAGGACAGGAATGGGTGGTGTGACCGACAACATCACGCAAAGCACACTGGATGGTATGCTTTGGAGGCCGAGGAGGGGTAGGGTTTGTTAGGGCAGCCTTGTCCTTTGATGCCCCCTTGCGAGCGTTGCCCTTCTTACCCGAAGCGGTCACAACAGGAGGTGGTTCCTGTTGAGGTGACTGAAACACTGTTGCGGCGGGAGAAGGCCTGGGGACCGGTTGAACCAGGGTCAAAGCAAGATAAGGTTTGGGTTGACCAGGCAAGGTTGGGGCTAGAGGATCAAGGTACCAGACGGGAATCCCAAGGGTTAGGTTAGGAAGAGAGAGGGTGGCCATGACAGGTACCGTGTACACTCCTGGTGGGGGAGCTAGGAACGGTATCTGACCAGAGGGGTAATGGCTAGGTGGGACGGCTCTTAAATGGCTAAGGCTTGGAGGAACCGTTCCAGGAGGGTAAAGAGGCTCAAGAATACCAGCTGTAGGTGAAGGGCTAGGAGGAGGATGCGGAGAGCGCGGTTGCTGACTAGCCGAAGCAGGTTGCTTGAGAGCAGCCCGAGACGATTGCATCATGCAAACATTCGATGAGCTGGGGTCAGAGATAGGAGGAGGAGGAAGACCAGGGAAGGTTTCGAGCAAAGAGGAGTCTTTGTAGACGCCAGGAGAGACACTGGTCAAGGAATCGACGGTTTTCTTGTTGGCTACAGAAGAGATGGTCGTCTCAGGTGAGGTCTGAGATTTTGGCTCATGATATGTCAACTGGTCAATGGTGACTATCTTTCCATTATGAGGGAAAGACATCTTGCGGAAAACTGCGGATGGGACAGCAGACATAGCATAGGTGTAGCTCCGCCCCAAGAGAATGTTGTAATCTAGAGGGGCGTCAATGACTTCGACGTCAACGCAAACAGTCTTGCCCGCAAGAGTGATAGGACAATTACGGAAGAGGCCAATGGGCTAGGAGGCGTGGCCATCCCACGCTTGAAGGGTGATCTTGGAAGGGGCGAACTCAGGAGATCCGAGTTGCTTCCAAACAGAAGCGGACATCACGTAGGTGGATGCCCCCTCATCAATTATACACCGGGAAACGTTAGCGTTCCGGATTTTGACTGGGATTTGGAAGGCGACGGAAGCAGGAAGAGGAGGATGTTCTGATTGATGGGCGTCGAAAACAATCATTTGGTCATCAGCAGGATCTACATCGCCCATGGCAGATAGCAGAGCCTTCTTTTGGGAAGGGCACGACTGGAGGAGTTCCAATGTGGAAATGGCAGCAGGATACTGCGCCAAATCATCTACTATGCTATATGAATGAGCAGCTCGACCAGAAGTAGCATTTCGGCGTAATGGTCCCTTAGGAATCTTGGTATGAACCTCAACTTTGGGTTGAGGGATATGCAAGGGACCATTGGATGTCGAAAGAGGCTTTGTAGAACCTGAAGAAGGGGACTCGGGGGCAGACTGAGCGGAAAATGTGGGGTACTGGAGAGACCGAGTTTGAAGGTTAAGGTCGACGGTTAGAGGTGGATCAGAGTTCATCATGAGGATCTGGTAATTGGAGGAACCAGAAGGGGAAGGTTGAGTGGCTACCTGTCCGTCAGGTGGTTGGGTAGCCACGAATCCCTGCTGTGCATCCACCTGTGCTTGAGGGGGCGGTGACTGCTGTTGCAGGGGTTGAGAACGAAAGGGAGGTGGAGGTGCTGATGCTGGAGGAGCTGGAGCACCAAACTGTGGATACGAATAATAAGGGGGTTGGGTAATAGTATGGTGAGCAGGAGGTTGGGCCAAAAGAGGAGGTATGTTGTATCCTGGATACGTGCTACCAGGAGGGGGACAAGTGCGGGAGGTGCTGCCCCCTCCCCCAGGAAAACCATAACCCATGGGAGGTTGGGCATATGGATGAGAGAGAGCTCCAACGATACCGTCGGCGGCATGAGGTGCCCCCTGTGCGTTGACACCACCAGATCTGGGGAGATCAGGTAGAACGGTATAAACATAACCTGTCTGAGTGTAGATCAAGTCATATTTTAACGCCAGTTGGAGGGCGGATTCTTTGGTTTGGGGGAAATGCGATGCGACATCTTTCCCGATAGGAGGCAATAGAGATCTAAGGAACAAGTCCATGTAGACATGGTCTTCGAAAGTAGGGGATTGACATAGGCTCTTTCGTCTCCGCCATTCCTGGACATGATCGGATAGGCGGGTCGCAGATGATTGACAGAAAGAAGTCAAAAGTTTGATACCAGTGTCATAACGAAGGGGAAGCTGGAAGTAAGATAAAAAAGCCCGGGCAAGAGTCGCAAAGGTGGTATGAGAGGAAGTGGGTTGATCAACATACCACTTAGAAGTCGCGCCTGTAAGCGTTCGTTGGAACAACCGAAGATGGACAGAGTCATCGGTAATGGAGGTAGATGAACACCACATGTGGAAAGATCGAACATGATTTGAAGGATCTTCTCCAGCAAGGCCTTCAAACTTTGGGATGTCAGAAGGGAGATTTGTCGGCATAGCAGGCCAACTAGCGTCATGGTGTATAGGGTCATTTTTCAACCGGTCCAAATCGGGGAGGCTAAGGCCTGCCATGAAGGGGAGCAAGGGCGCAGCCGAGGTAGTTCCTATGGCGGTTCCGCTAGTAGTAGTCTTGACATTAGGGCTGGGAGTACCGCTAGCGTTAGGCCCTGGACCAAACATAGTGAAGGTGACAGGGGGAGAACCGGAAGTAAAAGGAGAACCCAATGAACTAAAAGAAGAGTCGGAGTGCGGACTCGGAGGAGGACTAACTCGACGATGGAGGGAAGGAGTAGTTCGACCGACCGGAAACTGAGGGTGAAGGCCAAGAAGTCTCTGGGATGTGCGCCTTGGGGGCGCAATGGTGACAACACAAACACGACACAAGGGGAAGAAGAATGACCAACAAAGGCAGGGAGGTGCAGAATCAAGAGAGTACAATGTCGAAACAAGGGCATATAGGTGCAGTGTCAATTGATTTTAAATTCTTTGCCTGGCGGTGTAAACCAGGCTCTTCTTCGCTTAGGGTGAGTGTGTGGCATGTGTTAATTTTAATTTTTAAACCCTTTTTGTTTTGAGAGAAGAAGAAAAAGTGTCTTTAGCATGCTTGAAAATAATTCTACAAAAAACGGTATATAAATGCTGAAATAACGAGAAAATTAACGGCTATTATTCCATCGATTCAACCCAAAAATGCGGGTCTCTCAAAACTAATCTAAGAGAGGGAAAAAAATCTAGTCAAAACACACTACAAAAGAGGCCAATAGATCTAAGGTCGGGAGGGACGGGGATCTAAAGGAGAAATCTGCTGAAAAGAGGTGCAGAGAACATCAAAGAGGCAGAGGCAAGGTTACTGCTAAAAAGGAGGAGATCAACTAAAAATAGAAGGGACAAGGAGGCAGCCCTAGAAAGGAACCCAAACAAAACTATATGAGGTGATTTGAAAGGGAGAAGAGCTAATCTAAAGGGATATGAAAAGGAGGGATCAGATCTGAAAGAAATAAGGCTGAAACTCTGGAAATTCAGACACCAATGAGTAAAACTCTTCACAGTGGAGAATGTAAAGCCCTAGGGGGCTAGGTTCCACTTAGTTGGGTAAAAGAGCAAGAATAGGTCATGGTAGTGGAGGTCGGACAACACGGCCAGTTGAGACACAGGCCAGGAAAAATTGGAAAAAAATCGAAAAAAAAGTCAAGTCATGATTAATATTACGGCCGTTTTTATTTCTCTGCTTGATTTTGGGTTGTTTTCCGCTACAGGTATGGGATTAATGGGCTAAAAATTCTGACTGAGTCCGGAGTCGTGGTTCTGCAGGCACAAGTGCGACACGAGCGCCCCTCCAGTGTCCGGCAGATTTTCGAAAAAGTTGTCGTCTCAGTTGCGGCTGATGTTTGTCACCTGTGCAATAGGGCCAGAAACACGCGGAAGTTAGAAATTTTAATGTTTTAGGGTTTTATAGGTGAAAAACCACATGAAAATAGGAAAAAAAAAAGCTGAAAAGAAACCCTAGGGTTTGAAGTAGCTGGATATGCAGGAATATGAAAAACGACAGCGGTCGTAATTGAAAACCCGTGTGGAGTCGCCAATTGTTAGTATGAATCCTTTGTCGAAGTGTACGAAAAAAGACCACTTTAGCTACGCATAACTAATAGCCCTAACATCAAAGATGGCTGCCAATATCTTCAGATATGCAGTTAGTTGATCAAGACAAGAGCTGCAAAAAACCAGATCTATGCATAGAAAGACATTAAGCAGTAAAAAGAAGGGTTTGCTCCATATATCCAATAGACAAGGCAAGAACAATTTTTGAAAGAATTTTTTGTATTAAGGGCACTTGGGAGGAAAACAAGAAGATGTTTCCAATTCTCCTCAATGGGATGGGTTCTTGGAAGTCCTCAGCACTTCAGATCTAGAATCTCTCTCTCTTGTTGGTGTAGAAAACCCAAACAAAGATAGAACTCAAAGGGAGCTCACACAGCAAATAATGTAGAAAAATGTGACCAAGTGTATAGATCCAGAGTGATCTAATAGGCAACAAAAGGTGAAGAATGGTAGGAAAAACCCTCCTATTTATAACAAAATATTGGGTCATTCTAGATCTTGGTGCATGATTAAAATAATATTAACGAAATCTAGATCCACCTTTTATGGAATATTTTATTATATTTGTTGGAGGGAAAAGGTATTTGACTTGGGTCAAATCCCTTTATTTGTAAATAATAAATAGATAAATGATTTATTTATCATTTTAAGGAAGTGGTTGAAAGATAATCAAATAAATAATGATTTATTTAATTATTTGTGGGTGATTTAGTCATATTTAACAAGATATTTTCTAAGTTAGGGTAATCTATTAATTAAGGAGAAATAATGTACAATTGGCCGTGGCCATAGCAGAGCCTTCGGGGAGGCATATTAACAGACCAGTACTGAAAAAGAGGCTGCCCTGCGAGAGGGAAACCAGCCAAGAGAAGCAGAAACTGAGGAAATCCCCCGCAGGGGATCACACTGATAAGTCCAGACATTGTCACCAAACAAAATAATAATGCTTCTGCGTGCAGACATTGACACAGAATGCATGACATGACACTAAACACCGATACAAAAATTTTAACACTAACGCGCCCCATCATCTCATGAAATGAAAAAGAAACATGAAGAACTAGCAACACGCTTATGCAAACACTCAGAGTGTGCAGAGATCTACTCATCCGGCTCGATTTCTTCAATGGCGCACCCGAAGTCGTCCTGAATGCCCTGGGCATGATTAGTTGGTGGAGGCGCAGCGTCTTGACCCAGAATGGCCTCAGCTTCGACCTGCAAAGAAGTCCCGTGCTCAGAGGGTGGATCCTGTTGCTTCTCGTCCTTAGTTGCGCACTCATCTTGAGCAGGCGGAACAGGCGGAGACTCCGGCTTTGGCTCCTCCAGGAATACGACTGAGATGGCGACGGTGACCCGGGGTTTATCAAGGGCGCAGTCAAAGGAGAAGAGCGCCGTGTGAGATTGAGCTGGAAGTGCATCACCAGAGGGCGAATCCAGACGACGACCTGAGCGAAGCAGTCTCCCATGAAGGAGACGGGGCAAGCTGTCCGAAGTCGCGGAGGAGTTGGACGGAGAGGAAGTGGGGGAAGGCGAGTGCCTTCTGGGAGCCCGCGAGGAGGAGCCTCGACGGGGTCGCATCCTCTGTCTGACTCTGGGCATGTTCGCTGCGGAGAGGGAGCTAGAAAACCAGTGAGATTCAGTGGAGAACCTTGCAGAAGACGGTCCGCGAGTTGCAGTGGCAGAATCACAAGAGCCTGTGACGGAAATGTGGGAATTCTCTGCAAGCACCAGACAGCAGGTGTTGCAGCAGCGCAACCCGGTGAAGGTGCGAACGGAGGCCTTGTCCAGAGCAGGATTGCAGCTCGTTGACAGAGGCAAGGGGGCGGGCGGCTCCATGATAAATAGCCACCCCAAACTGCAAATCGAAACTGCAAACCAGAACTGCATTGAATGACAAACCATGGCGGTCGAATACATAGCATGATAACAGCGTTCGAGGTGGCCTCGAGGACCAGGCGCAATGAAGAAGATCGACTCCATATCCGGGTCATAAAGAAAAACCATCCGGGAAATAAATGATATCAGGTGGGCTTGAGGGTTATAAGCGGGTAGGCAGGTGGCCTCCCGTCCTTTCGCCCAGCGTCCTGTCAGTCCTCCCGCTTCCCATAGCACCCGCATCCGGGGCATTTAACAAAGAATACCTCTAAATAAGATTTAAATAATTATTTATAGAAAATAATAAGATAAATAAAGGTTTATCTAATTAATTCCCTTTGTTTTAAGTTAAAACATGATTAGGAATAATAATTAAATTATGGTTTAATTAATTATTCCATGGGGGAAAATCAAACAAATATAGGTTTGTTTAATATTTCCTTTTGAGGTTTCTGTTTAGATCATAAACAGCCTAATAAATGTGGTTTATTAAATTATTTTACCTAGTAGAGAAAGCAATTTTACTTAGGGTAAAATTAGTCTTACATAGTGTACTTGGGTCCATCTAATGATAATAGGTTAGATGACCAAAGAAATGGTCAATAACATTTTCCCCACCTCAAAGTATTCTTTTTTGGTACGACCCTTACATACACATGATCTCCCACTCAAAATTCCATATAGGTTCTTCTTTTATCTACATAATTTTTGTGTCAATCCTGTGTGGTATTTAAATTTAGTCATGCCTTCCTCATAGTATTCCCCATTTCTTTAAGCATTTCTCGTCCCAATATTAATTTATCTTCAATATTATACCAATTAAGTGGTGTCCAGTACTTTCACCCAGATAATACTTTGAATGGGATTATTCTTAAAGAAGCATGATATATGTCATTATATAAAAATTGCACCAAGTCGATAGAATCGTCCCACTTGGTTGGCTATTGCATGATGTGAATTCTTAACATGTCTTCCAACACTTGACACACCCATTCAGTTTTCCCATCGATCCGTGGATGGTAGGAAGTACTAAACTATAATCATGTGCATAATCTAGTAAAGAGAGCCTTCCAAAAAATAAAATTAAACTTCACATATCTACCAGAGATTACTACCATTTGTAAACCATGTAAATAAAAGAATTCTCTCATGAATGTGTCTACAATTTGAACAAATTTGTAGGTTGAATGTATAGGAAAAAAATGTATTGATTTACTTAATTTTTCTAACACCACCATTATAGATTTATTATTCCTTTCTGACATGGCTATATTTTTGATAAAATCTAGACTAATAATATCCCATTTTCATTCACGAATAAGTAACGAGTGAAGAAAACCTGTTAGTAGTTGATTTTTGGCCTTTACCTATTGGCACTGTAGAAATGTTTTCAAGTATTCTTCCACTTCTTTCTACATTCTAGGAAAAAAATAATGTTTCCTCAAAGAAAAAATAGTTTCTGAGAACCATGGTAGGCAACATAGAGGATTTTGTGATACTCATAAAAAATTAGTTTCTTAATAGGTTTTCAATTGGGAACATAAATATTTTTCCTATAAATAAAAAAACTATCCTCATTAATGTCATATTCTAATTTTTTTTCGTTGTTTTCTTCTTGATTTGTTTTATTGCATAAAAATTGATATTGAAGGTCTCTTTAGGATGCATATTTAATCTAATTTGTGAAATCAAATTTTATTTGGCTAAATGAAATTTCATAAATACAGTTTAGCCTCATACATAGGAAATATGCCACCTAGTCTCCTTCCCTTTAAGTGTTTTATATCGAAATCTAATTATCTTAAGAAAGTTGTTCATCGTTCTTGCTAAATGTTAAGGGTGAGTTATTCAAAGAAGTTGGTAAAGTTGTTATTATAAGTCATAAAAATAATTTTTTTTCTAACATATAATGTCACCATACTTTTAAGGTATAAATCATTGTTTTTAATTCCAAATCATATGTTAATTACCTCTGTTCATGCTATTTCAATTTCCATGATTCATAGGCCATCACTTATCCCTCTTACATCAACACACCTCCTACGCCTTCTTGACATGCATATGTACAAACAAAAAAATCCTTCTTTGGGCCAGGAATCCTCAAAATGGGGGTTATATTTAGCAAATTATTTTTTTATCCAGTTAAAACTTCTCCCCTTCTTATGTAAAGAGGTTATGGGGTAAGCTAATTTTGAAAACCCATCTCTAAAGTGACAAGAATAACCTGCTAGCCCCATAAAAGATCTAATATCTGCAACATTTTTAGGAATGGGCCATTCCAAAATTGTTTAAGTATTTTCTAGATCTGCAACTAGTCCCTCATGAGGGACTACATGCCCTAAGTATTTTATTTCATATTTATAAAATTTTCATTTGTATAATCGGCGTATAGTTGGTGTTCAAACAGGGTTTGCAATACTATTTGCAAATGTATTTTTTGTTCTTCCATATTCTTTGAATAAATTAGGATATAATCAATAAAGATCAATATGAAGTTGTCCAAATGTGGGTGCCATATATTATTCATAAGGAACATAAACATGGACTAGGAATTAGTCATCCAAAAGGTTAGGAAGACAAACTCATTGTGCTTGTAACAATTCCAAAACGCAGTTTTTCATATGTCTTCTTCCCTCATCCATATTTGATGGTACCCTGAGCATAAATATTTCTTGGAAAACATAGTAGCACCCTTAACTTTATTGAATAAATCATCAATCCTAGATAATTGGTACTTGTTTTTAATGGTTAAATGATTTAGTTTCTTATAACGAATGCAAAGCCGTAAGGTTCCATCATTATTTTTGACAAAGAGTACATGGGCTCCCCATGGAGATATACTTAGGTGAATCTCCTGTAGTTGCATGTTTAATTGAATTAATTCTAGTATGCTCATACAATAGGGTTCCTTAGATACTAGGGTATCTCCTATAATAAATTCAATCCTAAATTATCCATATTGGATCACTATATTGTTTTTAATCCATCTCGATGAATTTATAGTGGTAAAGGTGGATGAATCAGCTCACGGGACCATTCTTACTGGAGAGAACAAGTTTGGAAAAATAGGTTCTGAAACCTTTTGGCAACATTTTTAGGCATCAAATGATGATTTTTTTTTTCGGAGGGGAGGGGGGGGGGGAGGGGGAGCAAGACGTTGTCACTTTAGATCAACACTTTTTCATTGTATTCTACACATAGAGATCTTTCCAGTAACACAAGATTTGCATTAATCAAAGTCCATAGGAAAAATTTATGCTACTTAGGAGTTGACCTTCCTATTTTCACCACCATGGTTAGAGAGGATGCCACGTCAACCCCTATTATTCATGGAAAATGGGAAATCCGTGTGATTATGATGTGAAATAATCTAGAAGAGTCAATATTGTAACTCTTTTTAAGAGTATATGTTGTCAAACTTTACTAGTAGTAAGCTATCAAGTTATGTTATAACCAAGCCACTAGGAGGAAGGGGCATTAGATTATTTCAGATGGATTTCTTCCATAGTTGAGAAAAATTATCCAAGGGGGATAGGAGGTAGAACATATATTGAGGATCTATGCATTGTAGCAGCCGACGGGCCACAGACAATACTTCTTTGTACCTGCAACCATATTTTCAAACAGAGAAAGAGAGTAGAGTGACCTCACCTTCGAGTTGGGTTTTATCTCGAAAGGGTTTCCCAAAGAATATAATGTGCCTTTTGTGTGTGTGAGATATAATTTTTCTGTTATTTATTCTACACATAATTCTCATTTTCATGTATACACATAAAATCTATAGATCTATATATTAAATAAAATTGTAATAATGTAGAATTTCATATTTTTAATATAATATTATGAGATATGTTGTGATGAAATTTCTAGTGGAATATCCATGGTAGTGTAAAGATGAGTAAACTCAACATTTCGCTCAGGGGGGAGCCTAGGGATATCTTTTGGAAATACATCAAGAAATTTTGGGACAATTAGCATATTTTAAAAGCTTGTTGTCCTCTCCTTAGAGTTATTACACCCAGCTTGGACTCCATAATGTTGGGTGTGTGTTATATTCTTTTAATGACTAGTTTCACGCATTGTACATTGCACCGGGCATAGTGGGGGGGGTCATAAGGGGGGCGACAGGGGGGTGATAGCCCTGCTGCACAGGGTCCAGGGCCGCAGTTCAAGCTTTTTTTTTATCTGGACCCAAGAATAGCTCGATGGACCAAAGGATGGGGGTCAAACTCATGGATGGTGGGCAGACCTACCCATGGTTTTGTGCATGGGGTTTGCACATGGTTTTGGGCATGACAATTTTCTGCCCATGGTACTTTGTGTTAGCCCCCTATGAATTTTTTGACAAGCAAACAGGGGGCTAAATTGTTTTTTTAGCCTTCAAGGAATGCATTTCTCCTGAAAACACATCATCCTTGAAAGCCTCCTCATGTCCTATGCCCTTTGACTAATTTCCACTATTGTTTCTAAGCCAATAAGCCTCACTGATTGTAAGAAAACTGTGCTCAAGGAGGCCTTCATTTTCCCCTTTTACCCCTTTAGAAGGTCCAATTTTAACCCTTTTTCCCCTTTGACAAAGTCCCCCTTTTTACCCCAGAAACCCCTCCCAAAATCCCCTAAATCACCCATTTCCCCTTTAAACCCTACACGGACCCCTTGTGTAGTCTAATTCCCCCGTTTTTCCTCTATCGTTACCCCTTTCTGGCCTCAAAATTATATTAAAATGGGACAAAAAACCCACATTCTACACATTTTAGGTTTAGCCCCTCTGGCCAACCCCCAAAGCCATTTCCCCCACGTAACCCAGCGCCAAGACCAGGCGCCAAGGCGAAAAGCGCTTAGCATGATTGGATATCGAGAGCGTTATTAACCGTCGATCTGTACAGATCGGATGGCCTTCGCTAACTCCCTAGCATCCATGGCCCACCCATTTTACCGCCCCGATCACATATCCACCGTCTATGTGATCCACAAATCAACAGCCTGCATTTCATCTGCCCCAGGTTCCCCGCGCTGCACCTTGTGTAGAAACAGGCGGTTTGTATTGCACTGCCTTTGGAAGGTAGGAGGTATTTTTCATTTCACAATGATGCCATTCACCGCATGACACATGTCTTCGAGCACTATTTAAAAACTGATCCCCATCGCGCATTAACGTTCGACTGTGGACCTAGCACGATATGCGCGTACACCGTCCAATATGAAGTTGTCCATCCAACGATGATCATGCCACGAAGATGCTCAGGAGTTAACCCAAGGAAAACAGTACCCCTGGCCCACCATCCGTCACCCTTCGACACGTTCTCAACCGTTGATCTCCTTCTGAGATCAGACGGATCGGATTAAATGCATGCCCCACCATTGACCGGGTCCCACCACGTCACCATTCCACGTGTGTTCATATATTTTCATCGCATTTTCATCCGGCACCTTTGTATTTCATTCAAAGGTCAAAATGTCGAATGTCCGCATTCAAATTTTTCTGCAATCCACCAACTTTCACCAGTCCATTTCTCCATTGTTCGTTGCATTTTCCACCATCGTCCTACACTGTTCCACCATTTCACCAGGCTGTGCTGCCATTCTCATTGTTCCCATTGCATCCACCCTCACCATGCATGGTTTTCTTGATGGTTTTGTGTGTTTTTCAGGGTACCAGCATTAAACAACCGCCATGATTCACTGTCACTATTACAGTGGCAAAAAACGCAGGGAAGACCATGTGTAGAGATCGAAATTATGAAGGAAGGCCTGGGAAGGTGTTATGACATGAATTTCATTAAAGGAACAGAGTTAAAACTCTGTAAAACCTATTTGTTGCCATTAAAGCTTAGATTTTGTAGACAGAGGCAATCATGGAGCGACAAAGAGTATCAGTGAGAAAGGAGAGAGTTTAAGGCATGTAATTGAAGATCGTAAGCCTTAATCCATTAAGTCAAAGGAAAAATATCAAACTAAAGATCTCATGAATGACACAGAAGCCCTAGGGCACACAAAACGATATATATTAGTGTCACCATCAGCCAGAATGTTCCTACCCATGAAAGGATGGAGTGCCCATACTATTTTCATCGTATACCATGTTCCTGAGGAAATATCTACCCTGAAAACAGTCCGATGCTATCAGAAAAATTTGTTTCATGGTATGACAGACCTTTGCATCATGATTCTACCTTTTTTTCAGTTCACCAGAAGTATTGTAGTGGTACTCTAGCAAGTACATCAAAGACATACCTGGAGTAAATTGTAGCTTGACGAAGACCACTCTTCCATCCAAAGAGTACCAAGGATAAATGCCCAGAATTTAAAACAGAATGGGGCCTCAACCCTCTTCCTCCTCTGAGTGTTAATGCTGCATTTATTTTTTTACCTACCTCCTCTACCTCTCTTTCAGCTATAAAATTCATGAAGAAACTCATTGTAAGGTTGTTGATCGGATATCTGTGAACTGCAAGCTGTTTCTCTTGAGACATGTTCTTTGTGTAAAGTTGTAAGATAGGTTGAGGAATATGTTTTCAGACTGAATATCAAGCTATTGGTAATGTTGTACTTGACTGGTGTTGCTCTTTAATATGACAAGAACATTTATTTGGATCCTAATTTAAAGTAGCGCTGATGTTTTTCTGTCTTTGTCCATGTTTTCCATTTTTAGTTCATTATATTTCATTTATGTTGGCTCGCATCAGAAATCTATCATAGGATTCACCCTTGTTAGGTACCCTATGTTTCTACTCTCCTTGCCTTTAATGTTTTCTGTTGTATGTGTTATCTGAGGATTGTTTCAAGCTAATTTAACCAGTGTAGTGGTCAAAACATATGTTGCTAGCTCATGTATGAATTAATGAAACTGTTTTCAGACGTTCTTGTTAGGCTTTGATTGAATGAATTGGGATACTGGGAGTCTAGAAATATGTCTCTGCCTCACTAGGATCATTTTCAAATCTATTAAACCTTTCTAAGTTCCCTTGAGCTGGATGCCAAAGCATTGAGAGTTCAAAGTCTCTCTCTGATCTCAGGTTTTCAACTTTGTGTTCTAAATCTTTAATGTTTTCCTTGTCTGAAGAGTTAACCTTTTAGGTCTTGGATCACATGTTGTCCAACGGCATGTCTTGTCCCTAGATCTGATTCCTGAAAGGCCATCTTGGAGGTTTCCTTGCTTTCACCTTCTCTCTTACCATTTCATTCCACACTATCATCTTTAAGATCTAATGCTTTATATGACTAGCCCAACTAAAAGCCTGCATATTGAATAGCAAGTAAACCCTTTCCTGACTCCATTGCCCAATGGTCTTGAATGTTCTCTGAATATTTCTCTACTTTGCTTAAATTCCTCTTTGCCCATCCTTGTCTTATATTGAACCCTTCTTTCCTGATTCCCAACAACCAAACTATAAATCAAACAAATCCCATGCCTATAACTAGCCTAACATCTTAACTTTGAGCTTCAAAGACATAAAACCTTTTATTATATAGAGAGATCCCTCTCTGGACCCAGGAGGGCTAGATCCTGAGGTCTGAAAGTGGTTTTGATGTTGTCTCATCTTTTGGTCTTGCCAATCTGGCCAAAACATGGGAACCCCAACACTTTGTAGATCCGATCAGAGGAACTATGGTTATGTTGTAATCTAGGGTTACTGGATTGGGGTTTATGAATGCTTCAACATGTACATATATGCATTTTAACATTGAAAGGAATATAATGAAAAATCAATCTGGTAGTCCTAGTTTTGGGATTTAGGGGAAAATCTCTGTGTATATTTATTTTATTCTCTCTCCATTTTTTATTTTTCTGTTTTTTAAGAATTCATTTGCAGATAATTTATGCATAGGGTTAAAACCTACATTTGGTATAAGAGAAATTTTAGCTTCAAGGGGACACCTTTGATTAGGGTTTTTGTTGGACTTATGGTAGATCCTGATTAGTGGGAGATATATAGGATTAATTATTGTAGTGAAAGAAGATGCCGAACAATGGAAAGATAGAGATCGATAAATTTAATGGATAAAGTTTTGAGTTGTGGAAAATCAAGATGGAGGATATCTTGGTGGATAAAGATTAGTGGATCACGATATATCTGGGTACTAAACCAATGGCAATGTTAGCAAAAGACTTGATGAAGTTGGATCAGAAGGAAAATTGTGTATTTCATATTCAATATTGTTGAATGTATCAAGGGAAGCTATGGTGAAGGATTTGTGGGTTACATTAGGGTATTTGTACCAATATAAGTCTCTCATGAACAAATTGTTCTTGCAAAAAAAAGTTGTATAACCTAAGCATGAAGGATGGAGACTTGGGGACAGAGCATATGAGCGCCTTTAATACTGTGATAAGCCAATTGTTATATTTTAATATAAAAATTTCATACGAAGATAAGTGCATCAGTTTTCTATGTTCTCTACCAGATTTGTGAAATAGTCTGGTTGTTTCAATAGGTAGAAATAAAACTACCTTGAATTTTGAGTAAATAGTCTAATACTTTTTATCAGAGGAGATCAAATGGAAAAATATGGAGCGCTACAGTGGAGATGCCTTATTTATACGAGGACCACTCCCCCCCCAAAAACAATTCATCAAGTGGGAGATCTAAAGTTCCGTGAAAACCTCAGAACGGTGCTAAAAATGTATAAAGGAAGGGAACTACAAAAATTACTGTGGATATAAATCTCCTTAGAAAGGAAAGGAATTTGATGATGCTCCTTTCTAGAGGTGAAAACCACCTGAGATGAAGGTGGGGATGTGTACTTGGATTTTTATGCAAATACACATGTAGATCATGAAGTGTGGTTGATTGTCTCATGTGCATCCTATGACTTCACTCCCCATAGGGAGTGGTTCTGCGAGTACAAGAAATATGATGGTGGTGATGTCTTATTAGGGGATTACAGGAAGGCCAAAATCATTGAATACAGAAAAATCAAGACCAATTTTCAAGGTGGAAGGATTAGAACAATTCCTAGTGTTATGAATATTCCTACATTGGCGAGAAATATTATGTCTGTAATCAAGATGGATGGTGCAGGTTTAAAAACAATGTTCGAGAAAGATACTTGCAAGATGGTTCGAGGACCACTAGTATTTATTTGGGGAATTTAGAGTGGAAATTTGTAAAAGCTTCTAGGTAGCATTGTTATTGATGAATGCAATAGTTTTGTGGTTCTTGAAAGTGGAGCAGAAAACCTAGTGGTGTATGGAGAAAAGACCATGCTTGAAGAAAATTAAACCATAACATTAACTTATTTACAGAGATTTACAGAGGGGAACGATAAAATATAACTAGCAACAAAACACACAAATATGAACACCAACTCAAGGGAAAACCCATCCTAATGAAAAAACCCCAACTCAAGGGAAAACCCATCCTAATGAAATTAATTATCCTTGGCCAAAACCCTATAAAATTTAGCCAGGTGAACCTTCGACGCTCACCTTCAGGCTTGCATTACAATGAAGTATTCCCAACCTTTTATAGGCTCCATTACATGCAATATCATGCACAATAATACCATGGGTACACTATACCATGTTCCCAAAAACCACTAATTTTTAACTCAGTCAAGATTGACTATAACACTGAGTCAATTTACCTAACATTCCCCCCTTAAAATTGACACAGGTTTGCTTGACTAAATCCAACCAACCTTGTCAAGTGATTCAGCCCATCCCTACTCACTTTGGTCTTTACCCACATCAAATTTTTTACTCGGGGTATCGTTTAATGTGACATCCTCCCTATCACCTAGGTCTAACCCATAATTTACAAGTGAGTACCCATGGGTACGCATGCCATAGCAAGTCTTATAGCCATATGCCCATTTACATGAAAAAATTGCCTTCATTATAATAAATAAATAAAAAATATCTTTTTTACCCTTGTTGCTATATTTGTATGACGATACTCTCATCTCTCATGGATATTTCATGACCCATTTCCCATGCTTCTCATCACTTATGTTGAACCTTCCCAGGATCCATTCATGGAATGATCCATAATCTGCGATCAGGCCCCCAACACCACATTCTTGATGTGTTCAGGAAAAATCTCACTCCTTGAAGGAATAGGTGAGGCCACCTCACAACTATGAGAAGACGATATGAACATCCTTCATATTTTATGCCTACATAGCCAACCAAAATATCTCATGTCACGAGTTCAATTTTTCCAGTTTCCATGCCTGGTGTAGCTCAGTGAGTATCAAACATTCAATCCTCGCAACCTCTACTACCACAAAAAAATTCCCATTTCGCTCGTGGCCTTAGACCAGTGAAACCAAGGAGGTTGTGGCTATGAATTCTATTTCATCCTCATCCTTTAGAATAACATAGAGCCTAACGCCTCTATAGCTTCTCCATTGGTTGGATCTAATTTTTTTGGCCATCATACCACATTTTCACCGCCCTTACAAACTTCATACAACCACTATGTAGTGTTCCACAACTTTGAATGCAGAGATTTATCACTCCCTGCCAATAATAGGTTCCCTGCCCTGCAATGCATCTACCAACGATGCCACCGTTGAACCTTGCAAACCGTTAGTGGCTTTGGTTACACCAATCGTTCCCTTCACTTCCAATGCAGGTTTTCCCCATGGCTGCAAAATGCATGCCTCACTAGAAATATTTCCACATCCTCCATGAAAGCAATAGATTTGTGCCTTCCTCTGTCATAAGTTGTTTTTGCCTCAACTGAAGCATCCACCACCATGAACACTATAAGCTAGATCATTTCCTCATCCACGTCCTCTACCACAACAGTAATATCTGCCTCCAAAATTTTTTTCCTCCTCACCCTTTCTTTGACTATCACACAACACCGAAGACACCCATCTAGCTCTCGTTCACTGCCACCACAATTATTATCTGCACCCTTGACCAGTGGATCTCCCAATTCAATCATCATCGGGTTCCCTGCTGCAAAAGTTATCGCCGTGCTCTTGAGTCCTTTTACAATTTTTGCATGAACTCCTCGGTTGCAAAGCTCCTTCCAATGATTTTGATACACAGAGGAATCACGTATGATCCTCAACAAGAACAAGTGTTGCCTCTGCTGCCCACGACTCTGGATTTCTCAGGGGACTTTGATCCATAGTCTTCAGCCATGTACATGATTTTTAGGGAGACGAACTTAATATCCACTGGAACCATACATATATTCATATGTTGATCCAAATTTTCCTATGTTCATGGTTTTCCTATGTGCAAGATTTTCCTCTACTTGGTCTCTTAGAAAATAAACACTTTCAAGTGTAGATCCACAAATTCAACCTCAAATCCATTATCAACCCACTCTCATTAGAGAGTCCAATTTAACCTTCACCACAAAGGTGTCCCTCTGAAGACAAAACCTGGACCATGGCTATGATACAAAATGAATAAAAATTAGCCATAACATTAACTTATTTACAAAGATTTACCGAGAGGAAAAATTAAAAATAACCAGCAAAAAAACACATAGACATGAACACATAATATTTAATTGAGAAAAACCCCGACTCCAGGGAAAACCCATCCTAGTGTAATTCATTATCCTTGGCCAAAAACCTAGAAAATCTAGCCAAGTGAGCCTTCATCGCTCACTTCCAGGCCTGCATTACAATAAAGTATTTCCAAACTTTTATAGTCTCCATTATGAAAAAAAGGAGGAAGAATCAAACTCTACAACAAAATAAGAATTAAAAGAATAAGAGCCACAAACTCCAATTTTGAGAAGATCAATTCATGAGAGAAATAAGCCAGAGAGGTATAGTCCATATGATTTCTATTTAAATTTTTCTTTATCTATTACTGGTGATGATCCAAAAACTATTAGGGAGGAAGTGGATTCAAAGGATGGTAAAGTTTGGAAAGATTTCGTGGTTGATGAAATGGAATCTTTGGAAAAAAATGAGGGTTGGGATCTGGTGGAGTTGTCAGCTGGAAGGAAACGCATTAGCAAAAAACGGGTGTTTAAGAAGAAGATGAAGGCAAAAGGGAAGGTGGAGAAATACAAATCTCGGTTGGTATAAAAAGGTTATTCCAAGGTGGTGGGAATTGATATTGGAGATATTTTTGTTCCTCTTTCCTAGTTAGCTTCTCTTATATTACTTTTATATGTTGTTGATGCTTTTGATTTTGAGGTAGAATAGATGGATGTAAAGATAAAATTTCTTCATGGGGATCTGGAAGAAGAAATCTACATGAAGAAACCAGAAAGTTTTCCGGTGAAGGGTGAGAAAAAACTAATATAGAGGTTAAAAAATTCTTTGAGTGGGTTAAAACAATCACCAAGGACGTGGTATCAAAAATTTGATGCATATATATAAAAAATTAGCTTCAGAAGAAGCAAATCGGATCACTATGTGTAAAAAAAATTAATTAGTGATCGTGTTATTTATTTGGTATTTTATGTGGATGACATGTTACTGATTGGAAATGACAAAGAAACTATCTAGGATTTGAAGACTCATTTGGCCTCTAAATTCGACATGAAGGATATTGGTGTTGCAAGCTATATTTTGGGCATGGAAATTAAATGAGAACGGGAAATGAGGAAGCTCTTGTTAAACCAGAGGAATAATGTTGAGACAATATTACATGGATTTAATATGCAAGAGAGTAAAATAGTGAGGGTTCCTACTTATGTAGGTGTAAATTTATTTGTTGAATAGTGTTCTAAGACAGAAGAAGTGGAAGAGGACATTCCCCATGTTCCATATGCGAGTGCATGTCCTGTGTTCCATATGCAAGTGTAGTTGGTAGCTTTATGTATGCAATGGTTTGCACCATAGTAGACATTGCACATGAAGTGGGAGTATTAATAAGGTTTATGTCAAAACCAGGGAAGGAACATTGGAAAAAAGTGAAGTGGGTTTTCAAGTATTTTCGTGGCACTAATGATTATGGTTTATGCTACCAAGAAAGACTAGGATTGGACATAGTTTTGGACATTCATGGTTTTGTTGATGCATATTGGGTTAGAGATCTGGATCAAATAACGTCTACAAGTGAGTATGTGTTTAACCCATTTCGAGGATCAATTAGTTGTGTCATAAAGAGGTAGTCTATAGTGGCACTTTCAACTACAGAGGCTGAATACATGGAAGTCACTCATGTGGGAAAGCAAGAAGGTTGGTTGCAGATATTGTGTTCAAGTATGGGTTTGATACAACAAGTTGTAAGGATATACTGTGATAGACAAAGTGAAATTTTCTTGTCTAAGAACCTTGCTTATCATTCAAAGAATAAGTGCATTTATTTTCAGTATCACTTTACGAGGGATATGGTTGACAATAAAAAAGTGTTGTTGGTAAAGGTGGACACTTTTAAGAATGTTACATATGCATTAATGAAGTCTAGGAGCACTAAGAAGTTTTGTTGATCTAGAGAAACAATGGTAATTGGAGGCCTCAACTAATGAGTAAGCCCTCTTGTGACCCCCCATGTGGAAGGAAAACAACAAGTGGGAGAATATAGGTTGTGTGTTTCCTTCTTTCCACGACTAGTTCCAAACATTGTACATTGTGTTGGGTGAAGTGGGGGGTGGAAACCCCACTATTGGGGGGTTTACAGGGAGTGGTAGCCCCCTATACAGGGTCTAGGGGAGCTCCCCAGGAATATTTTCTTATGTGGACCCAATAATTGTTGGGCAAACCCATAAATGGTGGGCAGACCTGTTAGCCTCCTATGAATTTTTTAACAAGAAAATGGGGGGCTAAATTGTTTTTAAGACTTCAAGGAATGCATTTCCCCTAAAAACACATCATCCTTGAAGCCTCCCTGTGCCTTTTTCCTTTGATAAATCCTCAATGCTATTTACATGAGAAAGTCTTTCTGTTATGAAGAAAATGCCCAAAAGGTCCTATTCTCCTCTTATCTCACCCCCATTTAACCTTTGTTTTCTTCCATTTTTTACTCCTCTCTATTCTCCCCATTAATCCTCTAAATCATCCTTTTCCCCCTTCTAAGCCTCACAAATACCTTTTGTTTGGCCAAATAACTCTTTATTCTCCCTACCGTTTTCCTCTTTTTGCCTTAAAATGCATGAAAATTGGGCCAAAATCACCCCTTTGTCATATGTAGGCTTCGCCCCCTTCAGCAAGCCCCCAAAACCACTTTCCCACATGACCCGTGTGCTTTAACCAAGCGCTAGCCCATAAAGTGCTTATTGTAATTAGATAAATGGTCGAGAGCGCATTCCTGTGTTAAAACGAAAGCTCCGATGCGATGACGTTTTGTTCTATGGATCTCGGGAGTGATCCCCACTGTTGATTCCCATCCCAATCCGATGGCCATCACAAATTTTCTTAGATCGCAATCGCATTTGTTAAACTATGCCACCTGCTACATCCCCCGATTGCGATTCACGATTGCAATCTCCGCGGTCGATTTCCCGTTAATCCAACGGTCATCCCAAGCCCCTTCGTGCCCGCATTCCCCCGTTCACCCCTCCGATCACATATCAACCGTCGATCTGATCTGCAGATCGACGACCCACAAATCAACCATCTCGGTGGTTCCTGCGTCAATCACTATGCAAAACCGGCGGTTTTGATCGCACCACTTTTGGAAGGAAGGTTGTTTTTCCCGTTCGGCAGTGATCAATGCCACCGGCCGACACGTGGCCTCAAGCTGTTTTAGAAATCTTCTATCCTCGGGCATTAAAGACCGACTGTAGGCCCAACGCGATATGCGCGTATGCCGTCCGATCATGCCCAACAGATGCTCAAGGGATAACCAAAGTAAACAAGACCCCATGCCCGCAAGCAATCGCCCTCCAACGGGATCACGGTCGTCGATCTCCTCCTGAGATCCGACAGTCCAGGTTAGATCGCCCCCGCCATTGACCGGATCCCACTGCCAGAGCTCCACGTCACCTGTTTCATGGCTTTTTCCCATTTCGTTTGTATTTTGCCTGATTTCCAAGGCCCTCCTATCGTTTAATTTCCATCGTCGATCATCGCCCCCATGAAATTATTGAATGGTTAGCATGCATTTCTCCACTAAACCTCCACCTGTCTAGGCTTCCAGCATTTTTGCATTATTTTAGCCTATTTTTACCATCACACTACATTTTCTGCCATTCCTCCACAATTTCGCCACCATTCAACAGGCCTCCAAATCATCCTTTCCTCACTCCCTGTATTTTTTAATATGTTTTTCTTATTGTGCAGGGTTGTCATAGACTGATTTAATCACTCTGTATTCCATAGTCACAACTACTGTGGTTTAGAGCAAAAAGAGGCCATTACGGTCGCGGCCAGTGTTAGAGCCCGTTATTGCAGGAAAATGTTTGGGAAGGTTTCGACAGGAAAGATTTCATCAAAGTACAATTTTCGACTCTGTACAACCTCTCCAGCCTCATTTAAAGGTTCTAATTTCATAGACAGAGATAGTCATGATGCGGCAACGAGTATTAGTGGAGAATTAAAGGATTTTAATGCCCATTATTAGAGGTTTAAAGCCTTAACCCAGTGTTTTAAAAACAAATGTACCAGTTTGAAGACCTCATGATTGTCACAGAGGGCTTGATAAGGTCTAACACAAATAAAACAATACTATCAGTGTTTCACAACGACAGAAGTTCCCTCCCGAGGAAGGACATAGTACCCATATTGTCCTTGTTCTACATTGTGTTACTGAGAGGTTTTCCACCTTGACCACAGTCCTAATGCTACCAGAGAATTTATTACACAGTATGGAAGACCCCATAATCTTTATATGCCTTTTTTTTTATTCACCAGAGTACTGTAGAGTACTACAGCCGAGAGTACATCACGAACACACCTGGATTAAATTGCAGCCTATCGAAGACCACTCTTTCATCCAAAGAGTACTGAAGTTTAATGCTCAGATATTAAAAACCGAATGGGCTTCGAATCACTGCTCCTACTCTATTTAATACTTCATTTAGTGTTTCATCTACCCCATCTGCCTCTTTTTTAGATATAAAAACTCATGAGAAAACATTGCAAAGGTTGTTGATCGGATATCTGTGAATTGTAAGTTGTTTCTTTTGAGACATAGTTCTATGTGTAAAGTTGTAAGATAGGCTGAGGAAGATATCTTCAGACTAAATATCAAGTTGTTGGTAATGTTGTACATGACTGGTGTTGCTCTTTAATATGACAAGCACATTTCTTTGGATCCTGATTTAAAGCAGTGATGATGTTTTTCTATCTTTGTCCTTGTTTTCCTTTGTAGTTCATCATATTTCATTTCTTCTGGCACGCATCAGAAATATGGTTTAGGATATACCCTCGCATGGTACCCTAATCTTCTGCTCTTCTTGTCTTCAATTTTTTCTGCTATATGTGTTATCTAAGCACTTATTCAAGTTAATTTAACTAGTGTAGTGGCTAATATTTACTACTAGTTGATGTATGAATTAATGAATCTGTTCTTAGATGTTCTTGATAGGATTTAATTGAATGAATTGGGATACTGACAGTTTAGAACTCTAACTCTGTTTCACTGGGGTCCTCTTCAATTAATTGAACCTTTCTAAGTTCCCTTAAGCTGGATGTCGAAGCATTGAGAGTTCAAAGTCTCTCTCTGATCTCAAGTCTTTACCTTTGTGCTTAAATATTTTATGTTTCTTTTTTCTAAAGAGTTTACCTTTTAGGAGGTGGGTCAAAGGTGCCTAATGGCACATCCTATCCCTGTACCTGATTCCTAAGTGGTCATCTTGGAGGTTTCCTTGCCTTTCACCTTCCTTCTTGCCATTTCATGCCACACTATCATATTTAAGATCCAATGCTTTAGATGACTAGCCCAATTGAAAGCCTGTACATTGAATAGCAAGTAAACCCTTTCCTGACTCCATTGCCCAATGGTCTCGAGTATTCTTTGAAATAATCCCTACTTCGCCTAAAATCCTCTTTGCACATCCTTGCCTCACATTGAACCCTTCCTTTCTGATTCCCAGCAACCAAAAAAACAATCAATCAAACAAACCTGTGCCTATAACTAGCCTAATATCTTAACACAAAGCTTAAAGGACATAAAACCTTAGCCTATATAGAGATATCCCTCTCTAGACCTAGGAGGGCTAGATCTTAAGGTCTAAAAGTGGTTCTGATGTTGTCTCATCTTTTGGTATTGCCAAACTTGCCAAAACATGGAAACCCCAACATAATGGCGACTCCGCTGGGGAAAAAAATATGAGAGTTCATAACTGTTAACATTGGTCTGTGTCCCATTGTCGTCACCAACATAATGGCGACTCCACTAGGGAACTTTGAGTAAACACACCTTTAAACACTTCATAAACTCGAAGAAGACCATAGTAGCCCTAGTTTGGTGGTTAATCACTGTGGTGGACAGTATACCATTCTTGAAACATTCTAAACCTTTCACCTGGAGACTCCATAGTTCCCTAACGATTAAAGACTCCACTGGTGATCAGTAGGCCTTCTGATTATCTTGGTTTACATGAGACTCCACTGGGAGACCTGCCTCTGTTACAACATCAGCCATAACGGAAGTAACAAGTAGGGTTAAGCTACTTTGTTGGAAAACAACATTATGGCTTCGAGAACCATTCACACAAGAGCTTATCCTAACCCAAACCCACATGAAATAGTTGACAACCCCGAGAGCATTCTCAGGAAATATCCCACACCTAAAAGATCAACTATTTCCAGACATATTCATAGAGCTAACTCTGCACCGGAAGACTTTACAACTCTATCAGACCCACTCTTTGACCTAGACTCTCACAACAGTTTACCTAGAACTAGGCCATTCAACGCTCTAGACTAGCCAGACCTTGAGTCTCCTAGTTCACCACCTCAAAGCGGTGAACACATCAGGGATAGAAAGACCCCTCCATCTACACCTCCTAATATTCACTTCATTCAGAGCTTGGGGCTTTTCCACCCTAAATCTGTTCAACAGACTTTTGTTGGTCCTAGTATCCCTGTCATCCATATAACAGCCACTCAAGCCAGCCCTTTACCTCATCAGAACACCATTATGGATGCCTGGTATGCACCTCTGGTTTTACCCCAACCTCTAGTGCCTTTACCCAACGATTATCAATCGAAGATCCCACACTTCACTGCAAAAGAATCTACCATAGCTTAGCACCATGTAGACAGGGTGGAAGATTATTTTGACTACATGGAGATAGATGATGATACAGTCAAAATGAGAATATTTTCCCAGAGCTTAGGAGGTGATGTGAAGAAATGGTTTAAGGGCCTGCCTCCTAATAGCATCCAAGATCTACCCTCCTTGTATCGAACCTTCATAAACAAATGGGAAGTTAAGACCAACCCTCTCCAAATCTTAGCAGAATACAAGAACCTTAAGAGAAACGTAGGAGAGAATGTCCATGACTATTCTACCAGGTTCAACAGCGTTTACAACGCTCTTCCTCCACACATGAAACCTCCCCAGGGTATGGCTTTAGTAAAATACCCTGAAGGCTTTGATGCTGACATGGCCTACCAGCTTAGGGAGAGAGATTACAACACATTAGAAGACATGCAAAAAGGAGCAGTGAGTGTTGAGGCTAACCTGATTGAGAAGAAAGCAGGAACAAGGGATGAGAAAAGGGTAACATATAGAAATGACACTGTAGCTTCCACATCTGACCCTAATTATGTTTGAATATCTAAAAACATGGAAAATATACAACAAATGATGGAAAAAATGGTTGTCACAGTAAGTAGTCAGAACAAAAACCAAAATCATAACCATAACCAAAACTTTAGAAGGAACAATACCACTCCCAACAGACAAAGAGAATTAGATCAAAAAGTTATACCCCCATTTCAAGAGTGTTGGAAATGTTGTCATTGATGGCAAAGGAGGCAGCAAAGATAGAGATAGACAAAGGAGGCAGCAAAGAAGAGAGAAAAGGAGGAAGCAACGGCAGAGACAGAGAAAGAAGCACAGCGAAGGTAGAGGCAGAGCCCAGCCGGAAAACAACGAATACAAAGGAAGAGATGAATAGAGGCCGAGCCGTTATAACTGCAGAGGCAGAGGCAGAGTCATGGAGGTGGAGACAGAGCCGTTATCACAGCAGAGGGAGAGCTATTAGCACAGCAGAGGCAGAGCAATTTCATACGTAAATTCCGGGAATCTTAACCCAAGCAGCAGGTATATATATACAAACAAATTCATAGAATCACTACCCCCGTTGGAAGATACACTAAATATTGGAGCAGCAAAGTATATATATAAATCTCATTCCGGGAATCGTTACCCATGCTAGAGGAAACACTAAAGCTGAAACATAAAGCTTATATATATGCAGCACATTACATATATTGCGCCTTATACACAAAGGTCCAAACCATAGATATTTATAGGGTGTTCAATATATAAAGGCAGGGTGCAATGCATCGTGGGCCCGACGAGCAATGTTAGTCTTAAACCATTGGCAAAGTATATCTATGGGTAGCACGATATATAAAAAGAACCTATGAACTTAATCCAAAGTTAACTCGCTAGTGGGACCCTCTCAAATCGCATTGGAGAAACCAGCGGAACATGCAAACAAGAAGTTGTGATTGCGATTGAAAGCCCGAACCCGATGGGCATATAAACTACAATTCATATATACTTGAGTTCCGATGAACAGTGAATGATCGCATCAGAAAAAGGTGGAATATCGGAACATGCAACTGGGAGTTGCGATTGCGATCAATCGCAATCGGAAGTAGTCGAAGGATAATACAGTAATCGCATCGGAGAAAAACTATGCAGTGGAACATATAAACAAAGAGTTGCGATTGTGATTGGAAGTTCGGACCTGATGGACTTATAAACTATGATTTATATAGGCTTAAGTTCCGCGTCAAAGTAAATGATTCATCGCATCGGAAAAATTGATTGAACAGGGTATCAATCACATCGGAGCAAGGCAGCTTGCGATTGCGATCAATCACAATCGGAAATCTATGGAGGGTATCAATCGCATCGGAGCAAGGCAGCTTGCGACTACGATCAATCGCAATCGGAAACCTTTGGAGAAGAAATATATTGCATCGAAAATCATAGCAAGTGGGCCCGAAAGGGCATCTGTTGAGTATTAACATGATTCTTTATTGCTATAGTGGAAGTGGCAGTTTTTTTGTTAAAAATTTATATAAGTATGCCGAGTATTGAAATGTTCCACGTGGTCTGTGGACCCACACGCCTCGGCTTAAGGTGGAGGGCGATTGTTAATATAAAACGATTACAATGTGTGCAATCACATCGAGCCATAAAACAAAGGCCGTGGTGTATGTATGTTCCTCTTGTGGAACTCACCACATCAACAAGACACTTGTTGTGTGTAAAGCGTTGGAATTTGCCCAGATTTGAAGTCAGCAGTTACATATATATATAAAAAGCGTTGATATAAAAATCATAGTTACAAATGTATGGCATATGGCCGTTACCCTGCTATAGTGAATAAGGAAACAAACAGAGCCGAAAGGGACAAAGACATAGTCAAAGAAAAGACAAATGCGCAGCGAGCCAAGAGGCTGAATGAGTGAGCTGGAGTTTGCATTGTAATTGAACGTAAATGATTTTTAATTTATATTGTTGTGATGCATTAGTAAGTCTCCGGAAGAGAACAAATATCCCACTGTAATGTTAAATTGGTACCTACAGTTATATTTTCTGAATGAGTGGATAAAATAAATGAGAAGGCAGAAGGCAAAGAGACACGGCTGTCCATTTCGAATTCCCAGTAGAATACAAACAACCATGAAGCTATTTTGTATAAAATAGGGTAATATCCAAAGGGAGAAGTTGACAAAAGAGAGTGAGAGAAGAAGAGAGTGTGCAGCAGAATTGAAGAGAGTTAAAGAAAATAAGAAAGCTACAAGAGGTTAGAAAGAGTAAATATAGAGAATGAAGAGTATAGAAGAGTGAGGCAGAGAAGATTAAGAAAGGAAGAGTAGAAAGATATGCTACAGAACAGAGCTAATATCTGAGGTAAATCAGCAAACATTCAGTTTGATAAATTGAGGAAGTTGGAGCTTCCCTATCAAGTTGCAGCTTGATAGCTGTCAGTTGTAGCTAACTGAGGTTGAAGCCTCTTGTAGGTTGGTGCCTGCAGAAAATTGAAGGGAGTTGGTGCTTCCTTGCAAGTTGTAGCTTGCATAATTGAGGTTGGTGCCTCCTATAGGTTGGTTCCTGTAGAAAAATAGTGGTGAGAGGGATTTGGAGCTTGCCTTTGCATCACAACAATAATAAGATGCGGTTTTCTCCCTTTATGGGTTTCCACTTATATTTGGTGTCTCCGTGCATGATGTTTATGTGTTGATCTGATTTATATCATCTGCTTAATACCTACTGCTCTCATATTAAGTCTACTTTTATATTATATTAATACTTGCTGCTCACATTCTAAGATTACTTACATATTAAGTTGGACATGAAATGAAGGGTAAATAAGTTTAAATGAAAAGTTAAAAAAAAAAAATCCATGAATTTGTTAAACTGATTCACCACCCCCCCCCCCCTCTCAGTTTAACTAAGGGTTCAACAAAGAGAACTTCCTTGATGAAGATGAGGGGATAATAGAAGAGTCTAAGGAGAACATAATAAATATGTTTGAAATAGATAAATCAATCCACAAATATTCAACAGAAGAAGATCCACCCTCACCCTCATATTGGGATGAGGAAAGATTGGAATCTGAGGATTACAGGCTTGGATTTGAAAATACCATCATGTAGGTCAGAGAACAATATGAACTTAGAAGAAAAAAGAGCCTATACACTTCCAAAATAAAGGCTTCTAAGGTTACCATTAAGAGAAGTCCTGAGAAAACCTCTAAAGTAACTGCTGAAAGTAACAAATAGGCAGCTGACGGTTCTGGGAAGAACAAATAAAAGGACGACCAAAGCACTGATAAACAAAGTCAACCGACTAGCAGCACTAGCACTGCAGTTAGTGCTCCTGATAAAAAATTCCATAACACTATACATAGTGAGAATCAGCCCACTAATTCAGCCACTAAGGTAGTGGCTAACAAAATAGAGCTGAGTATCACAAAGAGTCAGTCCATTTTCAATTTGGAGAGTGAGATTGTGATAGTTAAAATCTTTGTCCCACTCTTTGAGCTGGCCACTCAAGATGTATATAAAGGCCAAATTTTGAAAGCTTTAAATCTAGGGGAAAACAGTGACACTGTCAATCTAAGTGATGATCAACCAGCCCTTATGTTTGGTCCAAAGATAGATGGGAAGTTTCAGGAAGGGGTAATACCTCCTTTTTATATCAGTCTCAATATCCATGACAAGATCCTTCACAATGCAATGCATGACTCTGGGGCCTTACACAACTTAATGCCTAAGGTAGTTATGGAAATGTTAGGCCTAGAGATAATCCAACCCTAAAAATATTTATATTCATTTGACTCTAGCAGGGTAAAGTGTCTTGGCCTGATCAAGGACCTATGTGTGAACTTAACTCAGATTCCAGCCAAATGTATGGTTATGGATGTTGTAGTGGCAGATGTGCCACCTAAGTATGGCATGTTTCTATCAAGGTCATGGGGAGCCAAGCTGCAAGGTACAATGCAGATGGATGGGGCATATGCCACAATCCCTGTATTTAGCTAGCTTAGGAGACTGTATAGAGAGGCACAAATGAAATTCCTAGTCAATAGCCCTAAAAAGCCTGAAAATTTTCCACTATACTCTGTACACACAGATCTGGACCCCTTTATCCTTTGCAATGATGAATCCTTAGAAGAGCGAGAGCTGGAAAGCATAGATACAAGCAATAGGGAAGAACCCATAGATTTCAACATAATGACCACTCTAGACTTAAAGGAAAACAAATATGAAACCTGTGGACAGTACACTGAAAACAAAACTCTGAGGAAACAAGGAACACAATGCAAACTGCTAACTAGTCAGCTCTCTGAACTCCATTTGCATCATGAAGGGAAAAACCCTCCACACCTCGAAACAGACCCTCCATTGTAGCATAACCATGAAACTAACACTGGTAAAGAAATCAACGATAAAACCTGAGCAAGAACCTTGGTGGGAAATGAATTTTGATGGGTCCTGTACTAGAAAAACTGTAGGAGCAGGAGTGTGGGTACATAACACAAAGAGTGACTATGCTGAGAGTCATGTCTTCAATCTGAACTTCAAATGTACAAACAATATCGCGGAATACGAGGCTCTAATTCTAGGCTTGAATTTATTAAGAAGATTAGGAGCCCACAGGATATTTGTGCATGGAGAATATAAGCTGATCATAAAACAAGTAAACAGAGAGTATGCGGCTAAACACCCTAGGTTGAGAGCGTACAGGAATGATGTTATGGATTTATTGAAAACATTTGTAGAATATGTGTTGGTGTTTGTTCCTAGGAGCAAGAACATAATTGCGAGTGGATTAGCCTGTATAGCTAGTTCATATCACAAGCCTCCCAGTGACCAACAAATCATCATTCAGACGAAGTTTAGAGCTGCAGTAGTTGATAATGAGAAATATTGGCAGGTTTTTGAAGGAGATAAGCATAATGAGGATTTCCTGATAGGCAAGAACGAGTTTGAACTTTCTGATTCAGACTCTGAGTCCAATGATAGCTGCCTAAGTGAAGAGCCCTCAGACGAGGAAGAACCACCCTGTAACATAGAAATAAATACTTTAAACGAACAGATTGGAAATCCAACTGAAGAAGGTAAAAACAAAGATAATGAGGAAATAGAGGTGCTATCGGAAAAAGATAAGAACATACCCCAAGGTCTCGCACCTTTATAATATCTTTTCGATTTTGATGATGTAGCAAAAAGGCCCACCATAGAACACTCTGACTGTGATGTTGAGGAATGCAATATAGGCATTGAAGACAAGCCTAAGATGATTAAGTTGGCTAAGTCCTTACCCGCAAACATGAAAAAGAAATATATTGACATGTTCAAAGAGTTCATCGATGTGTTTTCCTGAGCCTACGAGGACTTGAAGGCCTATGACACAAACATCATATAGCACAAAATACCTTTGAAAGAAAATCAGAAACCCTTCAGACAGAAACTTCGCAGGATAAACCCAAAACAATTTCCTGCAGTAGAAAAGGAAATAAAGAAGATGTACGAAGCATGAATAATAGTTCCTGGGACGTTCTCTGATTGGGTCTCAAACCTTGTAGCTGTGAGAAAGAAAATAGGTGAGATCAGGCTGTGCATAGATTTCAGGAACCTTAACAGAGCCTCACTTAAGGACAATTACCCCTTACCAAAGATGGAACATATCCTACAGAGGGTAGTTTTCTCAAGGCAAATCTCCCTGTTAGATGGTTTTTCAGGTTACAACCAAGTTTTAGTGCTCCCAGAAGACCAACTCAAGACTGATTTCACCACTCCATGGGGCACTTTTATGTATGTAAAAATTCCCTTTGGATTGATGAACGCTGGTGAAGCCTTCCAACGAGCGATGGACACAGCTTTTTTGGATGAAATAGGGCACTTCATTGTCATCTATCTAGATGACATAACAGTCTATTCCAATACTGATGAAGAACACCTAAAACATCTGAGAAGAGTGTTTGAAAGATGTAGAAGGTTCGATCTGTCATTGAATCCTAAAAAGACTATATTTGGGCTTCAAGAAGGTAAGCTTCTCGACCAAATTATATCTGAGAAGGGAATTAGGATAGACCCACAAAGAGTTGAGGGAATAATACAAATCACACACCCGAGAAACATTAAAGAGTTACAGTCCTTCATTGGGAAAATTAACTTCTTAAGGAGGTTTATTCCCAACCTTGCTGAGCACCTCAGGAATATGACTAATATGCTGAAAAAGGGTGTAGGGGTTAAGTGGACTGTTGAGGCTAAAAAATATTCTAAATCGGTTAAATTTTCACTCACCCGGGCTCCTGTCCTAATCAGCCTATATTTCTCAAAATATTTCTTGATCTTTTCATTTGCCTCTGAGCATGCAGTGGCCACATTTCTGCTGCAGAAAAATCCAGAGGGAATGGAACAGCCCATTTCTTTCTTCAGAAAAGCTCTGAGGGATGCACCCTTGAAATATAACATAATGAAAAAATAGGCCTATGCCCTGGTAAATGTCTTGAAAGACTTTAGGTTGTACATACTGCGTTCTCACATCATAGCCTACGTGCCAAACATAGTGGTTAAAGACATCTTGTGCCAAGATGCAGACGGAAAGAGGGGCAAATGGATTGTTGTAATCTTAGAGTATGACCTTGAGATAAAACCCACAAAGCTGATCAAAGGCCAAGGCTTAGCTCGATTGATGGCTAAATCAAATTTACAAGCCCTTGACATAAACATGGTAGATGCCTTGGATGAGTAGGAAGGATTGCCTGATCCCATGGTTGAGGAACAATTTCTAAACTCCCCTTGGTATTCTGATATCCTGTATGTGCTCACAAACCTCAATGCCCCTCCTAAACTATCAAAGACTAAGGCCAGATTCCTAAAGCTAAAAGCCAGAAACTATTGCATACTGAATGAATTTTTATACTGGAAAAATGCAAATGGTCTATTTCTTAAATTTTTTCCTGAAACTAAAACAGAGAGGATTAAACAAGAGTTCCATATAAGAGAGTGTGGAGGCCACCTGAACTGGAAAGCCACTGCTAACAAAATACTCAGAGCTGGCTATTATTGGCCTACACTTTTTAATGACATCCATAAGATGATAATTTCCTGCCATAAATGCCAGATTTTTGAAGGTAAAGGAAAGGTCCTCCCTCTACCTTTACAACCTATCACTGTTGATGTTCCATTTTTGCAATGGAGCCTAGATTTCATTAGAGAAATACACCGTGCTTCTTCTGCACAACACAAGTGGATCCTTACAGCCACAGACTACTTTACTAAGTGGATAGAGGCCATACCTTCTAGGAATGCCACAGATTTTGTCATCATTAAGTTCCTAGAAGACCACATCCTCTCTCGGTTTGGCTGTCCAAGGAAAATAATCACTCATAATGATGCTACTTTTGGATCGAAGAAAATGATTGATTTTTGTCACATGTATCAAATAGCACTCGGTCATTCAACTACTTATTACCCACAAGGTAATGAGTTAGCTGAATCATCAAACAAGAGTTTGGTGACCATCATCAAAAAGCTGCTGGAAGAGAACAAAAAGTCATGGCATAATAATCTAGTACATGTTTTGTGGGCTGACAGGCTTACAATAAATAAATCCATTGGCATGTCACCATATCAGCTTTTCTATGGAACAGAGGAAGTGTTTCCTACTAGCCTTGGGGTACCAGTGATTAAACTTGTCCAAGAGATTCAGACAGAAGAAGACAGCATGGTGAGGAGGATAAACCAAAAAATTCATCTCCAGCAAACAAGGGAAGAGGTCTATAACAAAGCCATGAAGGTCCAGGAAAATATAAAGAAGTTGTTCGATAAGAGGACCAAGGCTTCTGACTTCAAAATTGGAGATAAAGTTCTGAAGTGGGATTCAAGGAGAAAAGGAAAGCATGGAAAATTTGATAGTTTTTGGTAGGGTCCATACATCATCCAAGCCACTATTGGTCCAAATGCATTTTTTTGTAAGAGCTATATGGTACAGATCTGTTTGGGGGTCCTATCAACGGCAGGATGCTCAAACATTACTACTTCTGATTTCTGATTTCCAGTTTCCATTTTCATTGTAAATACCATTGATGTGTTATGTTTTCAAGAAAAAGAGAAAATGCTTGAAAAAAGAGAGAAGAGAGGTTCAGACATGATCAAAACATGAACCTCTGAAGTGAAAATATTGGCTCTAACATGATCAAAACCTGAGCAAAAAAAAGTGAAGAATCAACTCTAACAAGCCCAAAACCAGAGCTGAAATGAAGAAGAAAGTGACTCTAAAAAGTTCAAAACTTGAGTCACAAAAAAGACAAGGATGCTTCAAAGTTTCGGATTTCAAGCCTTCAAGATTTTTTTTGCAAATTTCTATAATTTCAGACCGAGAGAAGTTTTGCCTTATGCCTTGGATCCACAACAAAACTAGACCTGTCGGAATCCTAGTTCTATCTGTTTAAATTGTCGCGTGTATCGTAGAGAAGAAATCTGCTGGACAATTTAATCCCAACAGATATTAGATTAGCCAGAGAAACATATGAGGCCAATAGTTTAATCTGGTCTCATGGAGTAATAGGGGTTGAAATAGAATAGGTTTATTTTCCTGATTGCAAAAAATTAATGAAGAAGGTTTGTCAATTCAAATGCACCTTGAAGAAAAAATGATAGGATTGTAGGATGGGTAGGTAGATGGTTTGGGAATGTTGCTGCTGATTTATGATGTTTGTAATAGCTGAAATCAAAGAATAAATATGGCTCTAAGATCAGGCATCTAGCCCACTCCAAAGATTTATTTTCTGAATTCTTGAGTCCTTCAAGAAGAAGCCATCCCCATGTGGAGCCACTGTTAGCCCCCTATGAATTTTTTGACAAGAAAACGAGGGGCTAAACTGTTTTTAAGCCTTCAAGGAATGCGTTTCCCCTGAAAACACATCATCCTTGAAGTCTCCCTGTGCCTTTGTCCTTTGATAAATCCCCACTGCTATTTACATGAGAAAGCCTTTCTACTGTGAAGAAAATGCCCAAAAGGCCCTATTCTCCTCTTATCTCACCCCCATTTAACCTCTGTTTTCTTCCCTTTTTACTCCTCTCTATTCTCCCCATTAATCCTCTAAATCATCCTTTTCCCCCTTCTATGCCTCACAAATACCTTTTTTTTGGCCAAATAACTCTTTATTCTCCCTACCGTTTTCCTCTTTTGGCCTTAAAATACATGAAAATTGGGCCAAAATCACCCCTTTGTCATATGTAGGCTTGGACCCCTTCGGCCAACCCCCAAAACCACTTTCCCACATGTCTCGGGCGCTAAAACCAAGCGCTAGCCCATAAAGCGCTTATTGCAATCAGATAAATGGTCAGGAGCGCATTATTGTGTTAAAACGAAAGCTCCGATGCGATGACGTTTTGTTCTATGGATCTCAGGAGTGATCCCCACCATTGATTCCCATCCTGATCCGACGGCCATCGCAAGTCCTCTCAGATTGCAATCGCATTTTTTAAACTATGCCACCTGCTACATCCCACGATTGCGATTCGCGATTGTAATCTCCGCCGTCGATTTCCCATTAATCCAACAGTCATCACAAGCCCCTTCATGCCCGCATTCCCTCGTTCACCCCTCTAATCACATATAAACCATATATATAATCTACAGATTGACGACCCACAAATCAGCCATCTCGGTGGTTCCCGCGCCAATCATTGTGCAAAACCAGTGGTTTTGATTGCACCTCTTTTGGAAGGAAGGCTTCTTTTCCCATTCGGCAGTGATCAACGCCACCAGCCGACATGTGGCCTCAAGCTGTTTTAGAAATCCGCTCTCCCTGGGTGTTAAAGATCGACTATGGGCCCGGCGTGATATGCGCGTATGCCGTCTGATCCAAGGCTGGTCCATCTGATGATGATCGAGCCCAAAAGATGCTCAGGGGATAACCGAAGTAAACAATACCCCTGGCCCACAAGCAATCTCCCTTCGATGCGATCACGGTCGTCGATCTCCTCCTGAGATCCGACGGTCTAGGTTAGATCGCCCCCACCATTGACCGGGTCCCACCGCCAGAGCTCCACATCACCTGTTTTTGTGGCTTTTTCCCATTTCATTTGAATTTTGCCCGATTTCCAAGGCCCTCCTATCGTTTAATTTCCACCGTCGATCATCGCACCCATGCAATGATAGAACGGTCAACATGTATTTCTCCACTAAGCCTCCACCTGTCTAGTCTTCCACCATTTTTGCATTATTTTAGCCTTTTTTCACCATCCCACTACATTTTCTACCATTCCTCCATAGTTTGGCCACAATTCAGCAGGCCTCCAAAGCATCCTTTCCTCACTCCCTGGATTTTTTAATTTGTTTTTCTTATTGTGCAGGGTTTTCACAGAGTGATTTAATCACTCTGTATTCCATAGTCGCAGCTACTGTGGTTTAGAGCAAAAAGAGGCGATTACAGCCACGGCTAGTGTTAGAGCTCGGTATTGTAGGAAAATGTTTGGGAAGGTTTCAATAGGAAAGATTTCATCAAATTACATGTTTCGACTCTATACAACCTCTCCAGCCTCATTTAAAGGTTCCAATTTCACAGACAGAGACAGTCATGATGCGACAAAGAGTATCAGTGTAGAATTAAAGGATTTTAATGCCCATTATTAGAGGTTTAAAGCCTTAACCCAGTGTTTTAAAAACAAATGTACCAGTTATAATACCTCATGATTTTCAGAGAGGGCCTGATAAGGTCTAACGCAGAGAAAAAAATACTATCAGTGTTTCATATCGGCAGAAGTTACCCATACTGTCCTTATTCTACATTGTGTTCCTGAGAGGTTTTCCACCCTGACCACAGTCCTAATGCTACCAGAGCATTTTTTACATAGTATGGCAGACCCCATAATCTTTATCTGCCTTTTTGTTTATTCACCAGAGTACTACAGAGTACTACAGCCAAGAGTACATCACAAACACACCTAGAGTAAATTGCAGCCTATCGAAGACCACTCTTTCATCCAAAGAGTATTGAGGTTTAATGCTCAGATATTAAAAACCAAATGGGCTTCGAAGCACTGATCCTACTCTATTTAATACTTCATTTAGTGTTTCATCTACCCCCTCTGCCTCTTTTTCAGATGTAAAAATTCATGAGAAAACATTGCAAAGGTTGTTGATCAGATATCTATGAATTGTAAGTTGTTTCTCTTGAGACATAGTTCTCTGTGTAAAGTTGTAAGATAGGCTGAAGAAGATGTATTCAGACTGAATATCAAGCTGTTGGTAATGTTGTACATGACTGGTGTTGCTATTTAATCTAACAAGCACATTTCTTTGGATCCTGATTTAAAGCAGCGGTGATGTTTTTCTATCTTTGTCCTTGTTTTCCTTTGTAGTTCATTATATTTCATTTCTTCTGGCACGCATCAGAAATATGGTTTAGGATATACCATCGCATGGTAACCTAATCTTCTGCTCTCCCTACCTTCAATTTTTTCTTCTATATGTGTTATCTGAGCACTGATTCAAGTTAATTTAACCAGTGTAGTGGCTAATATTTACTACTAGCTGATGTATGAATTAATGAATCTGTTCTTAGATGTTATTGATAGGCTTTAATTGAATGAATTGGGATACCGGGAGTTTATAACTCTGCCTCTGTCTCATTGGGGTCCTCTTCAATTAATTGAACCTTTCTAAGTTCCCTTAAGCTGGATGTCGAACCATTGAGAGTTCAAAGTATCTCTCTGATCTCAAGTCTTCACCTTTGTGCTTAAATCTTTTATGTTTCCTTGTCTGAAGAGTTTACCTTTTAGGAGGTGGGTCACAGGTGTCTAATGGCACGTCCTGTCTCTGGACCTAATTCCTAAGTGGTCATCTTGGAGGTTTCCTTGCCTTTCACCTTCCTTCTTGCCATTTCATGCCACACTATCATCTTTAAGATCCAATGCTTTAGATGACTAGCCCAACTGAAAGCATGTACATTGAATAGCAAGTAAACCCTTTCCTAACTCCATTTCCCAATGGTCTCGAGTATTCTTTGAAATCATCCCTACTTTTCCTAAAATCCTCTTTGCACATGCTTGCCTCACATTGAACCCTTCCTTTCTGATTCCTAGCAACCAAAAAAACAATCAATCAAACAAACCCGTGCCTATAACTAGCCTAATATCTTAACACAAAGCTTAAAGGACATAAAACCTTAGCCTATATAGAGAGATCCCTCTCTGGACCTAGGAGGGCTAGATCCTAAGGTATGAAAATGGTTCTGATGTTGTCTCATATTTTGGTATTTCCAAACTTGCCAAAACATGGGAACCCCAACAAGACCTACCCATGGTTTTTTGATGGGGTTTGCACATGGTTTTGGGCATGATGGTTTTCTTCCCATGGTATTTTGTAGATATGTTCAAGGGAACTAAATTTTATGAATGCTTCGACATGTATATATATGTATTGTAAAATTTAAAGAAATATAATGAAAATTAAATCTCGTAGTCCCATTTTTGGGATCCAGGGAAAAATATTTGTGTATATTTGTTTTATGTTCTCTCCATTGTTTATTTTTCTATTTTTTAATAATTCATTTGCAGGTAATTTTTGTATAGGTATAAAACCTATACATAAATATAACAACCCTTCCTAATGCATTTCTCTAACTGTGAGGCTACGATTTGTCTCAATTTCAAGGGTCTTATATCCCTTGGATCTCTTTCCTAACACTTACTTCTTTAATTAAACTAATAGTTTTATCATTACAGTTTACAAAGAACCAATGTTTTTCCAGCCAATCCATACCAATTAAACGTGATGATAAGAACCTAAGTGTAATTTTGTTTTTTTTTTTAATTTCCTGGCCTACCAATTCAAGAGAACAAATATCCATTTTTTATGTCACTCTCCCTTTTTTCCCCAATTTCTAATTGAACTATCAACAAGTTCTTAAATTTACTAAGCTACAGATGACACGACTTCACTAATTTTGGAATTATATAACCCAAGCTTGCTCTAGGATCTATTAAAGTGGGCACAACATGATTGTAAATATTACCTTTAAATTCAATCATTGTAGGTTGGTACTCAGCCTGATGGTCCTCTACTACAGTGTTGATCTTGGATAGAATTCTCACCACTTCCCCTAGGGTAGATGTCTCTTGAATATTTTCTCCCTATTCTAGTCTTCCATGATGAGGTCAATTTTTAATGTAATGTGGTTGTCCATAACCCAAAAATTATAATGGTGGTTTATGTGGTTGGCTATATTTAGGTCTTCTTGACAATTTTGTTGGTTTAGATTCATTCTACAACTGAAATTTTTAATGAATTTTTCCTAAAAATTTACTTTCTTGGTTTTTGTTTGAATAATTAGTATTTGTAGTTTTTGTATTCTTGGTATTCTGAGGATATGTAAGTCATTTCTTTCTTGACCATGTTTTTTATTTTCCCATTTCTATTTCATTTGTTGATAATTGTTACACAACATTTTTTCGTATTACTCGGTTCTTAGACCAAGTGCCATATTTTCTACCAATCATGCCACAAATGGTGCAAAGTGAAAAAATTTGTATAAAATTGTTCATGCTGGACCACTTGCTTAAGATATCCCTGAGGAACTAAAAGAGAAATACCTTGAAGCTTTTCTACAAAGTTTGGAAATAAACTTTTTTTGCAAGCCCAACGTGGTCCTCTCCTTAATAAGCTCGTGCTTGTCGCCCTGTGCCTATCCTCTGAACGACGCTTCCAGTGCAGGAATTCAGCAGTAAAGTCGCGTTGCTCCTCTTTAGGTAGGTTCTCCAAAAATGGTGCAGAAGCTTCAACCTTAATAATTCTCGAGAACAGAGTTCTGGTACTTGTTGGTTGAAGCTATGGTAAAATACTCCCATGTTTTCCCCTTTATTTTATCTGTAAATAATCCCCGCTTAGAGATAATACATTTCCCCCTCATTAGTGGATCATTAACCTCCTCAGATCTTCTATAATAGAGTGCCATGCTAGTCATTCTTGGTTGGTCATTCTTGGTTTCATTAAGTTACGTTTTCCTGATTCAACCCATATGTTGTTGACTTGAAAAAGAAGGAGAAGAGATTTAAGAGCATGGCTTTGACTTGGATTACCACTCTGAAGGAGGCCTTCAACATCAAGGCACCGGTTGTAAGCTTTCCTTTGATCTTTTTATAATACAAAGTATACTTTTATTCCCATAAATATGTTAATATTAATTGGTTTAGCATGATAATCCTTGATATGTCATGTAGTTTTCTTTGAAGCACATATACTATGTATCTTTCGTCTTTTGTCATGTGATCTTATTTACAGGTATTCAGATGTAGAAATCATGGCAAAGAATGAGCTTGTAAGCGAAAGGATTGACATCAATATCGAGGAAATGACTTCATAATGAGAGAGGTAGGCCAATCTACCTCTCTCATTTTACTTTTCAATGTTAAACTAGGGAAGCTAATATTATTTGTCACAGTTGTTACTATACCTACTCATTGGGCTAGAGGGATCACTTCTTTCCAAAGATGGGATTTTCCTACGTAACAAATTGGCAACTCCACTGGGGAGCTTACTCCCTATTCACAGACTATTCTTATTTTTGTCTTCATGTTTAGTTGGCCAATTGCTGAACAACCAATTGTTTGGATTTTTTTCTAGCCTGTAGTTTGGCTCGTTAATGTTTTAAAGTATCAAGTCTAAGGTTTTATTTTAGAGATTGCTTGTTTTGTCCCTGATTTATTTTCCGAGCACGTCTTTTTATAGACACAATCGTGCCACAGACCACTGCTATCAACTACTGGACCACGATGTTCTTAGAAAATAGATATTTTGGGTATCTTTTAGAAATCCCTTAGTGTGTCTTGATCTTTGGAATGTTTTCCTTGCCTCGATTACACCATTTTTTGCTTTGATTGTTTGTAGTCCCTTTGAGAATCGCAAATTGGTCTTGTGAAATCAGTGGTAAAATTTTGGTTTTAGTTGAGCCTTGTTGTTGCAATTCAATTAAAATCCCTATTTACTACTTGTGTCAATCAAGAAATACTAATTCTCTGCTATAGGGAAGTAGTGAACTATGTGCTTGTTCAAATAAATTAGCTTTTGCTTCTATTTGGTTTTCATTTCAAGAATTAATTTTCGTTAAATGCATAAGATCACTTGCATTGAAAGGATAGTTTTTGGAATTTGTTATGAAAAATGTATTACAATTTTTCGATAAGTGAAAACTTTTTTAATGCCTTAATTGCATCAGTTGCATTTCCATCATTCAAAATAAAAAACAAGCAAAAAATTATTGAGGTGCATCTTAGTGAAAGTAGAAATCATTTTACTTTTGAATAAGTTTCATTTGGGATAGTGAAAGTGAAATTGCTTTACTTCTTAGAATTTTCATTTTTGAAAAGTGAAAAGTGAAAGCTAGCTGGGGGGGGGGCATTTTACATTTACTTTGATGCATTATTTCGATGAAATAATAATGTATTTGTTTTGAAGAAAAATAATGAAGAGTTTTATATGAGCAAACAAGATGAGTCTTGGATATGTCATGGGAGATTAGGGCATCTCAATTTTTATCACATCATTATGATTAGCAAGAAGAGAGCATTAAGCACTACAAGGAAAAGACCCTCTAGCGAAGGTTATAAAGGAGGTTTTAGTGTTATAAAATTGGCCAAAATTGTCAAAAAAACATATGCTACCACATCCGTTTCTGGTAACGGAGGTTTTGGTAGAGATTTTAACGGAAATTAAACTCAACTAAAAAAAATGTGCGGCCGGAGGTTATTATGGATGTTTTTTCATCGGTGCTCTTATCAGGTTTTAATGCACCGGTGCGTATCGGTAGACAGCGCACCAGGGCGGTCGAAGGAGAATGCACCGAGCCGCTAAGGAAAACAACAGCACTGGGCCTGGTGTTGGTGATACAACACACGGGGCTGTTCTAATTGGTCTTGGGATTTGAGCGATGCCCATAGGTCATATAAGTGCACCGGTGCGTGTATCTTTATGAGGCACCGATGCTCCGTATCATAGAAAGGAACCGAGATTTATAATTGGTATTGGTATTCGTATAGTGCACATGGCATCTACAAATGCACTGGTGCTTATAGATACATAAATGCCCTAGTGCGCAGTATCACACAAACGCACCGATATTTATAACTGGAGTTGGTATTAGTGTGGTGCCCATAGAATCATAAATGCATCGGTGCGTATAGACACATAAATGCACTGATTTTCATTTTGTTTTTCTTAGAACCATCCACCTCTGATAGTCCAATTATTGTGATTCTTTTAAATTAATTATTCATCAAAAGTCAACACATCTTATAACAATATTCATATTAATTATATTTTTATTAATGCATTTGAATGTGTTGTTTGGATTAATTTCTTATATCATATCAGAATTATTGTGGTTTTTTAAAATTCATTATTCATCAAAAGTTGACATGTATATATAATATTATAACAATATTCATATGAATTAAATTTTTATTAGTGCATTTGAGAACAACAATGGAGAACGCAATAGAATAAATTAAAACATATTTTATGATTATATATATATATATATATATATATATATATATATATATATGAATAAGACAGTATTTATCATACAAAATGGGACAATTATTCGTATCCCATTGTCTTTCAATTGGGACACTATGTCCATTACATTAAACAAAATGTCTGATTTCACAGACATATTTCAAAAAATAAAACGCCTTGCTTTGATATCCAAATTACATAGTGATCATCATTCTTCGCTTGAACTGCTGTCACTGCTAGAGCTACTTCCATGACTTGGATTATTTTCAGGAATGTTGTGTTCACGGCGTTGATTGTTTTCTTCTTCTTCACTTTCCATCTACAAACATAAAAATAAACTGAAATGAGTGTATATACATTGGTGAGAATAATGAAAATTCCAATATTAAATAATATACATCAATGTAAATTGAAAATAAAAATGACGTACCATAGCAATAATTGACTCATAAACTATACACATTCTTTCAAAACCATGTACCATGCCATCTTTCAAAATTTCATATATTGGCACAGTTCCATACTTTGTTTCCTGCAAGTTTTATACCCCATAACAAATCATATATTTAATATATAAGATGTTTTTGTTCTATTAATTATAGACGGAGCTAATTAAAACAAGATCTATAGATGCTTACAAATTCCACAATTAAATTCGGATATGCCAACATATACTCACAACCCATATTTAACCCAATTTCAATCAATTCGTCTGATACTTCTTCTTTGTATGTTAGCACCTGTTTGAAGACATTCAATGATGATTTTTGTAAAACAACTTAAAAAATACAAAATTGAAATCTAGTTAAGTTGTTATAAAGAAGTAACAATTACTCACAAACTTAGAGATCAACCATTTTCTTCCTTTTCGTCCTGTTTTATGTGCTGAATGGGTTCCATTTTCTTTTCTTTTCTGCGAGAAAATTCTTGAAAATTAATATTTAATGCTAAATTGTTTATTTATTGTACCTAATGATCAAAAAATTGGCTATGATTACATATTACATTTGAAGCACGTTGTTGCATTCATTCCACTAAATCCCTCAAACTTTTGTAAAATTTTTTCCCCCTTTCGTTAACTTCCAGCACCACTCCAGATGAGCCAAGGAGCAATTCATTTTCATTCGCATGTTCTATTTTTTTTCTTTTATTAGAACAACATTCCTTTTCTGAGTTGTTGGTCCCCGTAGAACATTAAATAGATGTGAATTGGTAGAATATTTGATACATGTTATCTAATAATTTACGTATGTTATTAATGATAATTAAAAAAAGAAACTCATATTGGATCGATAGTATTGTTTCATTCAGCTGATTCATATTTTTGCAATTTCTCCATTAAAATTTTACGGTCTTCTAGTCGTAGATAAAAAATAATCATATCAAGATTTGTAATTTTGTGGCTCTGCATGATACACAGTAAACAATACATATTAGTTACATATAATTCAAAAATAATATTTTTTGTAAATAATTTACAAAAAACTTGTCTTTTTTGCTTTTCTTGATGTGTTAATAGTATTTTTGTTACTTGATATATTTTTCGTCATTTCATTATCAATATGAAACCTGTAGCATAAAATTCATTAATATATTTATAAATAAATTCTCAACTTTTCAGGTAGAAAATAAATCTCGAGACATCGGTGCACTTTTCATGAAATACACACCACCACCGGTGCATGGATATATTAACAACGCATCGCAAAACAGTATAATACACTGTACAGTGCGTTTGGTATTATAAACGCACCGCAAAAATAGTGTAATAGACCTAACGGTGCATGGGGTATTATAAACGCACTGCACAAATTGTGTAATACAATGTACGATGCTTTCCTAGTTAAAGAGAGCACTGGTGCCCTATTTCAGATTTGGCGCACAGATTTAAAAAAATGTTTCCAATTTTTTACGACATAGAACTTTAGTAGTGCGCTGTAATAATATAGAGCATCAGTGCGGTGGAATATGTAGGGCACACCAATATAGAAAAATCCATTTTTTCAAAAATTCACACAATGATTGAATGGATTGGGATCCGACTATGCAAGTCGTCCCGTGGGTTGGACGTCAATATAAAATGAAAAAACCTAATTCTAAAATCACAGAAACAGGGAGAAGAAAGGGAAAAAATAAAATAATGAAGGGGTCAAGGTAAAAATGGATAATACTGCACGAAAAAATAAAAAACTGCAGAAAAAAAAGTAAAAAAAAGAATTAAATTTAATCATGAAATGATTTAAAATTCTATGATAAAGGGCTTCAATCACCAGATTTTTGGTTTCTGATTGTCTAAATACTTTTGTTTGAACGTTTTTTTCCATCCACAATGCCCTCATGCTCTCTTGCTCCATGTTTGTCTCCTGCAAAAGTCTGACTGAAATTTTTTAGCAAAAATAGTGAAATAATGAAAAGTGTTTAGTATTTAAAGAAATATTTTATCAAATTAGATTTTCGAAAATATTTTGCCACCCATTTTTCAAATTTCCATTTTTTTTTTTTTTTTAACTTAAACAAAATTGAGTTGTGTTTTTTTATTTGCGTTTATTCATTTTCAGTGCACGGAAATGTGACGCACCAGTGTGTTGTATTAATACGATGCATTGGGGCCTGTTAGTATGATAAGAGCACCAGACTTTTTAAAGTTTTTTTTTTTTTGTATGTAAGATCATAATAAAATAATGATAATTATAAAGTACATGAATTTATTTTCATTATTTTCTAGACTTTATGTTACAAAAATTAGTATTATTCTAGATTTGTTATTTTACAATTATTTGCAAATTTACAAATTTAAATATTTTAATAAAATCATATCACATTAATACAATTAAAATTTTCACATTAATCGAATTAAAATTTTACATACAATTACATTTACAATTTTACATATAATTACATTTACAATTACAATTACAATTTTACAAATATTTTATAGACAATTCAATTAAAATTACAGTTAGTACAAATACAATTACATTTACAATTTTACATAGAATTACATTTACAATTACAATTACAACTTTACAAATATTTTACATACAATTCAATTAAAATTACAATTACAAATACAATTAGAATTTGTGAAATTTACATACAATTAGAATTAGAATTACAATTTTACAATTTTTCATATATACAAAGAATAAATTAAATATTACAATTACAATTAAAATTTTACATTAATAAATATTTTACATACAATTACACTTAAAATTACAATTAGTACAAATACAAATACAATTTTACAATTTTACATAGAATTAAAATTTAAATTACAATTACATTCACGACATAATATTTAATAAATATCATGGTCATTTAATAATATTAAATCAATTAATAAACATCATCATGATCATGATAACCATCGTACAAACATAATATTCGACTAATAAACACATTCAATTAACATCAAATTAACATTATATATTAACATCATAACAACACAAACATCAAATATACATCTCAATATAATGTCAAATAAGTCATGTGGCTATCACATATATACATCTATGTGCAAGCTAAACATTAAATGAACATATCTAACATGACTAACAATATGCGCCACATGATGATGATCATCAACATGAAAATTAAGTACAACTGCAACATGAACATAAAATACTGCATGGAACATATATATATATATATATAACTGAATAATGTTAAAAATATATAATTGTAATATAAATTTCATGGATCAGGTGCTGGTGGTAGTATAACAAAATAAATAACACTAGTATAAGTGGATGTGGCCTACTCAGTAAAGCTAGGTGCAGCCTCGACAGTCGATGGTCGACTAGCCTGCTCATGATCATGATGATCACTAGCATTGATGGATGCATCCACTGGTGGTAGTAAAATATGATAAATATGAGGCACAGTAGTAGTGGAGGCCTACTCAGTCAATAGTAATGTAGCGTCGACGGTCAATTGTCCAGCCTGCTCATGATGATCATGAATAGTATTCATGATGGATGCTGCAGGCTGCTGACTAGACGTGGCCGATGGTATAGCCTCATCTCCTTGATGACTACTGTCAAATGCTACTAGCGGAGCCTCATGCTGATCATCAGGTGCGTCACGAGGTGAATGATCATGAGATGCATTTGAGTCACTGCTGACGAACTATCTATCACGTGTCGCAGCTCGACTATGCCTATAGCTACGAACAATCCTCCTTAATCGTTTAACAGTCCTACGACATGCTGCATTATGCCGTACATGTCACGCGGCATGCCTATCCACATCCGTAACAGTCTATCATTGCCCTGTATCTCTCTGTAATGAGCGGTCCTGATGCTCGCATTTGAAATCAATCCACAGAGTTTCCTGCCTAACTCCATCCAGTATCTGGTCTCAGGTCGACCACGCCTAGCAAAAGGCGGTACCAGTGCACCATGAAGCGCAGGATCAACATGTCTCTCTGTTGTGCCATCGGCCTCATCCTCCAGCACATTAGCCATCTCCTGATCGTAATCATCAGGATCGACTCCTAGATCATGTGGTGGATCTGAAATCTCATTGCCATCAAAAGAGCCAATGTCTGCAAAATATATACAAGTACACAACAATAATTAGACAATTTCATTACACAATTTAATAAAAACAAGTTAAAGAACATGTTAGAATAAACATAAATAAAACAGTAATATTACCTCTATCATTTGGTGGCTCATCAGGAGTGAAGAGGATGTTGGGACACCCTCGCCAATCTAGTCTAGCTTAAGGACATGGGACCATAATGAAGGGATGTAGCCCGCCAACACTGGCTAGTAAGTCCAGCAAATCACGTGATATCCTCACTGGAAACATAGTGTCTCCCCTCTTGGGCATCATCTTCCCCCACATGTGCATTCGAGACTCAAACATCGTCCTGCAAGGCTATCAAACAAAACTAGGTCTCATCTCTGGAAACCTCTCAAAAAATAAACAAAATAGCTCTGAAGAAAAACAGAAGTTGACCCTCCCTTGTGCATGAGCATGGCATCTAAGGCCGTACAAAACTGTCACAAAAAATGGCAAACCACCTGCCGAGTCGTGGCTGTTGTACTAAAGAATCAATGTAATATAAAAGCGAGCAACTAATGCATTTCCTGTCACTGGTGTTGTATGAAATGATCGAAGCAATAATAGAGAGGCACTGCACGTCCTATCTACCAAAAGCACATATACGTAACTGACCTCCAGGTACCTGAAACTCTGAAGGAGATAGTACATGTGCTCCAATGTATCTCTGGGAGTACACTAACAGACTCCCTGCTACACAACCAGCTGGCACGTCTGGGAATGAGGGAAAATCCACCCCTCTCCTCGATAGTCATATCATAAAATAATTATCCTCCTCAGTGGGTGTGTACCACTAGTCAGGACCAACCTGAAAATCCTGTCGGTGGGCATTCCACTTGCCGATAAGATGTCTCAAAATCACACTATGGGCCTTTAGGCCAGAAATAGCCTCCTCATAGAACTTGAGGAGGCATACCTGCATAAGGATCTCCTAGGTATCTCTAGTAATAGGGTGAGGGCATCCATCTCTCTCCCTCTCTCTCGCCTCCCATTGGCGAATCATGTCATGTTGTTGTTGTTGTTGTTGCTGTTGTTCTCTCTGAACCATTGAAATATTAAATAATTTTTTTTTATTAAAACATAAATGTATTTATAAATATACATATATAGTTTTTCTTGAAAAAAAAAAACATACAAGTCAGTGCTCCATAAAAATAGTCACACACCGGTGCTGGTGCATCCTAATATTTTAGCGCACCATCCTCGGGGCCCCTAATGAAATAGAATGCATTGGATTTGGTGCAGATGCCTATTTTTCAAGCACCGCGGACTATGTATAATTCAAAATAGTGGTGTGCTGACTGAAATATACACCCCGGTGCGTATAGTTGTGTCAACGCACTGACTTCATGACAATGACATAGTTCATGGTGCGTTCGTTTACTTGGCCATATTGTTGACCCTCTCGAAATGTGCCTGGATAAATGAGCGCACTACCTTTTTCATTTTTTATTTTTAGTTTAAAATTATTTGGGGTGCCTTCCGACACCACCCCGGACACGGTGTATTTACCGTTAGTACCGGTAGTAGTGCTGCCTATAAATTTTACAGGTAGCACCACTATCCGATGCGAGCCGAACAGCTTGAGCGCACCGCGCGGGTTTTTTTTTTTTTTAAAGGTTATTTTTAAGTTTATTTCAATTTCTAATCTGCTAAAAGGCTTAATTATAGAAAAACTAGAAAAATACCTGTACATTTCGCTGTCGAGGAGGCATATTGGCTGTAAAATTTGGAAAATAAAATTTTCCCACTGTTTTTCAAAATGAAACTTGGAGATTCATGGCCAATGCAGAGCAGCAGTGCGTGCAATGGGTGCAATGAGATCACCAATGTCAGGGCGGCTCAGAAATAAGGAAATAGCACGGGGGCTTGAGAGCTATGGAGCAATGAGGAAAGTGAATAATGAAGTGTTTTGGCCATAATTTTTTTTTAATTAACCTTGTCTTGGTGCACGGGGTTTTATAAGCATACCGGTGCGGTTCAATAAAACCACGCCGGGCGGTATCAGTTTTGGCGCATTATTTATAACGCGCCGGGGCATTTCCCTAACCGCACACCAGGATGTTTTAGTTTCAGCACGAAAATTTGATGATGCACTGGGGTGGCATAATGGTAAAGCACTGGTTTCTTGGCCTTAATTTTTTTTTTATATAACACTATTCCAGTGCATGTGGTTTCTGGTGCACCGGTGCTTTTAGAGAAGAACGCACCAGCTCATTTCTGTTTTGGCGCAGCATTTTATGATGAACAGGCGTGGAAGAGTATTGATGCCCCGGTGTGTTACAATAATTGGATGCCCTGACAGTGTGTGTACTTCATGCACGCTGTCCGGTGTGCCAATGTTCGGTGCGCACCGGTAATTGATAGCTCAGAAGCACTGGAAAACTGAAAAAATCCAGGTTTTTTTTTGTAAATATTTCTTTTAATTTAACCCTTTACCGGTGTGCATTGTTTATAGGCGCACCTATATTGTTTGCTACAAACACATCGGCCAGTTTGTGTTTTGGCGCATTTTTTATGATGCACCGGTGCGGTTTCTATCTACTGCATCGGGTGGTTTCGGTGTTGGCATTGTGTTTTATAATGCACCGGTGCAGATGAGTTGTGATGCACTGGTGCTCTATTATATTATGACGCATCGAGCGGGTGTGTACGAAGTGCACAGTGTCCGATGTGCCAATGATTTTGTCTGCACCGATGCTTTCTTTTTTTGAGAGCATCGGGGTGAGTTTTAACGATAAGTGCACCAATTGGAAAACATCCGCAAAACCCTCTTCCCACCAACCTCCTCTAGTAACCTCCGCTAGAAACAGATGTATGGGGTATTTTTCTTTGTGGTTCCTCAAAAACATCCGTTAGAGGGTATTTTCCTTGTAGTGAAGATATCTACCAAATATAAACAAACCTCAAAACCTTATGGGAAATTCATGTTAAATGGGAAAAATTACTATAATTTTATTAAAAGTCAAGGATAATTTTTCAAGTAGTAATTTGGAGTTAGTACAGATGGATTTGTGTGGTCCTTCCAAAATAGAAGCACCACGAGGAGAAAAATATTCATGTTGGTAATTGACGACTATTCTAGATTGACATGGGTAGAATTCCTTATAAATAGGTAATTTTTTTTTAGAAGAGCATAAAATCAAACAGGGCGCAAGATAATATTTATAAGGTCAAACAAAGGAGGAAAATTTACTTCAGATGAGTTTTCATTTTTTTGTGATGAACTTGGCATAAAAAGGAAGTATACTATTACAGACACACTATAGCATAATGGAGTTGTAGAGAGACAAAACATATGTGTTCAGTAAATGGACAGAAGCACGATAAATTATATAAGTGTTCATCAAACCTATTGGGAAGAAGAAATACACACAACGATGCATATTCTCAATAAGGCACATGCCATACCAACTTGTGACAATACACCATATCAATTGTGGCATGGTAATACAACTTGAATCAAACATTTTAAAGTGTTTCGAGGTAAATTATATATAAAAAATAATTATATCAATTTAGGAATGTTTCATGCTCAATCGCATGACGGAATATTTTTGGGATATTAATAAAAAATTAAGGGACACAGGTGCTATAATAAACGATTAAATAAGATTATTTATTATATAGATGTAATGTTTGATGAAGAGATACTTAATACGAATAAGGGCATAGGTTTTATCAAACCTCTAGATCATCATCATGACAATGAAGAAAATGAAGTACAGGATGAAGAATAAAAAAAGGAATAGACTCATTCAAATTTTCCCTCAATAAATACACCAAAGAATCACCATAATAGTCAAATTATTTTAGATAAAAGTCAAGGAGTTCAAACAAGGAAGAAAATTGCAGAGAAAACATACCAGACTCATATTTTTATGTTGTCACAAATTGAACCAAAGAAATTTGATGAAGCAAGTAAATACAAAAAATAGATATATTTTATGAACATGAAGTTAGATCAAGTTGAAAACAATAAGACCTGGGTACTAACAACAAGACTAGCTAGAAAGAATGTCATGGGTACAAAATGGGTATTTAAAAATAAGATGAATGAGAAGGGAAAATTTGTTTAAAACAATGTCACACTAGTATGTAAGGGTTACTCGCAAGTATAAGGGTCTTGACTGTGAAGAAAATTTTGCACTAGTGGCGATATTGGAGGAAATCAAGAGATTTTTTTTTCCTTTGTGTGTTGTAATATTTCAAAGTGTACAAACTAGATGTGAAATATGCTTTCCTGAATCGAGAACTTGAGGAAGAAGTATATATGGAACAACTTGAGGAATTTTTATTATCATATAACCCTAATTATGTCTGGAGGTTAAAGAAGGAATTATATGGTATTGAAAAATCACCATGGGCATGGTTCTCTAGGTTGGACAAGTATCTTCAAAAATAGGGAGTCGAGAGAGGAGGCGTTGATAGGAATCTAAAATTAAAGTCTGATGGAGATGAATTAATAATTGTGGTTATGTATGTGGATGATATTATTTTTGGTAGTAATAAATATCATTTAGTAAAATTGTTTGTTGAATAGATGAAGTCTGAATTCTGGATGGAAATGATTGGAGAACTTACCTTTTACCTAGTGCTGAAAATCGTATAAAAGTACAAGGCATATTAATTTTTCAAGGGAAATACCTAAACAATATGTTGAAAATTTCCAAAATAGAAGACCATAAAATTGTCTCAAACCCCATGGAAATTGGATGCAAGTTATGTAGAGATGATGAATCACATGATGTTGATTAGAAGATTTACACATCTACGATAGGAATTTTTCTATATCTAACAACTCCTAAAGTAGAAACAATGTTGGTAGGAATATTTGTGGTAAGATATCAATCAACACCTAAAAAGAGTCATCTACTAGAAAAAAAGAGGAAATTATGTTACTTGAAAGGGACTACGAACTATAGAATGTGGTACCCAAAAGGAAAGAACTGTACATTGAAAATATACACAAATTAAGATTGGGCTAGTTATATGGATGGAAGGAAAATTAAAAGTGGTGGTGTATTCTACTTAGGATAACCACTGCTTTCATGGTTAAGAAAAAGACAATCAACAATATATCTATCAATATCAGAAGTCGAATACACAATTGTTGCTACTTTTTGCACACATGTGTTGAGGATGAAACAAACTTTACAAGATATGTGTTAGAGAATTATACATTACATAGCAATGGAACACATAAAATATGTGGAAACTCAAACACATAAATAACATATAAAAAAAGAGAGACACATATATATACGTTGTTCACCCAACTTGGGCTATGTCCACAGAAACAACCAGTCCTTCCTTTCTATTATCTAACAAAATGGAGAGACAAAACCTACATCAGATCCTCTCTAATATCCTCTACTCTCTCACATGGTCCCCCTTGTTATTTCTTGCTCAGAGTATACACACCATACACAGATGCAATACAATACCCTCATACAATAGAGGAGTTGCCTTCTACGGAAAAAAAAAAAAAACTAAATTAAACATATCTTCTGTGGCTAGATCATCCACCTAATGAACGACCCAGATTGACTATGAGATTACAATATTTTAGAAGGAAATTTTACATTTTTTTTTAGCTTCAGTGGCGCTACCCCCGAAACCCCCCACGAAGGGGACCTCCAAAAGGTCACTGTCGGCCCCCCTATACACCCCTGATGGCGATCAAATGATGGGCAGTGTTGTCTCCCCATTAAGAATAGGAGTCTAATGCAGCAATAAATATAAATAAAGAAGATAATTAGGCTCCACACCCAACACTATCCCACTTGGAGACTGATTGTAGCAACTCAAATTCTACTTCATTTGCTGGATAATGACTCCACTTTGGACCTAGTTTTTTTTTTTATCTTCATCATCATACTTGACGACCAATTAAAACTAATAATAATATCAATTTCTCCCTGGTTACAACTTTTACTAACATATCTATAGGATTATGGCTAGTGTGTTTCTTTTCCAACTTCAACTCTCCATCTCCCAACATTGACCGTATGAAATGGAACTTGAGTTGTGTGTGTTTAGCCTTGGAATTAAATGTTGACCTCTTTTCAAGATGAATGGCACTCTGGCTATCACTGTATAACCTTACCATCTCCTACTTCTTACCTAATTCATCCATAAATATTTGTAGCCAAATCATTTCTTTACTAGCTTCTGTAGTAGCAACATACTCTGCTTATGTTGTTGAAAGTGCAACAACACTTTGCATTTTTGAAACCCAAGATGACCATTGTTCCACCTACAATAAATACATACCTTGTAGTGGTCCTCCTATATTCTCTATCACCTGTCATATCTGCACAAATATATCCTTGTACATAAATGTTTGAACAGCCAAAGCATACTACCTGATTTGTGGTACCTCTCAAATATCTAAGAATGCATTTCACTGCCATCCAATGTTATTTTCCTGGATTTTTTATGTACTTGATTACAAATCCCATTGCATGTGCAATATCAAACATTGTTCATACCATTGCATACATTAATCTTCCAACTGTTGATGCATATGGAAATTTATCCATATAATCCATTTCTTCTTGGGTATTGGGGCGCATTTCCTTACTAAGTTTGAAATGGCTAGCGAAAGGTGTACTAATTGGTTTTGAATTCTACATATTAAATCTTTTCAACACTTTTTGTATGTACTTATTCTGAGACAATGTTAATTTGTGATTTTTCTTGTCTCTAGTTATTCTGATACCAAGGATTGGTTTTGCAGCTCCCGAATCCTTCATTCCAAATGAATTTTCCAATTTTCCTTTGAGCACATTTATTTCCTGCATTTTAGACCCTGAAACAAGAATGTCATCTACATACAATAACAATATAATATAGTTGCATTATTTTTCCTTTTCAGATAAAAACAATGATGATAGCGACGTCTAGTATAACCTTGTTCAGACATAAACCTGTCAAATTTTAGATACCACTCCCTAGGAGTTGGTTTTAACCCATACAAGCTCTTCTTCAACCTGCACAATAATTTTTCTTTCCCTTTGATCTCATATCCTTGTGGATGTTTCATATATACCTCTTCCTCCAAATCTCCATGGAGAAAGGATGTATTTACATCTAAATGTTCAAGGTGCAAATCTTATACTGCTACAAGACTTAAAATAGTTCTGATTAAAGTCATTTTAACAACAAGAGAAAATATTTCATCCAATTCAATACCTTTCTTCTATGCAAACCCCTTCACCACAAGTCTAGCTTTGTACCTTTTTTTTCCTCCATCTTCTTCCTTCAACCTGTAAACCCAGTTATTGTGCAATATTATTTTATCTACAGGAAACATGACTAAGTCCCAATTCTAGTTATGTATTAAGGAGTCCATCTCTTCCTTCATGGCTAGCTCCCGCTTCTTTTTGGTTTCTACCTGCGTTTCTTCTTCATAAAATTTGGGTTCACCAAAATCAGTCAACAATACATAATATAATGAAGGATAATATCGTTCAGGGGGTCTACTTATTTGGTAGATATTATAACACCATTTTCTGGCATTTGAGGTTCTTGTTGCTATTGTGGTATTTTTTGTTGTTGGGTTTATTTATTATTATTATTTTCAAGCACCTTTACATTTTTTGTGATCTCATCAAGAACTGTGTATTATTTGTTTTCTTTTTCCTATTTCTTTTCCTACAACTAATCTCTATACAATACCTTTTCGTTGAATATTACATCTCTTGTCCTAATAATTTTGTGATTTTCATAATCATATAAGCGCTAACCAAAATCATTAACACCATATTCAATAAAGGTACATTTCTTTGATTTTTCCTCAAGCTTTGTTCTATTTTCTTTATTAATATGGAAAAAGGCTTAAAAAAAAAAAAGGATTTAAAAAGGAGTAGTTTACCGTTTTTCCTGTGCATGCCTCCTCTGGAATACCACCATACAAGTAACTTGAAGGCCCTATTTTATTAGATAAACAAAAATATCTACAACATCAACCAAAAATTGTAAAGGAAATCATGCATGCAAACTCATGCACCTTGCACGCTCAATGATTGTCTCGTTCTTCCTTTCTGACACACCATTTTCCTGTGGTGTTCTTGCAACCATATTCTCTCTGCCAATTACATGCTCTAAACAGTACCTATCAAACTATTTCCTTCAATATTCACATCCATTGTCTGATCTAAGACACTTCAACTTCTTTCCCATCTCAATCTCAACCAAATATTTCCATTTCTTCAAAGTATCAAATACATCAGATATATTTTGAATACAATAAATCCAAGATTTTCTAGTTGCATCATCAATAAAATTAACATAATAAAGATAGCCACTGAGAGATGATACCTGAGGAGGTCCCCGTACATCTATCTTCACAAGCTCTATTTTTTCACTCTTATTTTCTTTCCTAGCTCTAAGAAATATGACTCTCTTCTGTTTTCCATAAACAAAATTCTCATAGAAATCCAAATCAATATTCTTCAAACCAGGCAACAAGTTTCTTGAGTGAATAATCTTCATCCCCTTCTCACTCATGTGTCCAAGTCTATAATTACATAATGATGCATCTACGTCTGTGGAGGTTAACGAATTAACACAATTAGAAATACCATTGCATAAATAAAATGTACCGAACGTTTCTCCTTTTGCTATTACCATGGCTCCTTTACTGACCTTCCAGGTTTTATCTGAAAAAGTTGTCACACGACCTTCACTATCTAAATGAATTGTTGAAATAATATTTTTCTTCAGATCTAGAACATGAATTACCTCTTTTAATAACCATTGGCTTCCATTCTTCTATTTTACAAGAAATTTTCCCATTCCAAATATTTTACACGGTTTATCATCACCCAGAAGAACCTGTGCAAAATCTCCTTGAACATAGTCATGAAAATTTTTCTTATTGGGTGTGGCATGGAATGAGGCCTTTGAATTTACCACCTAGACATCAATAATCTTTTCTAAAGAAAGAATCAAACTTGAATGTTGTAACACATCACCTATCACATTTGCTTCATGACTGTTTTCTTGTTGTGCATCTCCTTCTTTTCCCTTCTGACACTTACAATCTTTCTTCATGTGTCCTTTCTTCCTGCATTTCTAGCACACTATCCCTAATCTGCTATTGGATATGCCTTTCCTTTATTTACTGTGATATACTGAGCTCTTCTCTCTTTCCATTTTTCTTCCCCTAGTCTCTACATTCAAATAATTTTGTGATGTCTCATTGGAGCTTTTTCGTCGCATTTCGTCGCTAAGGATGGCATTGATAACATCATAAAAATTTAAAGTACTAAATCCAAAGACAGAGTTACTAATGTCCATAACTAAACCATTCCAACTTTCTGTTAATGAGCACAGAAATAACAGAGCCCTAACTTCATCATCAAAGTTTACCCCTACATAATTTAATTGACTGGTAACTGTAATAAATTCATTTAAATGGTCACTAACAGATCCACATTCCGACACCTTCATATTAAATAAAAATTTCATAAGAAATACCTTATTTGAGGTTGAAAGTTTTTCATATAGTTTCAACAATGTTGTCATTAAACCCTATGTTGTCGTTTCCTTCAAAATATTGAAGGCTACCGAAGCCACCAGGCACAACCATATTGTTCCAAGTGCCTTTTTGTGAAGAATCTCCCATTCTTTGTGTGTCATACCTGACTTTTTTTTTTTTTTTTTCCGCTGAATGGTGGGTACAAATCTTTCTGATATAGATAATCTTCCATCTACATCTTCCACATCTTGTAGTTTTGGCCGTTAAATTTGTCGACCCTAAACCTGCCATTTTTTGCCATTGCTCCCACTTGAACTAGCAACCCTTCTTTCCTGTGAGTTTATCAGCTAGATGTACCTCTGGCTCTGATATCAGTTGTTAGAAAATTATATATTACAAAGAAATGGAACACATAAAATATGTTGAAACACAAACACATAAATAACATATAAAACAAGAGAGACACATATATATGTGGTTCACTCAACTTGGGCTACGTTCACAGAAACATCCAATCCTTCCTGTCTATTATCCAACAAAATGAAGAGACATGACCTTCAACGAATCTGCTATAATATCCTCTAATCTCTCACATATTCCCCCTTGTTATTTATCGCTAAGCTTATACAGAACATACACAGACTCAATACAATACCCTCATACAAGAGAGCAGTTTCCTTCTAGGAGATAAAACCATAAATTAAGCATAACTTCTACCATCGGATAATCTGCCTAATGAACGACCGAGATTGACTACAAAATTACAATATTTTACAAGGAAAGTTTACATCTCTTTTTAGCTTCAGGGTTGTTGCACCTGAAACCACCCACCAGGGGGGCTCCAAAAGGTCATCGCCGCCCCCCATGGACCCCCCTGACTGCAACGGAATGACAGGCGGTGTTGCCACCCCATTAAGAACAGGAGTCCAATGCATCAATACATCTAAATAAAGAAGATAATCATGCTCCACACCCAACAATATGAAGGTAATTTTTGGTGATCAATATTTATTAAGTAAAATAAGCATTTCAAAAAATACAATGCTTCACTCATGACTAAACATATCCCTATAAATTACCACATCCGTGGTTGAGAAGACACCGAAGATGGAATACATAACCACAAAAGAATAGGTAGAAGATATGTTTACTAAGCTACTTGCTAGAGAAAAAATTGAATATCTCAGGAACGAATTAGGGATAGTACCTGTAGACTCTTATCACTAGTTTGATTTCAAAAGAAGAGCTTAAAATATTGTCAAAAATATGAAAATGAATGAACTATGTAAGGGGGACATTGCAGGAGCAACAAGGAGAAAAGAAGAGGATCAAGAAGCATATAATCGTGTCAAGATTTTGAAGGAGTTAAGAAGCAACAAGAAAAAAGGATCATCCTACAATTGTAATATCAAGCCATATTATTTATGAATAGAAAACATCAATAAAGTTCATCATTCAGAGGCTCATTCTTTGATACGAAATTTTATGCAAAAATGCATATATATATCACGTAAATAAGCATTCTCAAATGTACATAGTTTACTTAAACATTTGAATATCTAGTAATCCAAGTGGATATTGGTGTCCACCCACCTATTCCATTTAGACCCCCGCTATTGACTATTTTTTTTTTTTAATTGTAGCATAACTTACTATTTTTGGCAGTTTTTTGGATCCTAAACTTCTAGAGCCATTTTTAGGGCCTAAAATGCATTTCTTTGGAAAATAAAGGGATTAGAAAATTTTGATGACTGTTTTACCAATTTACTTGCATCCTCCTCTTGGAGATCTTCAAAAAAATGAATTATTATAGTCAAACAGATATTGTATGCCAAAGTTACGAGCTCGGGAAGTTGACGTTCCTTCTAAACCCAACAAGGCCCACAATATTTTGGCGCTTCATCTCCTATGGTTATATTTTTGGATATTTAGGGTTTCCCATTGTTTCTGAATTATAAAAATACCACCAAGCCTCATTGTAACACATTCAAGAAGGCATATATTTGCCGCATCTCTTCTTAGAGATAAGCTACCATTGCGTGAGTTAATTTATTTCCATTATGCATGTAAACAGTTATAAGCACTTTTTTATTAATGAATTAAAGTTCTTGTTTTTGTTGTATCTCAATGTTTCTATTTATATCTGTATTTCATTTTTTTCCTTCATAAACTTAGATAATCTAGTCCAAAAATTTACAAGATGAGCGTAGCTCAATGTATATTTTCATCATTATAATTTCTCAAAATTCTTCAGCCTCTGAAAATTTTGAATACATATGTCCATTGCATCAAAGTATATTATATTAACTAATGTATTTAGCGGATAAAAGTTCAAAAATGAATAAATAAAATCATGATATATCTTTAAATATACAAAGTGAATGCAAATGTGTTGCCATAAGGGCTAGAGGAGAAGATCCTATACATCTTTATGTATGGTTTATAGAAGCCTTCATCAAGAAGTACCATGAGATCAAAATCTAAACCATATTATTTGCAAGTTCCAAATGAATACATATAGGCATGAGTTCATTTCATATGAAGACGTCTAGTCCAACAACTAATCTATAACAATATGGGTGTAAAACATAATTTCGTGCAAATATCAATCAAGAAATAAAATTGGTTCTATGATTGCAAGAGACTCCTATAGAAAAAAATATCAAATTGGTTCTATGCTCAAAATGCCATCATTTGAAGAAGCTACATTGTTGCATTTCAATGCATCACTAGGATTCTTCTAAATCCTTCAACTTTGTTATAATGAGTACAAAGAATTGAATGTTATTTTTATTAATTCTACATTTTCTACCTAACCTGTTGTATACAAATAACGAATTCATGAATATTTGAAGTGTATTTATCATCAAATGAAGAAATCCCTTGAAGCTCTTTAGCAATATAGTTGAACAGAATAAAAATCATCAATAATATGTCGATCAAATGAATATCCACGGACTGATAAGGATTTGAGTGTAGCATCAATTCTTCGTGATAAATTCATTGTTAAAAAAAGAATTCAAACTCAGAGGTCTACTCTTGGCACGAGAAAATGATAAAAAATCTTGAACATTTTTTTATGCAGAGGTCCGTCAATGAGTTAATGCAAAAACCCAAGCAAACAGTGAAGAAAAATTCAAAGCGATATTCCTGTTTTAGAGACTTATATGAATAACAAGAGTAGAAAGTATATCATAAGAAGAGGTCATTCTCTATCCTTGGGAAAGGACATACATGTTGTAAGAAATGAAATAAACTACAAAATAAATTGACTCTACAATCGAATCAAATGAAACAGCTAAAAATTCATACATTAAATAAGTTGAAAAACAAAAAGAGGTTAAACCCTAAAAATCAAGAACTGATCTAGATCCACTTTGTGTGAATTGATTAAAAAGGAAGAATTAGGAAGTAAACAGACATTTAGACAAAGAAAATGGCCTCCTAAAAATCATTGAGCGCTCAAAACAATACCCAACTGTAATGATAAGGAATGAATGGTAACAAGGAAGGAAACTTAGAGAAGAGTGACCAATATGTGATCAAGAGTATAATTATGGCTATTCAAAACTGACATGAGTATAAATGGGAAAAAATATGGTAGGAGAGAGAGAATCAGATAATGGATATGATGCATGTGAATTAGTTGGACAAGTCTTATATTCGGTGTGATGTGTTGCGATACTGTTGATATTTTTCAACATCATTTATTGGCATATGAAGGAATATGACAACGATATATTCGATAATTCTATATTCAATGAGGTACACTACATTTATTCCTAATTAAATTATCATATGGTATGTTACAATGAAATTAGGGTTTTATGGTCATTGAGACCATCGAGTCTACCAAAGAGGGATTTTCATGTGTTTGCAACAATATATTTATAAAATATTGCAGCTAGTTATTACCATGTGTTCGTTAACATTACATTATTATTATTATTGGGGATCCCTATTACAATTTGCATAATTCACTATGGTATAATATCTCAATGCTGCAAATAATATACAACAAACCATACAATGATATATGGATCCCATTTATACATTGGAGCGTGGACATGTGTGTTGAATTGATATCATAATACATTGCTGTAGTGAGCATGGAATTGGTAATACATTGATAATATATTGTAGTGCATTGAATTTACAATGTGTGAATATACACCATGCCTTCATACATACAGTGGGTTCTTTTCATATATAATATGTGTTAATATAGAAAATGCGTTCCTCCATCACTTAATGTGTTGGTCAATTAATAATGCATAATTGCTGCAAATGTTATTCCAATGGTTATAATTTCATCCTTCAATGCTTTTAATTGTGTTCATATTATCTCTTACAATTATCTTTTTGGCTCCCGAAGTCTTTTCTTTGAATATGGATGCGAAGTCTAAACTTCAATTAGTACATGTGTCTCTGCAATGAATGCGATGTGATGTTGAAATATTAAAGTCACCTGTGTACCATGACCAGGTAGAAACAGAGTATAACAGGGGAAGCAGCATAAGGTTGAGTGTACACTTCTGTGCATTTAACAGAGATGGAGAACCATAAGGATGGAATTTAAGTTTATGGGCAGCAACCACCATTGTAGAGATGAATTTATGTTTGTATCGGTGTAACCGAATTAGCAGAAGAAATGAAGAGTTTTGTGGTTTAAAACCACGCAACAGCACAGGTTTATTAAAGAATAGTCATTTCGGGCTTTTAAGCCCTCACCAACCAATCAGAACCAAATTTTGTTCAACACGCCAAATATTTTGAACATTTTGAATTGGGCCACATCATCTGTGGTCCCCACCAGTCACTTCTAAATCGCAATCGCAAATCACAGCAGTAGAGTGCTTAAGTGTCTTGTTGATATGAAGGTGTTCTGATGCGATGCGATGTTGCTGATCGTACATCGCACATCGCAAATCAACGTTGTATTTTCTACCTTCCGAAATATGTTATCGCCGATTGAATGTTTGCGATGCGATGTGGTCCCACCACAATATCTCATTGCAATCGCTCGTCGCAAGAGTTCTTCGCCCATCCAAAGTTTTAAAACCGCTGATGGTGTGATGCGATGTGGTCCCACCACAATCGCAATCGCAACATCACAAGTTATTTGTTCAACCATTTCGCCAGTCCATCGCACATCACACATCACTAATCGCAATCGCAATGTCCAACGTCCGCTACACCACTTATCCGCCGATCGTCGATGTCTCTAATTGCACATCACAATCGCAAGTTCAAAGTTCATTCCACCAAACCATTTGTTCCGCCGATTTCCAATCAACGATTGTGATATGGGCTCCACTCGCATATCGTGCAAAATAAATTTTAGTTTAAAGTTTTATGTTCCGGAATTATATTAAAGTTTTTGTTTATTTCTTTGTTTTTATGTTTTCATTCTGCCGTGCCATATAAAATGAAGAGCCCATAGGCTTATTCTGTAAGAGAGTTGTTGAATTGTTGTGTAAGCCCGCATGCAGAGAAAGCACAGTGAAGCATAACAGAGCACTATTTTGTGCGTTTTGAGAGACAAAGAGAATATTTGAGAGAAATGTGTCTATAGCAGTCAAGAATTTTTGTAATCCCACTTCAGTGGAAGAAGAAAGTTGTAATAGATTTAGTTCTGTTAATGAAATAGAAAAGTTTTATTCTGCAATCTCTGTCCAATTATTCTCTGTGTTAGAAGGAGAGTATTATTCTCTCAGTTATTTGTTCCAAAATTATCAGAAATTCCAACATGGTATCGGAGCTAATCCAGGCTCTTTGAAGGTGTCAAAGAAGCTGAAGGAAGAAGGAATATTTGTTGCAGCATTTCTCCAGTAGCATGAAGGCTCAGCAGAAGTATAGTCCAGGTATTTCTAAAAAAAAACAGAGTTATTGTTTTGTTTAAAAGAGCAGTCCTTAGAGACAGATTTTTGTCCTATAAAGAAGAAAAGACAATTTGTTTAAAAACAAATACAGTTAAGTTTATTTCCGAGTTTAGTTACTAAGTAATGGCTGGACCAAGCACTAGTATGAGTATTGGAAATACTCAGCTCCCACAATTTAATGGGAAGAACTATGATTATTGGGCCATTACCATGAGAGCCCTGTTTGCCTCACAAGACTTATGGGAATTTTTTGAAGACGGTTTTGATGAACCAGTTGATGAGAAAGCCTTTAATGCCTTGACACAGGCAGAGAAGGATTTATTGAAGAGTAATAGGAAGAAGGACTCTAAAGCCCTCTTCTACCTCTATCAAGCAGTTCACGAGAGTGTGTTTCCAAGGATAGCAGTAGCTAAGAGATCTAAGGATGCATGGGAAACTCTTAAAATAGCCTACCAAGGTATGGAGAAAGTGAAGACAACAAAACTACAATTGCTGAGGAGAGATTTTGAAACTCTCTGTATTAAAGAGGCTGATAACATAGACTCATTCTTCACACATGTGATTGGGATGGTCACAAAAATAAGGTCCCATGGAGAAACACTTGAAGAAAGAAGGATTGTGGAGAAACTATTGAGGAGCCTACCCTCAAGGTTTGATGTTATTGTAACCACTATTGAAGAGACAAAGGATATCTCAAAGTTCACAGTTGATGATCTTCATGCATCTCTGATGACTCATGAACAGAGATTGGGAAGATCACTAAACCCATCTCTATAGCATGCCTTCAAGACCTAGATGCCTTTTGGAAGAGGAAGAGGTCAAGGCAAAGGAAAAGGAAGAGGCAGAAGCCAAAAAGGAGGAGGAAGAAACAACCCTTCACATTCACATGGAAGGAGTAACAGTCAGAATAAAAGCCATGGCTAGAGCAATAGCCAGCAAGGTGGACACCAACATGGTCATGGAAAAAGGTATGAAAAATCCAATGTCCAATGTCATTATTGCAAAAAATATGGGCACTATGCCAATGAGTGTAGGAAAAACAAAAATGACATGAATAATAGGAAGAGTGTTAATGTAGCAAGAGAAGAAAAGAACCCAAGGAATATGCTGTTAACATGTAATGTAGCACAAGATAGGCAGGATGATGTATAGTTCTTAGATTCAGGCTGCAGTAATCACATGAGTGGAAACATAGCAATGTTCTCCAATCTTGATGAAGAAGTTAAATCTGAAGTAACAACAGGAACTGATACTAAGATTTATGTTAAGGGAAAAGGTAGAGTTAGTATCCGTGCAAGAAATGGTGAGCAGAAATTTGTGCTAGATGTATACTATGTTCCTAGCTTGAAGTGTAATCTTTTGAGCGTTAGGCAACTCATAAACAAAGGTTACAATGCAGTCTTCAAAAATGATGTGTGCACAATAATGGACATACCTCCAAGCGAGAAGATTATTGCTGAAATACAAATGACTAGCAATAGAATGTTTCCACTCAAGCTCAATACTGACTTGAAGGGAAAAAGAAAGAATGTAGCAGCTGTAACTCAAGAGGTCTTTCAGAAAGAAGTGAAAGATGATAATTGGTTTTGGGACTTGAGATTTGGACATCTCGATTTCGGAGGTCTAAATTTGATGCACATAAAAGGAATGGTAAGAGGATTACCATTGATAGAGAAACCAGAAAACCTATGTGAAGGCTGCATCTTGGGAAAACAACATAGAGAAAACTTTCCATCAGGAAAGAGCATAAGGGAAAAAGCACCCTTATAAATTATTCATTTAGATTTATGTGGGCCGATGCAAACAACATCAGTTTCAGGCAGCAATTACATGCTGACCTTCATTGATGATTTCACAAGGAAATTATGGGTTTATTTCTTGAAATATAAAAGTGAAGTCTTTGAGAAATTTTTTCATTTTAAAGCTCTAATAGAGAAACAAAGTGGGCAGCATATCAAAGTTCTTAGAACTGATAGAGGAGGTGAGTGTTGAGCCTCAAGATTGTGCTTTCTTTCATCTTAATTTACCTCATTTTACTTTTTCCATTGTTATCCTAGACCCAATTGATCAATGAATTTAGTTAAAATTACTTTTAGAATGATTAACATGACTGACTTGCTAAGTTTTGTGATTTTTGTCATTGTAATGCATTTTGACCGGAACTAGCTCCAGAATGCAGACATTCCGTAGCTACCCAGAAATTCTGTAGCTGTCTTCACATTTGGGTATGTTCCAGGTGGCCTCTCAAGAAAAACCGCATATGGGTATATTCCACGTCATGTCTACATTGTTCGTTGCTCACCATGAAGGAAGAAACGGATTTTGGATATGGTTTTGGTACGTGGGAACACATTTAAGAAGGCAGACTTCTAATAGGACTGTCTTAGTTCAGATGTCATTTTCCTTTTTACGCAGCCACTTCATGAGTCCTAATGTGATTTCGATAAGGAAAGACAATGATCCTGGAATTTTTGCAAGTCTTGTTATGTAAATTTGTTATAAAAACACTTGGGAAACCGAGAGCTAGGCTAGATTTTTGTTCCAGATTTTGCTTAGATTTTGTGCTACATTTCCGAAGACGCATTGCTCCGTTCAAGTTATTTTCCACTTCTAATGAAGCAAGACAAATATTGTTTGAAAGTGTTGATTTGATTTGGAGTTAGATTCCGTCTCGTGGTAGAGGGCCCCTGCCCCCTGTACGGATTTATTTGCGTAATTTAGATAAGTATTCTAGCTATCTTTACGTTTTTGAAGTTGAATTCGTAGTTTTTTTCATTAGCTACTATAGTTACACTCGTTCTAAAAACTCTTCCAAAAGAAGAAGCTCTTCCAAAAGATTATGATTATGAATGGGAAATGGCTATGGTATTGTAGGATTTAATTGCAATCTCTTTTGTTCACCATCACAGTTATACTTATGCTAAGTACTCTTCCAAAAGAAGAAACTCTTCCAAAAATCCTTATAATGTCTTAAGCATGATTGTGATCTTGAACATTTCAGTTGTGTGTTTGCACTAAGTACCATAGCTATTCTTGCTCTTAAAAAGCTCTTCCAAAATACCATAATGATCGGTAGGAGACAGCTATGATATCTTAGTTTTTCATTGCTTTCAGTCTTTATGTTTGCATTTTGAAATCGATCAAGCAGCTATGATTGTTCTAAGAAACTCTTCCAAAATACCAATCATGAGAGCAAACAAACCGTATAATTCCACAGAATAATGCATATAGTCGAAGTTAGGTACTCCGAGGTTTAATTGCACTTAATTCATGCCGGCTTATTTTTTTTAATTTTGATTTTGACTTGGTAGTTCATTTTTAGATTGTGTAGCATCTTAAGTTCAGTTTTAGTTTAACTCATTGCATTTGCACTCCACATTCAGTTGTCATTCACTGCATATTAGATTACTTCAGTTGTTAAACTTAACAAAACAGCCTTCATTATTTACAAACCTCTTCTTGTTCTAAAATCCATAATTGATTTATAACTATATGAACAGAAGACAATATCATTTTAAGGCCTGAAGTACTTCTGCAACTTCATTATCATCTCACAAACAAACATTTCCTCAAAAGACTATTTTAAAAATCTATCACCTTTGAGTGAAGTTTAGTGTTATCAAACTCAGTTGCAGAATAGAGTTAGGAACTAGTCTTAAAGTAGAGATCTTATGATGGTATCAATGTTTTACTCCAACTATGCTTCAACAAATCTCTAATCATGGATAAAATGTTGCATCATTGTAAATTAGTTGTTTAATTGTTTAGATTAGGAGAGTTTGCATATTTAGATTAGGATAATTTTCATACTTAGCTGACCATTTCTCAATCTCTTTCAAAATACCTTTGACAAAATAATGGGACAAATTAGGTTTATGTTTTGATTCATTTGCTTAAAAGTCATTATCAAGCTTTGTTTCTGTTTAGTCATAGTTTGGATTTGATTTTGTTTCAGTAGTTGCCTTTGCATTCACCATTTTTCACCAACCAATTAGGCTTCACTCTGTTTTAATCATCAGCTTCTTTCCACTAGCTTTCTAGTCATTTTCCTTGTGAACATAAAACCACCAAAAAGACCAAAAACATCATAAATCATCACAAAAGACCAAAAAAATCATAAAACACTAACACAATGCAGTAAGAAACAAACACCTAGGCACATACAGTGCACCTCACTTCAAGTTTACCAACCCTGGTTAACAATTAAATGAAATCAATTTAGGAGACTAGGTTGAGCCCAAACATTTTGGCGCCGTTGCCGGGGAAGTGAAAAATAGGTAACCTTTGTTTCTTAGCATCCAAAAACAATTATATGTGTAGGGAGAGAGATTCAAGGGGAATATTTATAAGCAGCAGAAGTAGAAGTTTGATTTCTAGAACACCACTTGTTTCATCTAGATCCAGAGCTAGTACACCTTCAACTCAGACCCACATTCCATCCTTTACTGATCCTAGACTTCTAGAAGATCTAAGGTCAACTATTCCATTAGAGAAACCTTCCACTTCATCCAATGAACCTGCCATAGAAGAAGATCTAAAAACTCCTGTTAGGGACACAAATCTTTCCACTTCCACAGGAGAGTCAATCATGGCAGAAGAAGGAGGAGGAGGATTCTTTAATGGAGAACACACACTATTTGGAGGTATAGGTATAGGTAGAGGGGAAGGAGGTAGAGGAGAAGGAGGTAGAGGTGCAGATGGAGGAAGAGGTAGAATAGGTAGCTCTTTTGGGTTCCCTATAATTGATGAAGAAACCAATACAACCATGAAAAACATTTCACCCTCTGTCCTTCCAAACTTCTATGGAATTAAAACTGAAGATCCTAAAACCTTCGTATTTGAATTTTAAGTGCCGTGTAGAACTTATGACTACTTACAAGATGCTCAAAAACTGAAATTATTCCCTTCAACCTTGAAAGGAGCAGCATTGAAGTGGTTTATGAGTCTAATCAGCAGTTCTATTAGAACATGGGAAGACATGAAACAAGCATTTCTAGAGAGGTATTTGGATTATTGTATGCCGTTTAATCATAAGGAAGAAGTGTTCAAGATGTTACAAAAAGAAGATGAAAATTTGGAAGATTTGTTGGAGAGATTTAATTACAACATCAAAAGAGCAAAAATGGAAAACCTAGATCAATACACCTTAAAAGCTCTTTTGTTGAAAACAATTAGGGATGAATGGTTGGGTATCCTCAACATGATGGGAAAAGGGGATATATCACAGCGCACATTACCTGAAATATCTGAGTTATGTATCAACCTTTCAAGAGGGAAATCTAAAACTATCAAAGGTCCAAGAGATCCTGCTCTTGCAAGGGAAAGTAAGTCTTCTTCTGGGACAGTACGTAGATCAGAAATAGGACACATGCTTGATGATTTTAAATCTGACATCTTAGGGAGTCTTAGTGAACAAATAGACACCCTCAAGATATAAAACAAGCAAAAGGCTGAATCTAATGCCTTGACAATCTTTTGTCCCAAATGTAGAAAGAAACATGCCTTGAGAGAGTGTCCTTTAGATGTAAAAGTTGTAGAAACCTGTGTTATTTGTTCTAAAAAACATGAAACCAAGAATTGTCCTTCTCTTCCTGGTCTCAAAGCTGTCTTTCAAGAGGAAAATCCTACAGATTCCATAGATTCTCTCAATTTTGCATCTATAAGACCTTGGCAGGGACCTCAAACATAAGGATTCCATGATCAAATGTATAATCAACCTCCACCTTGGAATTCTTGGCAGCAACCTTGGCCCCAATTTCAAAATCAATCTCAATCTTGGGCACAAGGAACACAAAGTCCCTATGGAAGATACTCTCCATATTATCAGTATTCACCATCCTATCCACCATATCCACATTTTTATCCTCAAAATCCTCAACAAAATTTCCCTCAAAATTTTCAACAAAATCCTCAACAACATCATCAGAACCAACCACATCAAAATCAACCACTTCCATTACCATTCCCTCAAAAATCCAATCAATTGCCAGCTCAACCCATACCAAACCCCAATAATAAGAACCCTCAGAATACATACATGATATAAGGTCAACAATTTCCAACTTATTTAATTACTCCTCTAGACCTTAGTGATGTTCAACTTAGGTCTGGAAGGATACTTGAGAAGAGGAAACCTTCTGTGATCATACAAGAACAAGATAATTCTGAGGAAGACTCTCTACGGGTGAATAAAATTCTTGAGGAAGACACATCCTTTCAAGACCCAAACACTGAAAAATTAAAGCAAAAAGATCCAATAAATTCAACTCCTGTATTAGAGCAACCATCTACATCTACTTCTATACCTCCCTTTCCGGAAAGATTACAAATTGATAGAGGTGTAGAAAAACGAATTATGGTGCCTAATTATGATTTCCTAGATGAGCTGAGAAATGTTTGCATTAAAATTCCATTATTACAAACCATCAAGGAAATTCCAATTTTAGCCAAAACAATAAAGGAGTTGAGTATGAAGAAAACAAGAAAAAGAATAAGAGAAACAAAGAAAATTCAACTGGCAGGACAAATAGCAAACATTATGATGGGCAAGATTTCTATTCCAAAGTATCTTGACCCAGGAAATCCAGTTGTCAAAATTCACATCAATGGAATTGAAATCCAGAACACACTCATTGATTTAGGAGCAGCAATCAATATCATGAGTAGACAAATCATGGATAAACTGAAACTTCCTAATCCTCTCTTTACACCCACATTATTACAATTAGCAGACAGATCTGTGATCAAACCAGATGGGGTAATAGAAGACATTCCAGTGTCCCTAGATTCTTGGGAGTACCCTGTGGATTTCATGATCCTAACTCCTAAGAATAATCTAGGAGGACATCCTGTTATATTAGGAAGACCTTGGTTGGCTACAGCTGATGCTTTTATTAGTTGTAGATCCGGTGATATGTATATCTATGATGGTAGTTCAACTAAGAAATTCACTTTATATCCTCCAGCTAGGACAATTATAGATCTAGATGACACTCAATGGATAGAGGATGAAGAAGATTTACAACCTCTCTTCACAATTTCAGAAATTAGTGAAGATAATCAAATTCTGAATACTCTAGAAAACTTTGAATCCTCTCCGGAACATAAACATGAATCATTTCAAGAGGGATCAAACATTGAGTTTTTGTCATCAAGGCAGATGTCTCTTCATTCTATGGACAAATTTGGTAGCTCTACAAGTGAGATTTTCCCAGGCAAAACTTCGAACATAAACAAGAACCTAGAAAAATCTCAACAAGAAGAGTTAGTCAAAGTATTACAGAGACATTCTTCTGTATATGCATGGGAGTACATTGACATGAAAGGGATAAGCCCCAAGACTTGCACTCATCACATCTATATAGAGGAAAATTGAAAACCAATCAGACAACCTCAAAGACGGATGAATCCAAATCTTAGGGAGATTGTTAAAGAAGAATTTCAAAAATTATTAAATGTCAATTTCATATATCCCATTTCAGATAGTCAGTGGGTTTCTCCTTTGGTAATTGTGCCAAAGAAAAATGGAAAATGGAGGGTATGTGTTGACTACCGAGAACTAAACAAAGCTACTCTTAAAGACCATTTTCCCATACCTTTCATAGATCAAGTGTTAGATACATTAGCTGGCAAAAAGTACTTCTCATTCTTAGATGGGTTTAGTGGTTACAACCAAATCCAAGTAGCACTTGAAGATCAAGACAAAACCACATTTACCTGTCCTTGGGGTACCTATGCTTACCGAGTATTGCCATTTGGATTATGCAATGCACCTGCAACATTCCAAAGGACAGTATTAGGAATTTTTTCAGATCTAATACATGATTGTGTAGAGGTGTACATGGATGATTTCACAGTTTATGGAAACTCATTTGAAGAAGCTTTAGAAAACTTGGAAAAAGTTTTAAAGAGATGTCAGGAAACAAATCTTTCACTTAGTCATGAAAAATGTTTTATGATGTTTACTGAAGGTATTGTTTTAGGGCATCACATTTCAGGGGATGGGATTAGAGTTGATGAGTCTAAAGTTGAAGTCATCTCTAACCTATCCATTCCAAGTTGTCAAAGAGATGTTAGGAGTTTTCTAGGATTTACAGGATATTATCGGAGATTTATAGAAAACTTCACCAAAATAGCATCTCCACTCTTCAAATTACTTACCAAAGATTGTGAATTCAAATGGACTTCTGATTGCCAGTTAGCTTTTGAGTCCCTAAAAACAAAAATTTCTGAAGCACCTATATTAAGGGGACCTAACTGGAAGTTACCTTTTCATATCTCAACAGATGCTTCCGATACAGCTCTAGGAGCAGTATTGGGACAAAAATATTTGATTCCATATGCCATCTATTATACCAGTAAAAATTTGACTCCTGCAGAGTTAAACTATACTGTAACTGAAAAAGAGTTTTTAGTTGTTGTTCATGCCATAAACAAATTTAGACACTATATAACAGGCTATGAAACTTTTTTTCACACTGATCATTCTGCAATTAGATATTTAATGAACAAATCAATCACTAATGGCAGAGTTATAAGATGGTTATTGCTCTTACAATAATTCAACATCACCATTCTAGATAGGCCGAGAAAACAAAACACAGTAGCTGATTTCCTATCTAGACTCCAAAATATCAAAGATGACACTCCAGTTGAAGATCAATTTCCTGATGAATATCTTTTTGCAATTTCTACTCAAACTCCATGGTTTGCTGATATTGCTAATTATTTAGTTTCAGGAAAATTTCCTTCAATAATGAATGCAAGGGATAAAAGAAAAATCATTCATGATAGTGCAAAATATTCATGGGTTGCTAATGAGTTGTACAAGACAGGTCCAGATTTAATCATTAGAAGGTGTGTTCATGAAGATGAGATGCCTAAGATTCTCAAAGCATGTCATGATGAACCTTGTGGCGGACACTTTGCTGATAAGAGGACAACCTATAAGATCCTTAATTTAGGATATTATTGGTCATCCTTGTTTAAATATGCTAAAGAGTATGTCAAAAGGTGTGACAGTTGCCAAAGAGTAGGGAAGCCTTCTCCTTCAGGTGAAATGCCATTACAACCTCAGGTACATATTGAACCTTTTGAAAAATGGGCTTTGGATCTTGTAGGACCTATTAGTCCTCCATCAAGACAGAAAAGGTATATATTAATTTGCACTGATTATGTTACTAAATGGGTAGAAGCCAAGCCATTACTTGTTGCTAATGAATCATCTGTAATTACTTTTCTTTTTGAGGATATTTTTACTCATTTTGGTGTCCCAAGGGAAATTGTTATAGATCAAGGAGCTCAATTTACATCAAGGCTAGTGGAGCAAATGATGGAGAGGTACAAAATCAGGCATAGAAAATCTACTCCCTATCATCCACAAGCAAATGGTCAAGTGGAGTCTACCAATAAAGTTATTGAAGGAATCCTAACAAATATTGTCCATTTACATAGAAAAGATTGGGTGGATAGGCTTCCTGAAGCCTTGTGGGCCTATAGAACTACATGGAGAAACACAACAGGCCATACTCCTTATGAGCTTGTTTATGGAAAGAAAGTTTCGTTTCCCATAGAGTTCCAAATTCAAACCTTCAAAATGGAAGTTCAGTTAGGACTTGATTTGACGGAGGCACAGAAGCATAGATTGGAGCAAATTAATGAATTGGATGAGATCAGACAAGATGCAGTTCAGAAAACAAGTCTAGTCCAACAACAAAGGGCTATATGGCATGACAAGTACATCAAAGAGAAGAAATTCAAAGAAGGTGACCGGGCTCTCTTGTTTGATTCAAAATTCAAGGATTTTCAAGGTAAATTTCAGACACATTGGCTTGGGCCATATGAAGTTGTTGAAATTTTTGATAATGGGGCAGTAAAAATCAGAAATATAGATGAAGAAGAGGTCACTTTTCTTGTGAATGGTCATAGATTGAAGTTGTATCACAAACCACTCTCAAGAGAAGAATTTGTCCAGAAGTTCCAAGAAAGTAGTGATGTGAAGTTAATGAAGAAGAATCTTTCTTCTTCATCAACTTGATTGAATTTTCTAAAGCATTTTAAATATATATATATATATATATATATATATATATAAATAAAAAATAAAAAATAAAAGTATAAACATGAAAACCAATCACTGATTGGCATGTTTATACAGAAAAGATAGGGTGAAAATCAGAGTCTCTCTGACACTCTAACTTTTCCATTTTGTTTTTGCAAGCAGCTGTTACAAAATCATAAGTTCATATCCATAGTGCTTATGATCCATCTCATTTCATTTCACTCCATTCACTTATCCATCCATATTCCATTTCATTCATTCATTCATACTCTACTTCATTCCATATTTCATTCATCCCATTCCACACTCCATTCACCTCATTTTCATGTCAAAATTTAAAGTCTGATGTCTTACTGCAAATGAATAATACAAGTCATGGATTGCAGGGCAGTTCTTATGTTTTTTCACTCCATTTCATAAACTGAATCCATTCCATTTCATCATCCACTTCATACATATCATGTCTCATCATCCATATTCATTCATACCATATAGCATCTCACTTATATTCCAAAAACACTCCATTCCATGATTAAAATGCTCTACAGGTACATTATGCAGCTTAACATACATTCTGCAGCTGATCAGACTTTCCGCAGCCAGACAGTCATTCTACAGCTACAAATCCTGAAGGCAATAGTCAGCAGACATTAGAATTGCAACAAAATGATCTAGTGTATCCATGAATAAGAAGAATCAAGAAGAATTATGAAGACTCTTCCAAAGGTGAACAAAGAAGACAAAGACTACAAAAATCAAATGAAAAGTAGAGGTAACAAGTTTAGATTATAATGGCATTTCATAAAGTTTAGCATAGTTTTAGTTATGAATTATTCGAAAAAGTTGTTTTAATTATTTTTATTGATCATGACCAAAATACCCTCCACAAACTTTGGATTAAAATATCTCATTTCAAATTCCATACCCGACATCATTTAAGCGGTTAAAATGGCTGAAGTGTTTGAATTCCTCACGTCACCCAACCAAATCATTCAATGATGATTTTCTTTTCCGTTGTAAAAATCTCTGCCGTCTTTTCAATCATTAATTCGTTTCCTCCACCTCACTCCATTTACTCATTTCGTAACTACTTCCATCACTCCATTCTGTATCCAGCACTTCATTCCGCAAAATAGAGATATTCCTATCACCGTGAGCAGAGCAAAGGGTATATCAGTTTGAATATCAAAGCCCTATCACCGTGAATAGAGATTAAGCATTATCGCTGTAAACGCAGAGGTATAGCAGTGTGGAATTTGAAGTCATTTGTCACCGGGAGACAGAGGTATAGCAATGAAGAATTTGAAGCCATTTGTTACCAGGAGACAGAGGTATAGCAGTGTGGAATTTGAAACCATTATCACCAAGAGACAGAGATATATCAGTGAGGAGTTTGAAGCCATTGTCACTGTCAACCAGAGGCATATCAGTCCGAAGTTTGAAGCCATTGTCACTATAACGCAGAGGTATATCATTCCGAAGTTTGAATCCATTGTCATTAAGAACCTGAGGCATATCAATTCGAAGTTGAAAGTTATTGTTTCCGTGGGTAGAAAGAGTATTAATCTAAACATTGAAGAAGCAATTATGGGTTTCATTGTAAGAACTGAACCAGTGGGTATAAAATACCTAGAAGGCTACCCTCAGTGTAAAGAAATGTTGCAACAGATAGGATGGCTACAATTTCTTGAGAAGTTTAATGGCTTCCACAAAGAAGTCACTAAAACATTTGCAAGATCATTTCAAGGAGCTGAGGCTGAAGTGGGGGATGTTAAATTCACTGTCACTGAAGTTTTCATTGCAGAAGCTACGGGATTGCTTAGAAATGGAGAGAGATGGTTCAAAAACAGAGAATTCCATAATGAATCCTGGAAGCGAATTCTAAAATCACCAGGTATGGATATCACTGTGTTTAAGAAAGGAATTCCAGGTTCTGCCTTGAAAAATAAATGGAGAAACATACTTCTTATTCTGCAAAAATTTATTACATGTGAGGGTAGATATGGCACATTTTATGTTTATCACATTAGACTGATAATGCATTTTCTGGGGGAAGACTTAAACCTACCCTATTTCTTGCTTCAAAGTTTGAAAAAGATGGCTTCTTGTGTTCAAAGAAGGGTTCAATTTTTAGAGACAACTCTATATCATCATGGCTTGGTTAAAATTTTGATTGAACACCATTTAACCAAAACAAATGATACTTGGGACAATTTCTTGATAAGAAATCATTTTGAAGAGCCAAAAGAGCCCTCACCTGAACAACAGCCTACAAGGAGAAGCAGAAAATGGAGAGCTTCAAAAATTGAAATTGAAAAAACAGTCCAGGAAAGTAGTGAGGAAATCATCTTAGAGAAGTTGACTCAAATTAAGAGACAACTTAAGAAAGAGAAGGTAATCAGGAAATCTGCCACAGAGAAAGGAGAGGGATCTTCCCAGCCAAGAAGAAGCCATAGACTAAAGGGGAAACTAAGGAAAACTCAAATCAAACAAACAGGGGTGATAAATATAGAAGATGAGGAAACATCTATTGAAGAAAATGTTGAAGAGGATTTTAATGAAGGAACCCCTGAAATTGACCCTGCTCAGCAAGAAGTCTATGACTATGTTGAAACTTTGGAAAGGAAAGCTTCAGAGAGTAGAGAGAGAACCCCTAGTCCCCCATTGTCTGAAATAGATGTGTTAAGAAGGGATAGGTATGAGTTGGAAATACTTAATAGACACATCAAAAATGAGAATAACATTCTGAAGGAATAAGTCAAACTCAAAAATGATATGAAATCAACCTTATCCCTACATATAGACAAAGTGGAAAAGGCTAATGAAAAGTTGAAAAAGAGGAACAAGAAGCTAATCAGGGCACTTATCAACTTAAGGTTCAAACTTGTCATCAGAAAACCCAGAAGATCTCTAGCTTCTAGGCAAAGGAGAAGGAGAGGATTAGATGTTCTTGCAGAAGCCTCTGAGTTTATAGGATAAGTTGCATGAGGACATGCAAGAAGTTAGTAGTGGGGGTATGTTGAGCCTCAAGATTGTGCTTTCTTTCATCTTAATTTACCTCATTTTCCTTTTTCCATTGTTATCCTAGACCCAATTGATCAATGAATTTAGTTAAAATTACTTTTAGAATGATTAACATGACTGACTTGCTAAGTTTTGTGATTTTTGTCATTGTAATGCATTTTGACCAGAACTAGCTGCAGAATGCAGACATTCCGTAGCTAACCGGAAATTCTACAGTTGTCTTCACATTTGGGTATGTTCCAGGTGGCCTCTCAAGAAAAACCGCATATGGGTATATTCCACGTCATGTCTACCTTGTTCGTTGCTCACCATGAAGGAAGAAACAGATTCTGGATATGGTTTTGGTACGTGGGAACACATTTAAGAAGGCAGACTTCTAATAGGACTGTCTTAGTCCAGATCTCCGTTTCCTTTTTACGCAGCCACTTTAAGAGTCCTAATGTGATTTTGATAAGGAAAGACAATGATCCTGGAATTGTTGCAAGTCTTGTTATGTAAATTTGTTATAAAAACACTTGGGAAACCGAGAGCTAGGCTAGATTTTTGTTCCAGATGTTGCTTAGATTTTGTGCTACATTTCTAAAGACGCAGATTGCTCTATTCAAGTTATTTCACCTTTAATGAAGCAGACAGTATTGTTTTGAAAGCGTTGAGTTGGTTTGGTGTTAGATTCTGTCTGGTGGTAAAGGGCCCCTGCCTCCTGCACTGTTTTATTTGCGTAATTTAGATAAGTATCCTAGCTGCCTTTACGTTTTTGAAGTTGAATTCGTAGTTGTTTTCATTAGCTACTATAGTTATACTCATTCTAAAAACTCTTCCAAAAGAATAAGCTCTTCCAAAAGATTATGATCATGAATGGGAAATGGCTATAGTATTGTAGGATTTAATTGCAATCTCTTTTGTTCACCATCACAGTTATACTTATGCTAAGTACTCTTCCAAAATAAGAAACTCTTCCAAAAAATCCTTATAATGTCTTAAGCATGATTGTGATCTTGAACGTTTCAGTTGTGTGTTTTCACTAAGTACCATAGTTGTTCTTGCTCTTAAAACACTTTTCCAAAATATCATAATGATGGGTAGGAGATAGCTATGATATCTTAGTTTTTAATTGCTTTCAGTCTTTATGTTTGCATTTGCACTGAATTGTACAGTTAGGATTGTTCTAAGAAACTCTTCCAAAATACCAATCATGATGGACAAACAAACTGTATAATTCCATAGAATAATGCATGATAGTCTAGTTAGAATACTCCGGAGTTTAATTGCACTTAATTCATGCTCAGTTATTTTGTTTTAAGTTTGATAATGACTTGGTAGTTCAGCACTGTTTTAGATTAGTGACATCTTAAGTTCAGTTTTAGCTTAACTCATTGCATTTGCACTCCACATTCAGTTGTCATTCACTGGATATTAGATTACTTCAGTTGTTAAACTTAACAAAACAGCCTTCATTATTTATAAACCTCTTCTTGTTCTAAAATCTATAATTGATTCATAACCATATGAACAGAAGACAATATCATTTTAAGGCCTGAAGTACTTCTGCAACTTTCTTATCATCTCACAAACAAACATTTCCTCAAAAGACTATTTTAAAAATCTATAACCTTTGAGTGAAGTGTAGTGTTATCAAACTAAGTTGCAGAATAGAGTTAGGAACTAGTCTTAAAGTAGAGATCTTATGATGGTATCAATGTTTTACTCCAAATATGCTTCAAAAAATCTCTAATCATGGATAAAATGTTGCATCATTATAAGTTAGTTGTTTAACTGTTTAGTTAGGAGAATTTGCATGCTTAGCTGACCATGTCTCAAGCTCTCTCTCAAAATACCTTTGATGAAAGAATTTGACAAGTTGAGTTTATGTTTTGAATCATTTGCTTAAAATTCATTATCAAGCTTTGTTTCTGTTTAGTCATAGTTTGAATTTGATTATGTTTCAGTAGTTGCCTTTGCATTCACCACTTGTCATCAACCAATCAGGTTTCACTCTGTTTTAATCATTAGCTTCTTTCCACTAGCTTTCTAGTCATTTTTCCTTGTGAACATAAAACTACCAAAAAGACCAAAAACATCATAAATCATCACAAAATACCAAAAACATCATAAAACACTAAACACAACGCATTAAGAGAAAAAACACCTAGGCACATACAGTGCAGTTCACTTCAGCAGTTTACCAACCCTGGTTGACAATTAAATGAAGTCAATTTAGGAGACTAGATTAAGACCAAACAGTGAGTACATCTCAAAAGATTTTCTACGCTTTTGCAGAGATAATGGCATACACAAAAAAATTACTACAAGGTATACACCGCAGCAAAATGGAGTTGCTGAAAGGAAGAATCGAACCATAATGGAAATGGTGAGAAGTATGCTAAAGGAAAAACATTTTCCAAATGAGTATTGGGCAGAAGAAGTAAATTGTGTTGTGTATATTTTAAATAGATGGCCAACAAAAGTTGTAATGAACAGAGTTTCGGAAGAAGCGTGGAGTGGAAAAAAACAGGGAGTCACCCACATGAGAGTTTTTGGATGTGTGGCTTATGTACACATTCCAGATCAGTTGAGGAAGATGTTGGATAGTAAGGGGGAGAAGTGCATATTCCTTAGATATTGTAAAGATTCCAAGGGATATAGATTTTATAACCCATCCACAAAGAAATTTTTTATAAGCAGAGATGTGCAATTCATTGAAGAAGAAGCATGGGATGGAAGCTTTGAGAAAATAGTCAATGTTAAAAGTTGTTTGTCTCATAATGAAGATGAGGAAGATGTGGCTGAAAATAACACCTCATTGGTAGCACCACCTCCACCAACACAAGGACAGCAAGGGACACCTCAAGCAGGAGTAAGAACACCCTTGAGAAGAAATGAGAGTACTTCTCCAAGCACACCACATGGAGTAGATTTGAGTGCTACTTCAAGCACAAGTACACCAAACGAAAGAGGAACAAGATTCAGAAATTTAAATGAAATTTATGAGCAAGAGACAGAAAATGAAGGTATGAACTCTTTGTTTTCTTTTTATTTTCATGTTGATGATCCTATTAATTTTGAAGATGAAATAAAAGATATAAAATTGATAGAAGCTATGGATGATGAAATTAATGCCATAGAGAAGAATAAAACATGGGAGTTGGTTGATCTCCCAGAAGGTAAAGAAGTCATTGGAGTAAAATGGGTCTACAAGACCAAAAGTAATGCTAAAGGTAAGATAGAAAGACACAAGGCCAAAATTGTTGTTAAAGGATATAAGCAGCAGCATGGAAGAGACTATGAAGAAAATTTTGCACCAGTTGCAAGAATGGAAACAGTGAGAGCAGTGATGTCCATAGCAGCACAAAACAAATGGAAGGTTTACCAAATGGATGTAAAATCAACATTTTTAAATGGACTGTTAATGGAAGAGGTTTATGTTGAACAACCTCTAGGCTATGAGAAAAAGGGCCAAGAACACAAAGTGTGCAGATTGAAGAAAGCTCTTTATGGGCTGAAGAAAGCACCAAGAGCATGGTACAGTAGGATAGATTCCTATCTACTGGAAAATGGGTTTGAGAAATGTGAAGGAGAACCCACACGATAAATCAAGGAGAAAGATGGTAAGATGCTCATTGTGGTTTTATATGTTTATGATGTGATATTAACAGGTAATGATGATTACCTCATTGAAAATTTTAAAACAGTCATGAAAGATGAATTTGAAATGACTGATATGGGATTGTTGAGATACTTCTTAGGAATAGAAGTAGAGAAAAATGAAAATGGGATTTTCATCTCACAAGCAAAATATGTGAATGAAGTTTTGGAAATATTTAACATGCAGGAGTGCAAGGCAGCAATTACTCCCACGGTAATGGGATCGAAGTTGACTAAAGATGACAGCAGCAAGGATTTTGATCCTAGTTTGTATAAAAGCATAGTTGGCAGCCTCATGTATTTGACTGCAACTAGGCCAGATATTATGCATGCTGTTAGTTTGATTTCTAGATTTATGGAGAGGCCAAAAGAAGCACATTGGCAAGCAGCAAAGAGAATTATTAGGTATGTGAAAGGAACTAAAAAGTATGGTATTTTATACACAACTTCAAAAAACTATGAATTAATTGGATATACTGATAGTGATTGGGTTGGGAGTATTGATGATTGGAAAAGCACACCCGGTTATGATTTTCATATGGGTTCAGGAGCTATTTCATGGGCTTCTAAGAAACAGCCTATTGTAGCATTATCTACAACAGAGGAAGAGTATGTGGCAGCTACAATAGCAGTGTGTCAAGCAGTTTGGATTAGAAGAATGTTGAGAAGTTTATGTCAAGAACAGGAAAAAGAGACAATGATATATTGTGACAATAGCTCAGCTATTGCATTGTCAAAGAATTATGTGTTTCATAAAAGAACTAAACATATAGATGCAAAGTTTCACTACATCAGAGAATTGGTGAACAATGGAGAAATGGTTTTATAGCATTGTAGAACAGAGGAGCAATTTGCAGACATATTGACAAAGCCATTGGGTAAAAAGAGTTTTGAATATTTAATAAAATGTTTGGGTATGACTAATAACCCAACAACTGACTTTAATGGGGAGTGTTTAAATATTAAATTCACCTGTGTATCCTGTGTAGGTAGAAACAGAGTACAACAGGGGCAGCAGAAAAAGGTTGAGTGTACACTTCTGTGCATTTAACAGAGATGGAGAACCGTAAGGATGGAATTTAAGTTTATGGGCAGCAGCCACCATTGCAGAGATGAATTTATTTTTTTATGGGCGTAGCCAAATTTGCAGAAGAAATGAATACTTTCGTGGTTCAAAACCACGCAACAGCAGATTTTTATTAAAGAAAAGTCATTTCAGGCTTTTAAGCCCTCACCAACCAATCAGAACCAAATTTTGTTCAACACGCCAAGTATTTTGAACATTTTGAATTGGGCCACATCATCTATGGTCCCCACTAGTCATTTCAAAATCACAATCGCAAATGCAGCAACAGAGTGCTTAAGTGTCTTGTTGATATGAAGGTGTTCCGATGCGATGCGATGTTGCCGATTGCACATCGTACATCGCAAAGGAATGTCATATTTTCCACATTTTGAAATATGTTATCGCTGATTGAATGTTTGCGATGCAATGTGTTCCCACCACAATCGCTCATCGCAATCGCTCGTCGCAAGAGTTCTCCGCCCATCCAAATTTTTAAAACCGCTGATGGTGTGATGCGATGTGGTCACACCACAATCGCAATCGCAACATTGCAGGTGCTTTGTTCAACCATTCCTCCAGTCCATCGCACATCGCAAATCACTAATCGTAATCGCAATGTCCAAGGTCCACTACATCACTTATCCGCCGATCACCAATGTCGCTAATCTCACATTGCAATCACAAATTCAAAGTTCATTTCGCCAAACCATTTGTTCCGCCGATCGCTGATCGTCGATTGCGATGTGGGCTCCACTCACATATTGCGCAAAATAAATTTTAGTTTAAATTTTTATGTTCCGGCATTATATTAAAGTTTTTGTTTATTTCTTTGTTTTTATGTTTTCATTCTGCCACGCCATATAAAATGAAAATCCCATAGGCTTATTGTGTAAGAGAGTTTTTGTATTGCTGTGTAAGCCCGCAGGTAGAGGAAACATAGTGAAGCATAACAGAGCACTGTTTTGTGCATTTTGAGAGACAGAGAGAAGATTTGAGAGCACTGCGTCCGTAGCAGTCAAGAATTTTCGTAATCCCACTTCAGTGGAAGAAGAAAGTTGTAATAGCTTTAGTTTTGTTAATGAAATAGAAAAGTTTTATTCTGCAATCTCTGTCCAGTTATTTTCTGTGTTAGAAGGAGAGTATTATTCTCTCAGTTATTTTTTCTGGAATTATCAGAAATTCCAACATGTGATTTCCTTTATGGTGAATATCAGTCAAGTGATTTCCTTCACAGAGAATACGAAGTATCTGCATTGAATCTGAAGTGATTCCCTCTATAGTGAATGTGAAGTCTCTGTGGTGCACGATGATAATATAATGTGGTGAAGTCAGTGGTGCACTTTCCTCTACATGTGATTGCTTCTGTGGTGAATATAAATTAAGTGATTGAGTCTGTGGTAAATATATGCAGTGTTCTTCAATGCTTACAATTGTAGGCTCCTTATTGATATAATTACAATGTCCTTAATTATTGGGTGAATATATATTCAATGTTACATTCTTCCAACAATACAATGTAGAGAGCAGGATATCTAGTGTGATGGAGAGCAGGATATGGAAGCATTTTACAATATATATCAACTTTAAATTGCAATGTTTTGCATTCTATAAAATTCAGCAACATATTGTAATAGCGTATTGGAGTAACGTTAAATTGCAATGCCTTGCATTGTTATATTAGAGCCATTTATTGTATATATTGGAGCATGGTTTTTTCTTCGAAGTATTTTGAATGATTTAATACATTGAACAATGGTTTATAAACATGTTCTATATTGGAGCATGGTTATAAACAACATTTATTAATTTTCAGCATGGTTATATTATAAAAAAAACATTTTTAATGATTTAATACATTACATATTTGACTTGAATTTCTCAACATTAATTCCCTTGCATTGGAAATTCAACATTAATTTCCTTGCATTGATAATCCATTGGAGGTCTATGTCGTAGGTTCTAAGACATCCTTTTATGAATTAGGGTTTTGTTCCGTAACATTCTTATTCCCTACTATTTTTCTTGTGAAACATTTATTATGGAGAAACTTTTATTATGGAGCGATATTCATGAACATTTATATCATGGAGGCTCCATTACACATTAATATATTATAAAGAGAATTTTTTTTTCATCCATTCAATATATTTTAAATCCCTGATATATATATTTTTTATACATTAAATTTAGGGCTTTGTGCCCTAACTTATCAAAGGTGTGACTGCCGTAGGAGAGGAGTTTCTTTCAAGTAGTTGACTTACAAATTCTATTTAAACATGGTGTTTTTTTCCTTAAAAGAAAAATTTATTGCATATTGAATAAATAACAATTGCTTGCACCATATTGATTGAGTTGAAAACATTTAAAATAAACAAACTAAGGAAATTTAATTAGAACAAGAAAATGTTTGGGAAATAAACATGTCAATAGTTATAGTTTTTTTTGTCTTAAAACCTTTTCCATTGATGTCAAAGGGGGAGGTAAGCATAGATATGGACGCAAAGGTGTGAGAAGAGGTATAGAGGTAGAGGTATTTTTTTCAGGATAAAGGATAATTATGCTGGCATCAATGCTAAAGAGGGAGAATGTTTGTAATGTAGGTATTGATGTCAAATGATAATGTTAAGGATGTTTGGTGTCTTTAAGGTTGATTGTTGTTGATTGTACTAAGGTTGATTGATGTTGATTGCTACATTGTCATTGTTTCTAGATTGCTTGAAATGTAAAGGCTAATCATTGCTAACTATGTTGATTATTGTGAATGTTGATCATTGTTAAATATGTTGATTAATGATCACTATTAAATGTGTTGATTAAGACATAAGCTCGAAAATGTATTTTTTTTATTAAAAAATAGTTGTCAAAGGAATTAACATGTAGCTAATGCTAATCAGAAAAAAATTTAAGATTTTTCTTTTCCAGTCATTATTGTGGAGCTATATTATTTCAGCTCTACTTTATATTACAAAATTTTGATTTTTAGATGTGAAAATGAAGAGGTTCATTATGTAAAACCATATAAGACCAAGATGAAAGTCCTCATTTTGTATCCCTACACATAATACAAAAAGTTAATAAGCTTTGTTGTTGAAATATACAGTGTTGAATGAGAAGATGAGTTTTGGTGAAAGCAAGTTTATAAGAGAGGGTTCATGAGCAACATTCTCATGAGGAGAAGACGAGAAAACTACTAGAAGAGGAACATAATTGAATAAGAGATGAAAATAAGATGAGAGTTGGCTTGAGAGAAGAAATTAAGATTAGCTAAAAAAAAACCTTGACTTTGTATAGTATTGGGAGATTGTAGTATCATTTCAAGTTTTAGATTTCTAAATAAGAGGTTGTAGCCAGTTGCGGTTGGAACCTCCTATGAGTTGTATCTTGCAGAAAATGTTGTGGGAATTTGGAGCTTACTTGAGGTAGGAGTATCATGTTGGTTGGATCTTATAGAAAATTTCATGTACTCAAGGAGTAGGAGCTTGCACTCACATTACTTTCAACCAAAAATTGGTTGTTTTCTCCCTCATGGGTTTCCACTTATATATGGGTTGAATGTTGTGTGACTAATATTGAATTATAAATAAGAATATATAGAAATTTTGTTCTATGATAACTGCAAAAGAAACCATTAATAATTAAACATATACATAATTCATTAGCTACGTAAATAATTGAAAAAGGAAATTAAGTTGAGCTAAATAACTGGAAAGATATAATTACTGTTTCATCCTCCCCTCTCAGTAATTTCCAAGCATATATTAGGAAGAGCCCACTGAAAATGGGGTTTGGTGCTAACTTAGCACTCATATTTTGTTTACCATTCAAGATTTTTAAAAGAGTGGGACAAGTGGCTTATAGAGTATTATTACCACCCACTATAAAAGACCATGATGTATTTCACATAGCCTTGCTCAAAAATTATTTATGTGAAACTAATCAGGTGATTGATTGGTTTGTGATGCAAGTGGAACTCAAGGGAGAGTTTTGATTAGAAACATTATGAATCTTAGAATAGACTTAGTCCAAAATTGAGTAATAGAGTAAATCAAGGTGCAATACAAGCACTTTGGACTAGATAAAGAAACTTGGTAATATGCATATCAAATGAGGGCGCTATCATTTTTGTGTAATGTATAATAAAATTTAAAGAGATATGACTAAAAATATCACATTTTTTGTTGTTATCTATTTGTAGAACACTGAGGATAATGTTGTTTTAATGGGTTTAGATTTGTAATATCCCATATTTTGGCCCTTGTTTTTTGTAATGTCAAATGTAACCACAATACTAGCAGGAGAAAGCCACAACTGACTAAACCTATGATTAAATAATTTCTCATTATTATTTAAAATTGATTAAAAACAAGTAAGGAATGGACAATCTTATGGATCCTTGGTCTAAGGGAATCTTTCCTTCTTGTGTATTTTGAAATCCATGCCAAACCAAATTTAGTTTATGATTCTTCTTTCTTGCTCGGAATTTTTGGAAATTCAACACCATACTAGCAGACTTAAATGCTAATGTTGCTTGCAAACTTTAAAAGGCACTGCTTGATAGGTTTTATTACAGTGTGATTAGGCCCAAACTAGAATTGCCACAATTTAAGACAATTCATTTATGAGAGTAGGTATTATACTGAGAACTTTCCATCCCCATTTCCCCCCTCTCATATATTGAAGAGACAACCCTTTGGCCTTTAGGAAAATGCATCAAAGATATAAGGTGGTGCTCTCTTATTTATACTAGTGGATGGAGGAGGAATTCCATTTATAATAATAATAGAAGTGAATGTTCGGTTTGATGATTTGATGGGAGTTCTTTGACTATGTTTTAGGAAATTAAATTCTTGTATAAGGTTATATATTCTACTGTGAAGAGCAGAGATTGAATTAAAAAACTAAGTTATTTACTTTGGTTGTTTAGCCACTTAGTGCTTGCAGTTCAACTAATAAATCACTTAGTTTTTGTATTTTGGGTAATGAAATAGTTATGCTTATTGGTTGGTTGATAAACCACTGAGTTATTTTTTACTGGTTAATGAAACTGTTAGGTTCTTTTGTTTGGTTGATGAACCTCTTAGTTCCTTCCTACTGGTTGATGAAGCTTTGAGTGATTTATAATTGGCTATTAAGCCACCTACACAATTGATTAATTTTTTTGTCTCTGAGAAATATTCTCCCCTTGAATTTCGGTGATGCTCTTTATATTAAAACTTAGAGAGTAAGTGGGGCAATAGGGTTCCTATCACCTAGTCCATGGAATACATATCCTAAGCGTTTAAATAATACAATGGTGTGAATTTCCTTTACAGAAGCATCCATTAATACTCTTGATCCAACTTAGGGGTGGTCAGCTATAAACAATATTGCAGCGTAGATGGCTTGTGATTTGGTGGAGAGTGGAAGTCCCCCCTTTAGTTTTCATCTAATCGAAGTTATTTAATTAATTATAATGATCTAAACATGTTTTATTTTGAGTTATGATACGTCAATTTGGTATGGTATTGGTTAATGTGTAGTTATGCATGCCTCATGTAGGAATAATTTAAATCATTTTATCTTCATTGTTGATAACTACCTTATATTTCTACTGTTATATGGAATATTTTGCATTATCAAATAAATTTACAAACTAAAATTTTGTATGTTATTTTACATGATATGATTTCAATGAATGTATGGTTAATTACAAAGATACCTAATTAATGAACCAAGTGGTAAACCTATGATTTATGCACACTTACATGTTGTTGTAGATCTCAACTGTACTCAGGTGTAACATCATGAGGTTTGAAAGTTTTACCATGGCATATTGTCTCTTAGAATTTTTTTGTGGTCCTAGTCTTTAGGAAAATTGGTACTATGGGTAAATTCCCTTGTCTTAAAAAAACCATTTTAAATTTCCTTAAGATTCCTTTCTTCACCTGCCGTAATGCTACACAAGAAATATGGATCTCCTCAAAGAAAAATTTATCCTTTCACAAGAGGGGAATATCCATGATCATATTTTCCTTTCTCAAGAATTTATTTTATCCATAAAAATACCTCCTCCAACATAAACTTCATGTATCCATGTTATGAAACCATCTCCAAAAATAGAAGAAAAAAGAGATCAATGCCTTAGAAGTGAGCCACTTAAAGGGGGAAAGCTCCTTTACATTACATAAATGAACAATTCTTGGATGATACTCAATTTTTACATTGAAGTGTCTTCCCATTAGGTAAGGTCACCATTTCTTTAGTGCATGTAGCATTACTAAGATTTCCTTCTCATACATAGCTTTATGTAAATACTTTCCTTTGATTAGACGACTTTAAAAAGCAATGGGTCTTCCTTCTTTCATTAAAACAACACCAATTCCATTTCCTAAGGTATCACATTCCACAACAAATGTTTTTGTGAAGTATAGCGTAGCTAAGACTGGTGCTAGGAACATTTCCTCTTTAAGATATTCAAAGGCCTTAGTTGCTTTAACTGTCCGTGAAAATGCCTCTTTCTTCAATAATGTTGTTAGAGGTGCTGCTATTCTCCCATAATTATTAACAAACTTGCAATAATACCCTACTAATATGAGAAATAATCACAACTGATTTATGGTTATGGGCAATTTCCATTCCTTAATGGCTGATCAGAACTAGATCTGGACCAGAATGATAGCTCAAAATTCAAAGTGCTCAGAAGAGTTTCGAACCTAAACGATTGAAAAGGTCTCTTCACTGCAATTCTAGTGCCATGAATGGTTGTGAAAGCTATGAAGGTTTGAAGTTTCAAGTAAACTCCATTTTTCAGTTGACCAAGTTTAAATTTCCAACATTGGAAAATTTTTAAAAAGAATATTCCAAGGAATATTCTTATAATATTCCATTCGGGCTTATCAGATGTTGACAAGTGGTAGCTTTTTATTCGAGGATTGGTTGGCTTTTGGTTTTCTAGGCCAATCGGAGGGTGCCACATGGCAAGCCCGGAGGCCGCTACGTGGCCCCAAGCCATGGGAAAATTGGCGTTACAAAATTTATTATGACTCTGTGGGAATCGAACCATGGTCTCTTGCCTACCAGCACATGCGCTCTACCAATCTGCCTAGACCATGTTGCTTAAATCTTATAGGCAACGATTTATACTTAAACTTTGAAAAATGAAATGGTAGAAAACCAAAAGGGGCTAGCCCCTTAGGGCTAGCCTGACCATCCATGCGACCAGGCCAGGGCGACCAAGCGCTACAACAAGCGGAATTAAGTTTTAATGCCATTTAATTAGCACTAAAACATGTCTTAGTCACTAATCATGTTTTAAAAATCAAAACGAATTTGGCGCTAATGAACTGGATTGGGCCACCATGAGAAAAATTCAGTTTCAGGCCTAACCAGGGGAGTTAGAGTCCTTTTCAAGAGTTCCAATAGTTTAAATTGGATAATTCAGATTTTTTGAATTTGATGAGATGGTTTTCAGAGCCTGTAGAGAATTTTTGAAGGCCAAAAAGCTTCAGTAAATTTCCATGGGCCATTAGTGCCATCTTTTGCCGGCAGCAGTGCAGGGCTTAGTCAAAGCTATTTGAGACCATGTGCAGTGAAAAAGTGGTCATTCTTGGCTGAAAACATCATTATGAATCTATTTACAGAGGTTTCAGCAATTTTTGAAAAATTTTAGAGGTCAAAAACTCAGCAGAGAATTTTTCCTTGACCCTAGTGCCAGGGGTGCCGATAGGTGATTGAGGCGAAACCGGAGCAGCCGAAGACCATTTTTGATGAATAGTCTATCTTGACTATTTTGGTCATTTTGGAACCAATGGAAGTGTTTTAAAAACATTTTGAGAACTTCTAGAGCTCGAAAAGTTGATGTGAATTTCTGGGCAGCCTTGGGAAACCCGTGGAGGATAGCCTATTTGGGGAATGCGGTGCTCAATTTGAGAAATTTATCAGTTGATAATTTATGTATGATGTGTATTTGATATAGTAGGAGTGGCTTCAATGACAGAAACAAAATTCTGAGGGATTTTGTGCCATTTAGAAGCTTAGAGTAGCTTAGTTCACCAACATAAGGAATCATTTCAACAAGAGCCTAAAGTTGTTTTTTAGAGTTTGGACATCCAATTGAGGGATATTTATGGTATTTTCAGTCCTTTGGACCATTTTTGTATTCATTGGAATTAATTATTTACTTTGTAAAAAAATTACCATAATCCCAAAGAGCTGAGTCATGATGACAAAGCTCAAAGGAGACATAGCCCACGAGATTTCGGGTGAACTCCTAGATTAAAATTGTTGTTTTGTTTGAATGATTATTTGTTTCATTATGTCACTGTTATACATGTTAAATTACAAAAATAACAAATGAAGTTAAGACACATAAACAATAAAAATTCATACACCACTTTCAAGTAAATAATTTCACAAAATTGTCAAGTACAAGCTAGATCATTTTTAATTTAAACTGAGTGGTAGGCTCTTGAAATACATACAAGTTATCTAGACAATTTTCATATCAATGGATTTGATTTTGTTAGGGTCTACCTTAACACCCTTGTGAGATACAATATGACACAGATATTCCACCTCTTGTACTCCAAAGAAACATTTGGATGTTTTTGCATATTATTGTTTCTCCTCCAATAGTTTGAGCACCCTATCAACATGTTGAACATGATCCTTCCAAGACTTGTTGTAGATTAGTATACCATCAAAAAATACTAGCACAAATTTTCTAAGGAAAGGTTTGAAAATGGAATTCATCAACCCTTGAAATGTAGAAGGTGCGTTGGTAAGGCCAAAAGGCATGACCAAAAATTCATAATGACCCTCATGAGTTCGAAATGTTGTTTTCAGAATATCTTTAGTCTTAATTCTAATTTTATGATGTTTGGAATGAATATCCAACTTGGTAAAATAAATTTCTCCATGTAATTCATCCAATCATTCATCAATCACAGGAATGGGAAATTTATATTTAATAGTGAGTTTATTGAGCTCCCTATAATTCAGACACATGCACCATGATCCATCCTTCTTGTGCACAAATACTACTGGAGCATAGAAATAACTTTGACTAGGTTGAATTATAGCAACCTATAAAATTTCTGTAATCATACGTTCAATTTCGCTCTTTTGGACATAAGGATATCTATAAGGCCTAATGTTTGGAGGAACACTTATTGGAATCAAATGAATAGCATCATCATGATCACAAATAGGTGGGAGTCCTTTAGGAGTTTCAAACACCTTGGAATTATTGTCCAAGAATTTTTACAGATTTGGAGAAATAGATGATATTGATGTTGGAACTTCTAGTGAGCATAATTGTGAAATTATGCCTCGTTTTTATTTCTTTAGAATATTTTTCATGACATTAATGATTATTATCTTTACCAGCTTCCGTGCAGTACCCCGTAATTCGACTTCCTTTCCTTCTAAAAATAATTTCAAAAAATGTTCTTGAAAATAAAAAGCTATCATACCCAAAGATTGTAACCATTGTACTCCTAGTACAACATCAGTGCCTCCCATTTCAATGGAAGTCATTGGACTATTCAATACATATTCCCCCATGGTTACCTTGATATTATGGTATTTTCTAGAGAAATTTATAGTTCCTCCATTTACAACCATCACTTGATATTTTGGTGTTGGGTATAGGAAATGATTTAATTCCTTCACTACCTTACAATGAATAAAATTATGGGTACTACCCGAATCAATCAACACTATTACCTTTTTCTTCTTTATATGTCCTTCTATCTTGAGAGTTTGAGGAGTGGTAATTACTGCCAATGCATTACACGATATGGTCGGACTTATTTCTTCTTATTTTAGGGTTTATTCCCGTTGTATATCCTCTTCTTTTGAAGTTTCTTGTTCATTTTCTTCCTCTTCTTCACAATCTATGTAAAATATTTTCTTCTCAACACACTTATGACCTTTAGTGTATTTTCTATCACAACTGTAGCAAATCCCTTTTTCTCTTTTTTCTTACAATTTTTGTGGTGTCAACCTTCTAGGTTGTGGAAGTCTAGGAGTAGTAGAACTTGAATCTTTATAGATGTGACTGGTAGGCTTCCTTTTCACCATAATTTTACATTCAATTTTTCTTGCCAACCTGAATGCCTTCTCCAATGAATCAAGTTCCCAAATCCAAACCTCATGTTGGATGTTATCCTTTAAAGTCCCTATGAAGACATCAATCTTGTTTTCCTCTGGAATATTAGTTACCCTTATATTCAATTTTGGAAGTCCTCAGTGTGCTCCACCACTGAACCCTTTTGTTTGAGATTTTTCAATTGGCTAAAAAAAGTGTTGATCTTTTTATCCTCATAATGTACTATCATTTCCTTCATAAAAATTTACCAAGTGACAATTGTTTTACAGGAACAAAGCCATCAATACCATAAAAATGTATTTTGTTCTAAATATAAATTTGCAATGCGTACCTTTTATGTGTTTTTTCACATAATTGAGATCAAAATATTTCTCCATCTGTAGTATCCATGTTACAGGATCATTTCCATCAAACTTCCTCATATCTATATTTGGAATATGGTGGATGTTAGAGTCGGTATCTTCATCCCTCCGTCAGAAATCAAATTTCTCTTGTTGCATTTCATTTTAGGTGTCTCACTCAGTTCAGTCAGCCGCATTCCATTAGGAGCATGGATCATCTGACAGAAGGGTCTTGTCACTCATATCCCTCATGTCATGTACCTGTTGGTCTGTGTCTATTCATCAAAATCATTTACAGTCATTTTTGGTATCCTGGTTAGCAAAGAGTCATTTTAGGGTTTTTTTAGTCTCATTAGGTCTAGGGCTTCGTTAATTTGGTCTTCAGAGTGTCTAATAATACCAAAAAGCATATGAGGAAGCTTCAAATAAGGTACCAGTGCAAAAATTTCATCATCATAATACTTGATAATGATTTTTCTTCAAAACTCGGTTTTGAAGAAAAATTGTCTATTTTATCCGTTTGTAATATATGCAATGTAATTTTTAAGTTCTTCAGTTGTAATAATGCTCCATCGATAGCCCTAGTCACATTTTCCAAAAATATATGCCATCCATCAATGCAAAATAGACAAGTAACTCATCATTCAGTCCAAAAATCAAAAGGCAAGCAAAACAGAGTTCATTTCAAAAAGTGCCGAAGTTTTCAAACATTGTAAAGTGGGTTTTTTCAAATCAAAAATTAAAATATTTGGTATATATAATATATTTTCAAATTCAAAACTCCATTTGCATGCCAAAGACATCAATGATCCAAGAGAAATCGTGGAGGAGTGAAGAAATAGTTTGGAGGCTGAACTGTGGTGAAATTGACTGGCGCGATGCACTGGGCAACTGTCGGGCGCATTGGCTAAGTGTGGCGTATAGGGTCGCTCTTCACTGTGCAAATTTGAACTTTCGCGGTGCATATAAAGGACGCAACACACTGGGAAATGGTCCCGACGCACAGGGAAGAAAACACAAATTTTTGGCCATTACTTCCTAAAACTCAAATTGACTCAGTTTTTTCTACTCAAGTAAGTTCATGTGACCCTCTAGTTTCTATTTAAAAATTTTTGAAGATGGATTATGAGAATTTAATACAAAAAGGTCAAACCCTATCATTTTTTTGAAAAATTTCTTCCTTAGGGTTTTGAAGCTGAAGTTTTAAAATTGATTGTGGTGCCAAATAATCCATTCCCCACCTTGTTGTTACTCCCCCTCACTGTAATCTCATCACTACAGTCCATTCCCCTATCTCCCTTAAATCCATAAAGCCAATCATACCATCTCATTCCCATTGTCCCTATCCCATTTGTAAAAGTTTCCCCAAATCCCAAGTTTATCCTAAAAATCAAGTGGTTGTCTCTTGTCTCTACATTTGTCAAATCACAAGTTTTCAAAAGGAAAATTCCATTTCAAAAAACTTCATTGTTCCTACTCCCCTATTTCCCCACAGTCCCTCCCATACTACCATACATTTGGCAATTAAAACAAAAACACCCAAATTCTCATTTTCCTCTCATACAAGCCAGCATACACCTTGCATAGACATTGAACACCATGGAGACAGACACTGATACATCATATGACCGAGATAGTGATTCCATCCTTGAGCTACATGCACCTAGAAGGCCTTGTAAATGTGGCAGACATGTGAGAGAGGAGCCCACCTCATTGACTAAATTGCAGGCTTGCCCACTTGCCATGGCATGTTTCCAACAACAATCATGCTATCAGTTTTGTGAAATGATTGCTAGGATCCGTTATCATCAGGAGTTGCCTCGTTTTTTTGTATTGCATTTACATGATGGTCAGGTAACCCTTGCTGGTGTAAATTTCACTTTGACATCGGAAACTATTTCACAAGCAACCGGAATACCGAATGTGGGTGAACAGTGGAACAAAATATAGCAGGTGGACAGAGTGCATTATGAACCATACATTAGGCCTAGCTTTGTGTTGCAAATCAACAAGGTGTTCCCATTCCAGTTCCTAAAGGAATCCTATGCGCCTCTGATGAAACTCATTATCAGATACTTCAGTTGTGAGGGTCGGTTTTCATGCCTCTATGCCTACCATATCAGGTTATTGATGCATTTCACAAGGGTGAGGATGATGAAAATCCCTTATTTCATGTGCCGGAACATCGAGAGAATGACCACTCTTGTGCAGAGGAAAACTCCCGAGCAGCAATACAACAGTATTTATCACTATCCACTTATTAAGATCGTGGTTGTACATCAGCTTGGATTACAGGGTATTTCATGGGAGGATTTCATTTCCCATGATTTCTTCACAGCTCCTCAAGTTCCTCCGGAGGTTTTCCATGATGCAGGTGAACCTTCACATCAGTATGGAGGTCAGGAAACAGAGACTACTAGTGTGCCGACATATTGCACTTATCAGAGAGGCACTAGAGGATTATTTGCAGCAGCCCAACGAATACTATCTCCACCTGGGGTGGAAGGGGTCTCGTTTCCGTCATCAGTAGTACCAGTACAGATACAAGTACAGGACAGAGGTAAGAGGCCTATGCAGGATGAGGGCCCTTCAGGAGGCCAAGACACAGGTTTCATACAGATTGATGAGGATTTTAGCTCTCCAAGCTCAAAGTTGAGAGAGACTATCCAGGAGCAGAAGGCAGAGATTGACACATTGACCGTCAAATTTCAAAGAGCCCAATGGATCATAAATTACCTAGAGCAACAAAACGAATAGTTGGAAGATCAGCAAACAATCATGGAGTTGTGAAACATCCGTGAGAACCGGCTAAACCGACATGACATCCATTGAGCGAGAGATTGAGGCTGATAGAGAGACTTGGCTTGAGAGGGTCAATATTCATCTTGAGAAGCTATTGAAGAAAGAAAAAAAGGAAAATAACATGCTAAACCACATGAAAAACCATTATTGGGTGCGAAATCATGTTTGCAAAGCAAGGATCAAGATCCTGAAAGCAAGACTAAAAAGGGCACTAAAGCATCGTAAAAGGCATGATAGAATCCAAATTTTCACCAAAGCTTCTTTGTCCTAGCATAGCACTTAATGGTGGAACTTTAGCACAAATTTCAAGAAATTTGGGAGACTTTTTGTCAATTCTGAAATTTTTGGCCTTAAAACAGATTTTCCTGCCCGACGCGTAGCGCCTCTTGGCGCGCGCTTATAATTGACAGCTCCTTTTGAGGAAAAATTTGTATTTCTGGATTTTTCATCAAATTCTATGCATGCCTACCCATTACCTAAGGATTTTTACAAGTTTTGGGTTGCTTGAAGGGTCAAAAACACCATAAAATGACCTTTCTGCCACTTTTTGGACACACAGGAAGCAGTGTTGGGAGATTTGATTTTTTGAGGTGCAAATGGAAACCAAATTTAGACACTCCAATTGCGTTGGAAAGTACACAGGTAGAGCTTTCCAAAGATCTATCCTACGCTAAATTTGGACTTCGGGAAGGCCCTCAAAATCAGCCTCAAAGTGGCATTATGCATAGAGATTTCAGGCACGACGTATTGGGAAATTTGGTCTAATTTTCACTCAGCAGTTCAGATTTTTGCCTAGTTTTGGCCAGTTTGACTTTTTATCTCCAAATGTGAAACTAATGATGTAAATTGACGTAATTTCATGACTTTTATGTAATTTTGGCACATTTTTACTCATGCAAGTTGATTCATTCACCAAAAAGTGAAATGTAACTGAATGAATCAGTTTCCTATCTTATAGAGGAAATTTGTTTCATTGCCTATTTTCTAGTTCTTAGTTTAGATCTTGTTGAAACAGCTCCTACAATGGTGAGATCGAGCCCTAGAGGCATGGGGATGAGTTAGGCTGGTCTATATCTTGTAGTTCTTTAGTCATTTTCAGGGTTGGACACTTGGGATTGCTTGGCACTTCATTGTACATTTCATCTCTGCAATTTTGGCAAAGGAATAGACCAGGGTTTACAACACTCTTTGGGATCGATGTGGCTCTATGTTTTGATGGTGTGTTTCTCTCAGTGATTGTAATTTTAGTGATGTTTGATGTGTACCATTTTCCTTCTCATTTCTTCTTAATTAAAACAAATGAGTTATAAAGGTGGAATTCATTAGATTGATTTGCTCTGCCTTGAGTTTTGTTTAATTTTCCATGTTTTCATCTGTTTGAAGAGGATTATTGAAGCTTCTTGCCCTCTTCAGCTCCTCACCAGTCTAAGCTATCCATCCATTCAATCCAAAGCATCAAAACATTTTCCTTCCTTGCCCCATTCAGAACTCTACAAAAACTAGGCCTCATCCTCGGACCCAAAACTACCTTTCACTTTGATTCCAACAAAACCCACAAAATCAAATCAAACTCCTTTACTTATATACCTAGCCTAAAATCAGCTTTTATTTCTAGTCATCTCAAGCCCTATTGATTATCTTTGCTAAGATTGACCCAGAGAGAGCCGTTTCCTGATTTGGTAGGGCTAGCTACCAGATTAAGCATGGTTTGATGCTACCCTGAACTCTGCCTTCTTTCAGCTTGAGATAGATTTAGGCAATAACATAGTGGTGACCATACTGGGGAATAAAATGGTTTTATTGTTAGTGTTATTTGTTTTATAAGCTACAGACGGATCCTGAAGTTATGCCAGGTAGCCTTCGAAACGTTCTTGCTTTGCATTAGTGAAAGTAGATAAACGTTGCTTCAGCCAATCTCCGATCTAGTTTGTAAACATGAAACTTAACTTGTAAATTTCCCCCAGTACATCAGATCATTCTAGACTTTGGATGATGAGTTTAGAATTTGATAGGCTGAACAAGTTGGTTTTGTCCTTTTGATTTTTGAAAATAATTCAACACACTGGCTTCCAGAAGACATACTAGAGAAAATCCCGATCCCGATCCACCTCCAGTGTATGAAAATCCCAATCTTATTTCAATAATTCTTCGTCGAGAAAGTCATGTGATTCCTCTGTTTAAATCTCATTCATGTCCCGTTGTGTTTGAGTGCCTTGAAGATCTTGAATTTGATGAAAAATTTGAGTTGTCCTTGTTTGAGACGAAGTCTGAAAGTGCTATTGGTCCTACTGTCATAAATCCAGAGTTTATAAAGTATCTTGAAATTGAACAGGCTAATAGATCCATTGACAGTTACATTTTGAATATTTAGAATTCTATTGTGGCAACAAATATTCCTCATTTTATAGAGTCTGCATCTGAAACTCTTAGGCCATTTGCAGTTACATCTGGTTCACAAATTCATACCAAGCCTCCTTTCATTCCTACCATTCCCATGCCACCATCTATTTCTGATCAACATTCTGTAGTAGTTTCACCTCCATCCACACCACATACACCTCATACATCAACTGCTCTGACTCCTCCTATATTTCCAAATCCAATTGTAAATCCACCAAGAGAAATGGCTGCCCAATTTGCACCCCTTGTGATGCCTAAAAACTTGGATGACATGCCCGCTGATTATCAAAGAAAAATTCCATTATTTGATGGCAATCCTCAAAGTGTTCCTGCTCAGCAACATGTGGATAGAATGGCAGATTTATTTGACCTTCATGAGATTGATGCAGAAAATGTGACCATGAGATTATTTGTGCAAACCTTTGGAGGTGAAGTGAGAAAGTGGTTTAGAGCTTTGCCGCCCAGAAGTATTGCTACATTACCTAAGCTTCAGAGACAATTCTTGGATCAATGGAAAGTAAAGAAAGATCCTCTTCAGATCACTTCTGAATATACCAAAATCAAGCGGAATGTTGGTGAGTCTGTCCAAGATTATTGTATTAGATTCAATGCGGTTTACAATGCAATTCCTGATGATATAAAGCCATCTAGGAGGTTGGCTTTGCTTAATTTTCCAAATGGTTTTGATCCAGACATGGCCTATCAATTAAGAGAAAGAGATCTTGCCACTTTGGAAGACATGCAGAAAATTGCAGTCAGTGTTGAAGCTAATTTGAATGACAAGAGAGCTAGATTGATAGCTAAAAATAAAGTAGCAATAAAGGAAGAGGTTTCCACTTCAGATCAAGTACTCTATAAGGTGGAAAATATGTTTGAAAGATTAACACTTGATAAGCCTGAATCACAGATTATAAATCCTAACTTTCATGGCCAGCAACAACCACAATTCAGGATCAAACAACGGGAGTAGCGAGCACAAGAACCAGCAGTACAACAGTAGGTAAATACACCTTTACAGTAGAATTTTGTTGGTCCGGAATCAGATGATGAAGATAATGTCATAGGAGAAGAGAATCACTTCTTTACACCTGATGATATGCCAACCTTTATCACTGAAGATGAGGAGCATTCTGAAAGCTCAGCTGTACAAAAAGACAAGGATTTCATTTAGGAAAATGAGACAACTCTTGAAGAAGAGTCGTATGAATATCAAAAAGGTTATATGAATGCTTTGTCTGCCCAGCAGTGTCAATATTCACTTAGAAATAGAGATGTACCTATTAATACAATTCAAAAGAGAAAGGAAGTTTCAGCCCCAAAGAATGATTCACCCGTTGCATAGAAGAAGGGAAAAGAGATAGTTGATCCCACTACTAGAAAATCCCCATTAGCAAATGAAAGATCTAATTGGCCAAATATATCGAGGGAGAAAGCTGAAAAGAAGGATGTTCCAGCCAAAGAGGTAGAAAAAAATTCAATTTTTAACTTAGAAAGTGAAATTGCTAAGTTAAAGGTATCCATTCCTTTGACTGAATTGATGAAGAATAGCAGCTATAAGGGTCAGGTATCTAAGATTTTAAATTTCGATCCAATTTCTGATATGGTAAATGTGGAAGATGATCAACCTGATTTGATATTTGGACCAACACTGGATGGTGAGTCTCCAGATAGTGATGTGCCTCCTTTTTATATCAGCCTTAGTTTGCATGATTTTGTGTTACATAATGCCATGTTTGATTCCGGAGCATCTCATAATCTCATGCCGAGAGAAATCATGGAGAAATTAGGATTGGATATCACTAGGAAATATCATGATCTTTACTCTTTCGATTCCAGTAGAGTAAGATGCATTGGGCTTATCAAAGACTTGGTGGTCAGTTTGGATCAGATTCCTACTAAAAATGTTTTGATGGATGTGGTTGTGGTGGATATTCCTCCTAGATTTGGCATGCTTCTTTCCAGATCTTGGGGAGCAAAAATTAAAGGGACATTGCAGCTTGATTTCTCCTATGTTACTATTCCCGTGTTCGGTCAGATGAGAAAATTATATCAGGAACAAAAGATGAAGTATATGATTACTAGCAAGGAGAAATCGGTAAATCATCCAATCAATTATGTACATACAGATTTAGAGTCATTTGTTTTGTATTCAGATAGTTTCAATGATGTAAATAGTCAATTAGTTGAAGTAGAAGACATTCCGGAGATCACTGAAAATTTCAGAGAAGTTTTAAAGAAAGAGAGACAAAGACAGGAAAGTTCCGCTGAGCAATCAGCCTTTCGACAACAACAAAAAATTGATGGACAACAAGAAGAAATAACAGAGAAAACATAATTTCAGCACTTGGAAGAGGATGAAAATGGTTTATGGACCATGGATTTTGATGGTGTAGTAGGAAATGATGGTGCTGGAATTGGCATTTGGGTACGCAGCCCTTTTTCCGCCTCAAACAAGGTACCAAGTAATGTAAGGGTCTATTCTTATAAGTTAGCTTTTGATTTTTCAAATAATGAGGCAGAATACGAAGCTTTGATTGCTGGTCTCAAAATTCTTAGAAAGTTAAATGTTAAGAGGATTGCAGTATATGGCGACTCCAAATTGGTTATCAAGCAAGTGAAAGGTGAATACCAAGCTAAGCATCCTTGAATGCAGGCTTACCAAAATGCAGTTCTTGATATCTTGAAATTGTTTTCAGACTATACTTTGACTTGTGTTCCTCATATTCAGAATGGTATTGCAGATGCACTTGCAAAGGCAACAAGTAATTTGAAAATTCCGATGAACTCAAGTAACAAATTTGAAATTCATGTGAAGCACCGTCCGACTGTCCCGGACAATCAAAGGTATTGGCAAGTGTTTCAAGATGACAAAGAAATTGATGAATTTCTGCAAAACAAAGGTAAATTCAAAGACACTTCTATTGATGTAGAGCATGATGATGGTGAGGCTGATGTACAAATCAATCAGATGGAAGTTTTGCGGCTAAAGGATAATGTCATTCCTAAAGGTTTGATACCTTTAGAGGAGCTTTTCGATCAAGATGATGTAGCTCGAAAACCAACCTTGCGGCCAACCGAAAAGGGAGTTGAAGATGTCAACATTGGATCGGCTGAAAATCCAAAGATGGTGAAATTCTCTAAAGCATTATCCCCATAGGTAAAAGCAAAGTATATCAGTTTGTTGTCATCTTTTGCTGATGTATTTTCTTGGGACTATTCAGATTTGAAGATATATGATACAAACATAATTCAGCACACCATTCCAGTCAAGCCAAATCAAAAGCCCTTTCGGAAAAAATTGAGAAGAATAAATCCGAAGTTGTTGCCTTCAATAGAAAATGAAGTCAATCGGTTGTACAAGGTTGGTATCATCGTTCCCATAAGGTTTTCAGATTGGATTTCTAATTTGGTGCCCGTATGCGAGAAGACAGGTGAGATTCGCTTATGCATTGATTTTAGGAATCTGAATAAGGTTTCTTTGAAAGATAATTATCCGTTGCCAAAAATGGATCACATACTTCAACGAGTAGTTGGAGCATCTCATATGTCGCTACTCGATGGTTATTCCGGGTATAATCAAATTCTGGTCCATGAGAATGATAGAGACAAAACAGACAGAGTGAGTCAGAAGAAATCCATTGGTATGTCCCCTTTTGAGATAGTCTATGGAGTTGACACTATATTTCCTACCTCTCTCGCAGTTCCAGTGGTCAAACTTATGCAGGAAGCTGGCAGTGAATATGATCATATGCAAAGGAGAATAAATCAAATGATCCATTTGTAGCAGACTAGAGAAGAATTTTTCCAAAACACGTTCAAGCTACACGAGAGAATTAAGAAAATATATGACAGAAAAGAAAAGGCGGACAAATTTCAATTGGAAGAAGTGGTGCTGAAATGGGATGCAAGAAACGAGGAAAAGGGTAAGCATGGTAAGTTCGAAAATCTCTAGAAGGGACCCTTTAAAATTTTTGCCTATCGGGGTCAGAATGCTTTTATTTTGAAAGAGATGAACACGGAAGATTGTCCAGGAGGTTCGGTCAATGGTCGACTGCTCATGCGGTATCATTTCTAAAAAAATTTCAGTCATTTCATGTGACCCTCTAGTTTCCATTTAAAATTTTTTGAAGATGGATTATGAGAATTTAATACAAAAAGGTCAAACCCTATCATTTTGTTGAAAAATTTCTTCCTTAGGGTTTTGAAGCTAAAGTTTTAAAATTGATTGTGGTGCCAAATAATCCATTCCCCACCTTGTTGTTACTCCCCCTCACTATAATCTCATCACTACAGTCCATTCCCCTATCTCCCTTAAATCCCTAAAGCCACTCATACCATCTCATTCCCATTGTCCCTATCCCATTTGTAAAAGTTTCCCCAAATCCCAAGTTTATCCTAAAATTCAAGTGGTTTTCCCTTATCTCTACATTTGTCAAATCACAAGTTTTCAAAAGGAAAATTCCACTTCACAAAACTTCATTGTTCCTACTCCCCTATTTCCCCATAGTCCCTCCCATACTACCATACATTTGGCAATTAAAACAAAAGCACCCAAATTCTCACTTTCCTCTCATACAAGCTAGCATACACGTTGCATAGACATTGAACACCATGGAGACAGACACTGATACATCATATGACGGAGATAGTGATTCCATCACTAAGCTACATGCACCTAGCAGGCCTCGTAAAGGTGGTAGACATGTGAGAGAGGAGCCCACCTCATTGACTAAATCACAAGCTTGCCCACTTGCCATGGCATGTTTCCAACAACAATCATGCTATCAGTTTTGTGAAATGAATGCTAGGATCCGTTATCATCAGGAGTTGGCTCGTTTGTTTGTATTGCATTTACATGATGGTCAGGTAACCCTTGCTGGTGTAAATTTCACTTTGACATCGGAAACTATTTCTCAAGCAACCGGAATACCGAATGTGGGTGAATAGTGGAACAAAAGACAACAGGTGGACAGAGTGCATTATGAACCATACATCAGGCCTAGCTTTGTGAGGCAACTCAACAGGGTGTTCCCATTCTAGTTCCTAAAGGAATCCTATGCGCCTCTGATGAAACTCATTATCGGATACTTAAGTTGTGAGGGCTGGTTTTCACGCCTCTATGCCTACCATATCAGGTTATTGATGCATTTCACAAGGGTGAGGATGATGAACATCCCTTATTTTATGTGCTGGAACATCGAGAGAATGACCACTCTTGTGCAGAGGAAAACTCCCGAGCAGCAGTACAACAGTATTTATCACTATGCACTCATCAAGATCGTGGTTGTACATCAGCTTGGATTGCAGGGTATTTCATGGGAGGATTTCATTTCCCATGATTTCTTCACAGCTCCTCAGGTTCCTCCGGAGGTTGTCCATGATGCAAGTGAACCTTCACATCAGTATGGAGGTTAGGAAGCAGAGACTACTAGTGTGCCGACATATGTCACTTATCAGAGAGGCACTAGAGGATTATTTGCAGCAGCCCGACGAGTACTATCTCCACCTGGGGTGGAAGGGGTCTCGTTGCCATCATCAATAGTACCAGTACAGGTACAATTACAGGACAACGGTAAGAAGCCTATGCAGGATGAGGGCCCTTCAGGAGGCCAAGACATAGGTTTCATACAGATTGATGAGGATTTGAGCTCTCCAAGCTCAAAGTTGAGAGAGACTATTCAGGAGCAGAAGGTAGAGATTGACACATTGACCGTCAAATTGCAGAGAGCGCAATGGATCATAAATTACCTAGAGCATCCAAACAAATATTTGGAATATCAGCAAACAATCATGGAGTTGTGAAACATCCGTGAGAACTGGCAAGCTGCCCAAAGAAGCCAAACCGGGATGACATCCATTGAGCGGGAGATTGAGGCTGATAGAAAGAATTGGCTTGAGAGGGTCAATATTCATCTTGAGAAGTTTTTGGAGAGGGAAAACAAGGAAAAGAACATGCTCAGGCACATGAAGAAACATTATTGGGTGCGAAATCATGTTTGCAAAGCGACGATCAAGATCCTGAAAGCAAGACTAAAAGTGCACTAAAGCGTCGTAAAAGGCATGATAGACTCCAAATTTTGGCTGAAGCTTATTTGGATTATAATATCACTTAATGGTGGAAATTAAGCTCAAATTTCAAGAAATTTGGGAGACTTTTGTCAATTTTGAAATTTTTGGCCTTAAAACAGATTTTCCTGCCCGACGCGTAGCTCCACTTGGCGCGCGCTTATAATTGGAAACTCCTTTTGAGGAAAAATTTGTATTTCTGGATTTTTCATCAAAATTTATGCATGCCTACCCATTATCTAAGGATTTGACAAGTTTTTGGTTGCTTGAAGGGTCAAAAACACCTTTAAAATGGCCTTTCTACCACTTTTTGGACACACAGGAAGCAGTGTTGGGAGATTTGATTTTTTGAGGGGAAAATTGCAACCAAATTCAGAAATTATACTTGGGTTGGAAATTATATAGGTAGAGCTTTCTAACGAGCTATCCTGCACTAAATTTGGGCTTCGGGAAGGCCCTCACAATCAGCCTCAAAGTGGCGCTATGCATAGAGATTTCAGGTGCGACACGTTGGGAAATTTGGTCTAATTTTCACTCAGCAGTTTAGATTTTTGCCTAGTTTTGGCTAGTTTGAATTTTTATCTCCAAATGTGAAACTCCTGATGTAACTTGATGTAATTTCATGACTTTTATGTAATTTTTTCACATTTTTACTCATGCAAGTAGATTCATTCACCAAAAAATGAAATGTAACTGAATGAATTAGTTTCCTATCTTATAGAGGCAAGCTGTTTCATTGCCTATTTTCCAGTTCTTAGTTTAGATCCTATTGAAACAGCTCCTAGAATGGTGAGCTCAACCCCTAGAGGCATGGGGATGAGTTAGGGTGGTCTATATCTTGTAGTTATTCAGTCATTTTCAGGGTTATACACTTGGGATTGCTTGGCACTTCATTGTACATTTCATCTCTACAATTTTGGCAAAGGAATAGACTAGGGTTTGCAACACTCTTTGGGATCCATGTGGCTCTATGTTTTGATGGTGTGTTTCTCTCAGTGATTGTAAGTTTACTGATGTTTGATGTGTACCATTTTCCTTCTCATTTCTTCTTAAATTAAACAAATGAGTTATAAAGGTGGAATTCATTAGATTGCTTTGCTCTGCCTTGAGTTTTGTTTAATTTTCCATGTTTTCATATGTTTTAAGAGGATTCTTGAAGATACTTTCCCTCTTCATCTCCTCACCGGTCTGAGCTATCCATACATTCAATCCAAAGAATCAAAACAGTTTACTTCCTTTCCCCATTCAGAACTCTGCAAAAACTAGGCCTCATCCCCGGACCCAAAACTGCCTTTCCCTTTGATTCCAAAAAAACTCCGAAAATCAAATCAAACTCCTTTACTTTTATACCTAGCCTAAAATCAACTTTTATTTCAAGTAATCTCAAACCCTATTGATTATCTTTGCTGAGATTGACCTAGAGAGAACCCTCCCCTGATCTGGTAGGGCTAGCTACCAGATTAAGCCTTGTTTGATGTTACCTTGAACTTTGCCTTCTTTCAGCCTGAGGTAGATTTAGGCAATAACAGTGGGTCTTCCATCCAAAATTAGAGTTTATGAGATCAATATTAACATTTATTTTGTTCTCATCATGAGTTTCCTCTACTATCTTTTCTCCATTAGGAAACATTTCTTGTATCAACTTTGTCAAACCTCCCATGTCTGCTTTTAAATCATTCTTCATGCTTTCCATTTTTTCATAGATATTAGCTTCCATGCCATCCATATTAGCTTCCATGTCATCCATCTTAGCTTCCATTCCATTCTTCAAACAATCTATCTTAGCTTCCACACCTTTCTTCAAACCATCCATCTTAGTTTCCATGGCTTTCTTCAAAAATTTCATTTCATTTTTTGTTGCTCTTTGCGAGAGCGAAATTTGGTGCACTTGCTCTTGTAATTTTGATATGTCATGTTGCACTTATTTGTATTCATGAGTCATAGTAGAACCTTCTGAAGGCTTAATGGGTGTTGAACTATTTTTAAGGGGCATTTAGAACCCAATACTGATATCTATTCTACAATATTCCCTTGGAATCAATTCAAAATAATTTTTCAAGCAAGACTTATGTAATTTGGAAAAAAAATACACACATTTTTCTTTCTTTCGAGGAGCTCGATATTGAAACTCAATTATCTCTATGATTTTGGATCTTCAATATCTGAAATTCATTTTTGTAGTAGCCCTCTGAATCTTCTTTCGAATGCCATGGGTCTGACCTGATTTGGATTCTTCAAGGAAAAATGATTCCCAATCTCCCGCAATATCCTAATTATGGACTGGTTCAGTATAGAGAACTTGTACATCATGCCATGTGTCACTGTTTCCTCCTTTGGCTCTGAAATTGATATACAAGAAACTATAGTCCATTTACTTGCGACCACATCTTATAGAATTCCAATCCAATTCTCAGAGAGAGAGTTATGACAATTTTCCCATGGTCACCTCTTTGAGATGAAATTTGGGAGCCTGAAAAAACCCTAAATTCCACAGATAATATCTCCAAAAATATTATGAACCAAGATCTGAAATTGTTACAGAAGTTTCCTCGAGATTTCGGCTTCGCGTGATAAAACTTTCAGCTTATGAAACTTTTTAGAAAAAAAGTTAGAGCGAAAATTCCACGAAGACCTGTTTGGAGTAGAAAAACCCTAGAATCCAAAGCTTTGATATCAAATGTTATGAAACTAGCTCCAAAAATAGAAGAAAAGAGAGGTCAACACTTTATAAGTGAGCAACTTTGAAACCTCCTTTACATTACATAAATGAACAATTCTTGGATGATACAAATCACAAAATATCCTTCTATATATAGGAGTCCATGGGGTAACAATATAATTTTTTCCGACCTAATAATAATAATGTAAGGGCACAATAATAACAATATTGGGGTTATAAGGGTACAACAATAAAAATAAGGGGGCTACACTAACAACAATAAGGGACTACACTAGTAATATAGGGACCTAACAAGGAATCCATGTGATCAATGTAATATTTCCTTTACTAGATATCATTTGATTGGCCCTATACTAGATACATTGCATAAATAATAGTAGCATCAAGGATCCGGTGATTTGGATGTGGATAGTGGTAGATGCAAAATCATAAGGCGAGATGTGGAAGGTAGTTGAATGACATGGAGGTATTGTGGGGTCTAATATTTGGGATTCGAGGATGCAAAACTGTTGCACACCCATGTGAAGGGTTGGATGGGAACTAGACCAAATCACCCTTAAACAATCATGGATCTATAGATCGAGGGGCCTTGGTTGATATGGGTTGATATAATGTTGTAATACTAGACACATCACAAATAAGATATAACATGAATATGTTGTAAAACATAGAGTGGTAAGCTTGGTGGGTTCCACACTCCAAGGTTGACATGGTAGGTGCCATAAGAACCTGAGAGTACCACATGGATGCCACATAGGGAGTCCCATTAATTATGTGCACCTATATCATTCCAAACTGACAGTGTCACATGGAGGTCACATGGTAGTAGTGGGATGGTGTGGACCACGTGTTACATCGACATGGTTATGCCACATGGGCTAGGTAGGAACCATGTGGACACAATGTGGCAGATTCATGTTGATGTGTAAGTGACGAGATTTGGACCAGGGGAAAAGCTTGGAGTAATCAAACTTTTCTCGTTGGTCCTTGGTACTTACAATCATTTATATGTTGATAGGAAAAAATATTTCCATTTGTCAGGGATGTTAGCTAACATAACCCCCCACTGCTTATTTTATTAACCCTATGGGACCTCGTTATCAAGCAAGTTACTTTGGATGAAGTGGTCTTAGGTGTGGCTAAATAAATCGTCAAGTTTCACTTCGAGGTCCCCTTGGTCTACCATGGTTTAACAAGGGGAGTTTCGAAATTAGGACCACTGTGGTGGGACACTAATTAATGCAATGATACCAGTCAATGGAGTGATAGTAATATGGGCTCGATCTACCACCTTGATTCACTTTAGGGCCCCCTTGGTCCACCAGGTGTTAGAAAAAAGTGGGGGGTGGGGCGCTCTCAATTGGGAAACCACCTATGATGAAAACCACTCCCATTTTTAGTGGAACCCTAACTCGATGGAACTTTTCCCACCACTCATAGTAGACCCCCATTTATATTTTTGTTAATGTTAAGATGTTTTCAGGGGCAATGCAATAGAGTGGTATGATGTGGACCTAACCATGGAAAATTTTAGGGCTAATATTCACAGGTGGGTTAATTTTCTATGGTTTTTCCAAAAAAAGGATTCGCCAATTTCCATTTTTTTATAAAAATGATTCGCCCAAATTTTACAATATAAAATTATTTGAAGTTTAAAATTGCCAACATTATATAGAAAAAATATATAATATCATTATAAATTTGAATAATTTTGCAAATACATCAATAAATTTTTAATATTATGCATAGTAAATACTAGTGAGATTTACCAATTTTTTAAACTTCATGATAATTTTCCATCCTTAAAATTTTCCCTGGACCTAACTCATGTTACCCACCAAGCTAGCCTATCATAATTATGTGATGGCCATCAGGGGGGCATGTGGTGAGGAGGATGATGTGGCCTCTTACATTAGGTAAAAAAATTCAAATAAGTGTAACTTTTGATTTGGGTCTTGGATAATAAATTTTATGTAGTTAAAAAGTTGTAGAGTGGCTAAATCAGATGATGGTATAGAATTTATTTCTACAAAATCTAAAAAAGAAAGATTTTCAAAACCCCTCTTCATAACAAAACACTGCTAAACACAAGTAGGTGGTAGCATTGTTACAATATCATTTACATGTTTCTATATATTCAAAGATTTATATGTAAAATTAATTATTGAATTTACTCATTATCTAGTAGATAACGAAATCCACCATTTACATAAGTTCAATTTTTCTTTGACTTACATGTCATTACTACGAACAAACATCTCTAATCATGGTATAACATATTAACTATAATTCAAACAAACTCTATAAGGAAAAAGTGTTGGAAGGAAAATTAATGCATGCCACTCATTGCATAAATTTTATTGGATAGTGGGAAGTAACTCCTATCCTTTCCACTTTTTAATGCAAATAATTTATTAAATTATGGTAGGGAGAAGGTGATGGTAAATATGTTACTAAGGTATAAACTATTAAAAATAATAAATAATTACACAAAGATCTAAAAATCATGCATGAACATTAAAACCATACTCATAAATTATGACATAAAGAAACACTTATATACATGCATTACATTGTGTAATAGTTACACTAAGAACTTCAATTTATGGTCTAAGTAAAAAAAAAAAAAAAATGCATTAAGAAATAGATATTGAATCATATAACATACATATTTACCTACCTAGGACCACTTATTTCATTCTTATGGATGTGATTGTAAATTTTTATTTTATTTTTAATTTTTAAATGAAAGGACAGTGATATATATAATATTCTTGGTGTGATAAGGCCATTGAGGGTTATGATTTCATGTTACAATCTCATCTCTGGCAGGTTACAATGTTTAATGCATATTTTTAATTGTAAAATCGAAAGCATGGTCATCTTCTTGCCTCCTCCATCTTCCATGATTTCCTTCTTTGGGAGATATATCATTTCAATACATGGTGTGTTACCAATGCATTCCAATCAAACACGTTAACAAATTCTTTCTCTTGCTCATTTTATTTAATGCTCTCTTGGTCATTTTGTGCTCTGGTTGCTACGGGTTGTGTTTTAAGTGTGTTTATTCATGCATCAGATGCATTCGTGCCTCCAGTTTTAGATTCATATTTGTTGAAATCTATGAATACAATTAGATAGAGGAATTTCATTTCCCCCAACATAGAGAATACAACAAAATGTGGAAGCAAAATAGTCATACACAGAAAGACAACAATAAAATACAGGAGAGGAACAAACTTCAGTTTTCTATTCCATCACTCTCTAAACAAATAAAATTACATTAGTTATACAAAACGGTTGAAGCCTATAAAACCTAATCTAATCAATGCAATTCCATTTCCGAAAAAACGTTCAACAACCAGTTGTCCTTGGGTTGTCAATATACCCATATCTTCATTTAATTGGCACGCAGGCCGTATTTCTGCTTATAACTAAAAACACGCGAGGAGTATAGGACAACATACTCCTTCGTTCCATTCAGATAGCTCATAATTCTCTTGGCTGCTTGCCAATGTGTCTCCTTTTGGTGTCTCCATGAATCTAGAAATTAAACTTACAACAAACATAATATTAGGCCTAGCTGTATTAAAATACATTAGACTACCAACTATTCTCTTGTACAATGTTGGATCGACTTTCTTGTTACAATATTCTTTGCTTAACTTCAACCCCATGAAATTTGGAGTTACTGCTACTTTGCAGATCTGCATGTTAAACCTCTTCAAAAATTCTGCAACATATTTTTCCTGGGAAATAAAAATCCCCTTTTCAGTTTGCTCTACTTCTATGCCCAAGAAGTATCTCCATAAACCCAAATCAGTCATTTCAAATTCACCCTTCATGACTGCTTTAAAATAAACAATGAGAGAAACTTCATTGCCAGTAAAAATTAAATCATCTACATATAAAACAACAATACGGATCTTACCATCATTTTCTTTAATGTAGAGTGTGGGTTCACCATCACATTTTTCAAACCCATTTTCTGTCAGGTAAGCATCAATTTTGTTGTACCATGCTCTTGGAGCTTATTTCAGCCCATAAAGAGTTTTCTTCAACTTGCACATTTGTGCTCTTCGCCTTCAATTTCATAGCTTGGAGGTTGTTCAACATATACCTCCTCTTTCAACACTCAATTCAGAAATGTTGATTTCACATCCATTTGGTAGAATTTCCACTTTTTTTGTGTTGCAATGGACAACGATGTGTACACTGTTTCCATTATTGCAACTAGTGCAAAGGTTTATTCATAATCTCTTCCTTACTGCTGCTTGAAGCCTTTCACAACAAGTCTTTCTTTATGCCTTTCTATTTTTCCTTCAACATTTCTCTTCGTCTTATAGACCCATTTTACTCCAATGACTTCTTTACCTTTTGAGAGGTCCACTAACTCCCATGTGTCATTCTTGCACCAATCTCTTCATTCATTGCTTCAATCCATTTTTATTCTTTTACTGCATCTTCAAAATGAATTGGGTCATTAACATGACAAAAAAAAGAAAATAAATAATTCAAACCATTATTATTATCAGCTTCTTGCTCATAAATTTCACTCAAATTTCTAAATCTTGGTCTTTTTGGTGTGCTTGGAGTTCCACTTGAAATCGAGGGAGTTTCTAATCCATGTGGTGTGCTTGGAGAAGCACTGCCTTGATTTCTCAAGGCTGTTCTGTTTCTTGCTTGTGGTGTGCTCTGTTGTGCTTGTGTAGCTGGAGGAGGAGCCACCGTGGAGGAATTATTTTCAGCAATCAAGTCCTCTTCCTCTTCGTGAGACACACATGTCTTCATGTTCACTATTTTCTCTAAGATTCCATCCAAAGATTCTTCTTCAATTAAATGCACACCTCTATTAATTATAACTTTCTTGGTGGATGGATTATAGAGTTTGTAGGGCTTGGAATCTTCACTGTATCCAACAAAGATACACGTCTCCCCCTTGCTGCCCAACTTCTTCCTTAATTGATCTGGGACATGTGCATAGGCCACACATCCAAATACTTTCACGTGAGTGAAAAACTGCTTTGTTCCACTCCATGCTTCTTCCGGAACACTGTTCATAATAGCTTTGGTTGGGCATCTATTCAAAATATATGTTGCACAGTTGACAACTTCAGCCCAATATTCATTTGGTAAATGTTTTTCCTTCAACATGCTTCTGACCATGTCCATGATGGTCATGTTCTTCCTTTCTGCAACACCGTTTTGCTATGGTGTTTACCTTGTGGTAAAATTCTTGCATATGCCATTCTCCCTACATAAACATAGGAAATATTTGGAGATATATTCTCCACCTCTATCAGTTCTTAACACTTTGATGTAGTGCCCATTCTGCTTCTCAACAGGAGCTTTGAAGTGGTAGAACTATTCAAAAACTTCAATCTTATGTTTCAAGAAATACACCCATTTATTTCTAGTGTAATCATCTATGAATGTCTAAACATAATGGCTGCCAACTAAATATGGTGTTTTCATTGGTCCACACAAATCTAAGTGGACAATATCCAAGGGTACTTTTTCCCTTATACTCTTTCCTGCGAGAAAGGATTCTCTATGTTGTTTGCCTAAGATGCAGCCTTCACATAAGCTATCTGGTTTCTCTATGAGTGGTAATCCTCTTACCATTCATTTTCTATGTAAGAGGTTCAGACCTCCAAAATTGAGATGTCCAAATCTCAAATTCCATAACCAGTTTTCGTCTTTCACTTCTTCTTGAAAGACTTCTTGTGTGACTATTGCTACCACACCTCCTTCCTTCAAGTCTGTTTTGAGTTTGAGATGATACATCCTATTATTTTTCATATGCACTTTTGCAATGACCCTTTTACTTAGAGGTTTGTCCATGATAGTACACACATTATTCTTAAAAAATACATTGTAGCCCTTGTTCACGAGCTGTCCAATGCTTAGAAGGTTACATTTCAGGCTAGGTTCATAATAGACATCTGGCACAAATTTCTTTTCTCCCTTCCTTGTGAGTATTGATACTCTTCCTTTTCCCATGACAGAGACTTTGATTTCAATCCACGTTGTCACTTCAGATTTCACATTTTCATCCATATTGGCAAACATTGCTATGTTTCCAGTCATGCGGTTACTACAACCTGAGTCTAAGAACCATACATCTTGTTTTTCTTGTGCTACATTACATGTTAGAAGCACATTAATCTAGTTCTTATCTTCTTTTGCAAAATTAACAATTTTCCTATTATTCATGTCATTTTGTTTCTTTCTACATTCATTGGCATAATTCCCATACTTTTACAGTAATGACATTGGATTTGGGATTTTTCATACCTTTTTCCATGTGCTTGACTCTGGCTTGAGCCTTCTCTTTGATTATGGTTGTTGCCCATTCTGCTTGTGCTTGCAGGGCTGTTTCTTCCATTTTTCTATGAGATTCTTCCTTTTCCTCGGTATTTTGATCTTCCTTAACCTCTACCTAGACCAAAAGATATCTGTGTCTTGAATTCATGCTCCAATGAGGATTTTTATGTTCTGTTCAATCTATGTTCATGAGACATCAAGGATACACAAAGCTCATCCACTGAAAATTATGAGAGATCCTTTGTCTCTTCTATTGCCACTATTTTGGCATTCAACCTTGCAGCTAGACTTCTCAATATTTTCTCCACTATTCTTCTTTCCTCAAATGTCTCTCCATGATAACTTATCTGGGTAACTAACTCAATCACATGTGTGAAGAATGAGTCTATGTTACCAGTCTCTTTCATACAGAGTGTTTCAAAATCTCTGCTCAGCATTTGTACCTTTGTTGTCTTCACCTTCTCCATGCCTTAATAGGTTGTCTTGAGAATATCCCACGCCTCCTTAGACGTTTTTGATGTTGAAATCCTTGGAAAGATACTCTCGTCTAGTGCTTGAAAGAGATAGAAGAGGGCTTTGGATTCCTTCTTCTTATTATCTCTCAACAAGTCTCTTTCTGTTGCTGTCGAAGCAGTCAACGTTGTTGCATCTGCTAGTCCTTGGAAGGCTTGTTCCACCAGCTGCCATATATCTTGTAAAGAAAAAAAGGTTCTCATTGTAATGGCCCAATAGTCATATTTATTCTCACTAAAATGTGGTAGTTGGGGATTTTTCAGGCTTGTGCCTGTTGCTGCCATTCTATCTGTGTAAAACAAGCAATCTTCTTGACTGTATAAAACAAAATATTTCTCACTGCTGGAGAAATATTCTTCTCAAACCAATCTTACAGCTTCTACAATGAAGAGCGAGCTCATGCTTCTTTCATTAAGAGCCTAGACCTACTCCGATACCATGTTTAAATTTTTTAATACAATCAGACAGAGGAAATGCATTTTCCCCAACACAGAGAATACAGCAAAATGAGGAAGTAAAACAGTCATACACAAACAGACAGCGATAAAATACAAGGGAGGAACAAATTTTAGTTTTCTATTCCATCACTCTCTAAACAAATAAAATTACATTAGTTAGACAAAACAGACAAAGCCTGTAAAACCTAATCTAATCAATTCAATTCAATTGTCGAACGAATGTTCAAAAACCAATTGTCCTTGGGCCGTCAAAAGACCCATATCTTAATTTAATCGACACGCATGCTGTATTTCTGCTTATACATAAAAAAAAGCGCAAAGATGCATTAAAATCTTCAAAACGGGCAGACTTCAAACTTTATGTGTTTCGGCTCCGAGTCCTCATCGCATCCAACTCCTCATCGCAGATCACAAATCGGAGATCTTAAAATTTAACTGGCGTGAACATAGGTAAACATAAAAGGTTGCGGGCGCGATTTGCGATGGCACGATCACACTGCAAAACAAACAACTTAACTTGCAGGCACAAAGAGGTAAACAAAAATGGTTGTGAATGTGATGTGTGATAGCACAATCACATCGCATGACAAATAACATAGCTTATGATGGTAGAAAGGTAAGTGGTAAACAATGCGAAGTGCACTCTGTGGTGCGGTTTAAATGTTGGTAAGTGTGGTAAGAGAAATATAAAGGAAATAAGGTGCAAAACAAGGTCTTGGCTTATGCGGTAAAGTTTAGGTAGGTCCCGCTGGATATCGCATCAGTAGTTGCATAACATATGGTGAATGGCTTAAATGGTAAAACAAAACACTTGTGATTGCGCACTACGGGAAAAAGGTAAGTCAATTTGTAGATGGAAATAAATGCAGAGCTTAAGGCTCGAGTACTCTATTGATATTTTACGTGGATTGCGTGAAGACGCCTTCGTCTTCGTGAATCTTTGCTTGTCCTTATCTGCACAAAAATTGATGAAGTTGTGGGTTGTTGCCGCTTCTCATTCATGGCGGTGGTTGGGAGTAAAATTCCAACAATATTTACTCGTAAGGCTACCAGTGAGTGAGAAGTAATGAACACTGGAATTCAATCGATGCGGGACCATCTAAATGTTTTTGCAGACATTTTCAGCCCATTGACATTGGTTTGGTGTCATGTAGGGCTAGAATGACATTGAGCGACTGCTCGTCTTTCCAATTACCTCTTATACCTAGATCCTCAAATAAATTTGATTTAATTGTCAATGGTGTATTGAATTTTTCGACGTATTATAACAGTTGATGTTGAGAGGTTCTTGTAGTTATGAAAAAGGGAAGAATATCCTAAGCATTAAATTCCCCTTCTAACTGTTATACTGGTATGCACTACTGTTGCCAAAATGCTAAATTTCCAGATCTTTAAACCTAATTGATAGATCGAATGTGTGAAATCATAATTGAGATTGCATTTGCAAAAGTGTAAGGAAAACATATTTTCTTGTCTTTTCATTTTTAGAGATCTCAATATAGCAACTATTGTAAGCCAAGATGGTAAAATTCTTGTGAAATTCTATATTGTAGCTTAGCGAGTGCATGATTTAAATTTTTGCAGTTAGTAAAGGAAACCTTAACCTTACATGTAAGGTTCATAAGAACATTTAATCATGGCATAAATTAAAATTTAATCTCCCATTGGCCACCCTACTGTTTCCACTTTAGCATAAAAGCTATGTTCATATGAACGAATTGCCTTTATTAATAAATTGATATATGGTTATAATTTGGAAGAGATACGAATAAACTTATTATACACTAATGAAAAAATAATATTTGTTGAAGTTTATTAATTAACTCACAATATATATTTAATAAATTGATATATGGTTATAGTTAGAAGGAGATACCAACAACATATTTAATAAACTGATATATAGTTATAGTTAGAAGGAGATACCAACGAACTTATTTTACATTAGATGAAAGAATAATATTAATTAAAATTTCATTAGTTAATTCACAATACATATTTGATAGGAAATAAAAATGATTAAAATAGTTAAACAGTTCTTATACCCTGTGAAAGACACTATCTAAAGCTCCCTATATTCAGATAGCATAACAGAATTGTCAAATTCAACCAATAGAAATACAATTGTTCACACCAACTGCTTTCTTCCATGCATTACAAGATAGTGCTAATAAAAATTGATACTTTTGAAAATAATAATGAATTGCAAATAAAATTTGAAAATAATAATGAATTGGAAATAAAATTTGGAACTCTTAGCACAACTTAAAAATAACTAGATTACAATTTTCGTTTGTTATATGAGATATAATACTTACGCTATTTGAAATTAAAATTTTTATCATAATAAAACTTTAAAATATTCAAATCATGATTTCATTTTGTATATAAATATATAAGATTCATAATGGAAAATTAATTATGAGAATCAATTAAAACTTTAGAATTGATTTCCATCCATTTCCTTGTCACCTTCTGAAGTAAGGGTATTCTTTGTTGTGATTAGTTAAAAGACTGTCTCTGCATTCTTGCAATGCCCATTTCTGTGCATTATCTCGACTTCAATTCTTAACACCTTGATATAATTAGAGCATAGACTCTTCCATGTTAAAGGATATCACATCCGTTAGAGAATTTGCACTTTAGCAACCCACAGTATCGTTACAATGACGTCCCACTTGCCGTGGAATATTCACCTAATGTATATATATAACCTCTGCGCTGTAAAAATTGATTACATTGGGCTTGGGATGGTCGATAAGTCGCACACCAGAAATGATCGTGGCATAGATGCACTAATTTGTTTATCTTCTTTTTAGTGTATTACATCTGGCACATTTACACTGGTAATAGGTGAACCAAAATTGTTGAGACAACTGGGACGTGGACATTAAATCTATATTTTGAACCCAAGGTAGATAGGATCTACTTGAGCTGGTATTAGATTCTAATACAAATCGGCGTTTTTTCCTCTCAGAAAAAAGATTTGCTTGAGGTGAATCCGAAGTAATATGGGGTAGTAATTATTAATGATGGAATACATGTAAATTTAAAACAACGGGTTAACCTAAACGATATGATTGTACAAGTTAAATATAATCTGGTTGGAGAATATGTATGATTATAGGGGTATCTATTTAAACTTATGGTTCTCTTATAGTGTTTTTTTCTAACTAAAATTTTGGCACTCATCTTGATACCCAAAATGTTGGGTACATATTTTTATGGATCTAAGAAGAATTAATGGTATCAAAATATTAAATTTTGGGAATTGGGATGTCTTAAAAAAAAATTAAGCTTATTGATAAATTATAGGCCTGGTTAGAAATCACTCCATGCTATAATTAGAAAAAGACTATTTATAGTTATCTTTTACAACATGTTAGCAACAAGTTTGTATCTTTTCTAAAGGTTCACAAATTTTCGGTTAATTGTGCAAAGGGTGTAAGGGTCTATCAAATTTCTTTTTGGAGATTGCAATATAAGCTTAGGAACATGCCTAAATAAGCTACTTCACCTAATTCTAAGTATTTCTTAAGTTTTTGCAACGAAATAAGTCTCTCGCTACTAAATATTTTTACAACGCTCATAAGAAAAAATAGTACTTATGTTTTTAAGTTGTCATCACTATCATTTCAAATTCCTAGGTGTCTTTTCACAAATATTTATCCCTTGTTATCCTTTATATGACATTTAGAAGCATTTTGAGGGCTAATAAAGAAGTTTAAAATCAAACCCTAAAAATGCACGGTTTGCCCTAAACAATAATTTCCAACATTTAGAAAAAACCATTTTCAGTTTGCAGGAAGGATGAGGAAGGGTTTACAATGTTCGACCAGGAGAATTGAATTTTGTGGAAGGATTTATAACATGACAACATTTGCAAGATGGGAAGATTGGGCCATGTAAAATTATTTGAGTCGGATGGAATATATGTTAATGTTTATCCACAAATGTTGTCACTAATCCGAAATGAAGACCAAGAAATATGAGAAACCTTACACCCATAAGGCAAAAGAGAGGTCAAACTATTTTTTGTCAAAAACCTAGCTCTCGAAATAGAGGGAGAGCATAGTGATACCCATGTTGAAGAAAATACTGAAAACCTTATAAATGAACCAAAGGTTAGGGTCTATGTGAGGAGAACAAGAAGAAAACAAAATAAAATTCTAGAAGAGGAGGGAAAGCATAAAAAGAAGAATAAGTGAAAAAGCGAAACAAAGTATGGAAACATAGAATGAATAAATAGAAATAGATCCTAGGGTTTATTGTAGAAAATCCCATACTCATCCTACAAATAAATTAAGACTAATTTTAAAGGAAAAGATCAAGTGTAAGCTAAAGGAGGTAGTGATTGTTGATGATGAAGAAGAAATTGTGAAGGATTTAAATAGTAGAAAGAAGGCCACCAAATAGAAGAAAACCTAGCAGAACCATACAGAAAGGTAACAAAATGATGACAAGAAGCAAAGAAAATTTTGTTAGACACAACCATGGTGAAGACATAGGATATGAAGGATAAGCATTGAATGCATATATTAATCACATGATATACATTTTATAATATATTAGAGTGACCATTTGATTCCATACAACAAGGTCTCTTGGACTCCCTTTGACTGCTGACATTCCACAACAACCCTTAGAGCATTAGGTTTCCAACATTCTCCCCTCAATCCGAAGGGGTATGTATGAGTCCAAGAAGAGAGTTGTACTACAAAATGTGCAAAAATTCATGGCAATACCAGGCTGAATGTGCTCTCTGAGATGTTTGTATAAGGTGGTGGTTAAGGATGACCACCAACAAAGGAACACTTATTGGAGTTCCGGAACACTTCCAAATTTGGCAAGAAGTTGAAGTCTTCGACTAGAGGAAGTGTTCCTCAATTCTTTGGAGAGGGAGACATTGAACCTAGAAAAGGGAGGTCTATGACCTGCATAAAAAGGGGAGAACCTAAACCTAAAAAGGGAGGAAGAAACCTACGACGGTTTAATGATTACCAACAACTATAGAATGCTTAATGCAATTCCTCAAACTCTTCCAAATCCGACAAGAAGCTGAAGTGTTCTGCTAGAGGAAGTGTCCCCAATTCTTTGAAGAGGGAGAAGCTCAACCTAAAAAGATAGGTCTCAACCCTGCATAGATGGTTTAAGTCTAACCACCAACCAAAGGCATGCACAAGTGCATCTCTGTCTATGGCTACAACTCTAAATATGGTATGGAAAGTTTTGGCTCAGGCTCGCTTGAACTTCTATCTCTAGCTCGTTGTATGTGGCTATGAAGCTTTTATATGACCAACAATCTCCCCCTATCAGATACAAGTTGAGATGATAGTGAAAACTCAACTTCAAGGTTTTTCAATACTCTAGAACAATTTATGGCATATAACTTAAATATTTTCTTGGTTGTTGAAGCCCATTGCCAAGAGGTGATCCATTCAAGATTAATCTGTGTTCTTGTAAGAGGATTTTTTCTGAAACATCTATGTGAAGAATGACTGGTTTTATTATAGTGCTCACATGGGTGAATATCAAGACAGTGAGCTTTCATATGGCCAAATCGGTTACAATGTTGGCAGTTAACAATTTGTCATAGTTGTGAAAGAGGAGCAGAATTTGGATTAGTTGAAGGTGTGTTTTCATGAAGAATCCAACTCTCTGAAAACGGATTGGCTTGGAATAGTCCAAAATATGAAATGACACATCATTGTCATTCCAAGACTAGTTATGTTCTTGTTATGAAAAAACTCTTCCCAAGGTGTGATGATGGGCTTGGGAAACACAGACTAAGAATTTGCATGTAACTTTATTGCTTTATCAAGCATTGGATCTCAATCAACTACAACATTATTGAATTTATTCTTATGGGAAGTTGTTTCAAAGTTCTGAATAAAAGCAAATTTAGAATAATGACTCCACTATTGTAATTCTACTCCCTAAATATAATATTCAAACTCCAAAAAATATACCTTCATCTTGTATACTGTAAACAGGTTTTAATATCACAGAGAATATTCTTGCTGATATTTATTATCCCATCAACATTGACATGTATTAAAATATTCAATAATTATAATCTATTACCCATTTGATCCATTTCACGACAAATGCAAGAACAACCGCCATGCAGGAATTTAATACAAAAGTCTTATCTCCTTTACCAAGAACTGCTTTTATAGGAAGTGCAGAGAACAGAACAGGTCACGAAGTGGAACACCAACTCTATATACCAGTTTATCTCACTCCTTAAATGACACTTTCTGGAACTACTTCCAGCGTTGCCACGAGGTTCAAGTTATCAATTTTGATCACACCATTCGACGCATAGGAAATTCCAACGCACTTATAATTTTTCATTTTTCTTACCAGTCAAACTTTCAATGCAACGAGAAGAGTCACCATACCACATACTTCTTGCAAAGCATACCATGAATTACACACTCTCCAACATATACATAAGATGGCCTTTAAAACATATGCTCCATTAGTCAAAGGAATACATTATATCATTTTCAATATAGACCAACGCCCATCACAACGCATATAAATGGCTTCAACATATATAAAATAAATCTCACTAGTACTCACGAAATTGTAAACACACCAGCAGTAAAGAATGAGGATATGAAGGATAAGCATTAAATGTATATAGTATTCATATGATATATATTTTATAATACATTGAAGTGATTATTGGATTCCATATTTTAAGGTTTCTTAGATTTTATTTGATTATTGATATTCCAAATCAACCCTTATAAGATTAGGTGTCCAACAAAGTTAAACTTCCTTACTCAAAGTGAAGAAGCTATGGAAGGATGATATGCTTACCTAGTTGGCACAACAATATAATAATTCCAAACCAACCCTTGTAATATTAAGTGTCCAACAATGTTAAACTTCATGTCTCAAAGTGTAGAAGCTATGGAAGGTTGATATGCTTACCTAGTTGGCACAACAATATAATAAACCCTAACTTTTACCGAAAAACCCGTGGTTTTATCTCAAAATTTTGGTATGCTCTCGTTCATCTTTTTGAAAGTTTGTTTATCTTATATATATTATGGTAAATCTCCTAAAGTTTTGTGAATGAAGACTGAAGAGGATTAGAGAATGCAAGTCAACACAAGAGGAAAGGAACTTAAAAGGTAATGAGTACAACAATGTCAAAATTCTTTGAACAATGTATATATGTCAAGTAGAAATTCAAATAGCTTGGTTAACTAGGATAGTAAATTTCATTACATTTTGTAGTACGTTTTATGACATTTTGTAAATGCTATTATAAATTTTTGTAATATTTAACAATTAAACTTACAAAATTAGTGGATCTTGAAAAATTTATATAATTTCTTATATAACACATCAGAAAGAAGGACAAAAGGTTGGACTCTGAAACAAATTAGTCTTCTTTTTCATTTTGTGATCAAATTATTTGTCTTTTCAAGTGCCAAGAGGACTATGATATTATGTTCATCATACAGAGATTCCTCTGATGGTATGCTAATCGAGATAGTTTCCTTTCTATTTGATATCATTTATTTGTTACTTTCTGATTTTTAAATGATATTATGTGATCTAATTCATTAGTTAATGTTGTGGTTCATATGGTTTGGACATTTGCACTCTTTTTCCTAAAACTTGCAGGATTCATGTTTCATGCTCTACTATAGTAGATTTCTTTCTCCTTCTACTACTATTCAGATGATGTTTGATATGTCTACAGTTTGCCATCTAACCTGTCTCTGTCCCTCTTGATCCATACAGTCAAGATATTGGTATCTACATCTAAAACCTTGATTTGTTGACTTCATTGCCTAATGTATTGATTTCTTCATCCAAACCAAACTCCATTTCAGCACAACCCTACTGAATATCTAGCCATTCTTTGAAGACATAACTAATTGCTAAGCTTAGTGATTAGATTGTTAGAGAGATCCCTCTATAGATTGAAGGGGTAGCCTTCAATTTTCAAGAGTGGTTTGAAAATGATACCTCAACACAACATAACATAAATTTATAGAGCAACCACTCCATATTGTTATTAGAAAATGAGTCTCCATAGATATATTTTACAACATAACATATCCTTATAATTGAGCTACATATAATACATCTACTTGGGATATGACTGAGATCCTTGATGAATGGAGTTGTGCATTGTTATTAAATAGATAAAGCCTTCAAGTGCCCCTAAATATTTAGTCTATTACAAAATATAAAGCTTCTATAATCCTCTCTAGCCACATTTGAATACCACTTGTGAACTTGGTTACACTTTCAAATTAGCGATAAATAATACAAACAACAAGGATGAAAATTACATTGGCATTCTTAGTTGCAAATCCAACAATAGTATAGGAATTTAAGAATTTAGTATAAAATGTGTCGTCAGTTTGTCCATACTTTTTATAATATTAGTTATAATGTTTAAAATCTTATTTTTAGGGTTTATAATTAAGGCTTAATATATTAAATTTAGGTTTAAAATATAAGGTTTTATAATATGAAATTTTATATTAAGATTTTAAGATTTTTAATGAAGATTTAAAATATTAAATTTAAATTTAATACATTAATTTTGAATTTTATAATATTAGGATTTCTATTATTTAATTTAATATTAAGAGGTTGATATAGTTTGGAAATCTATTTCCAGTTTCTAAAAGTGTCACAATCATTGTGGCAATGCAAAAAGAAATCAGGGTACAATCATTGTGGCAATATTATATCAACCACATTGAGTAGTTCTGCTACTCAATAATAACCAAATCAATTTCTAAAATAGTGACTTTCAATGGCGGGAATAATAAAACGTTTGAAAAACAATGTCACATTCCCACAGTAAGAAAAGGTATGATGCTAGAATACATGACATTGTATCTCAAGAGATGCGTGTGCGGCATTATAGTCTGTAAAATATATAGCTACATATTCTAACTTTGACTTCATTATACAAAAGTTTAGTTTGCCACGTGAGAAGCACCGGCCGTACATGTAGATAAGGTTATTGTGACACGTGAGAAGCACCGGCCGTACATGTAGATAAGGTTATTGTGGCACGTGAGAAGTACCGGCCGTACATGCACTGTGGAGCTTGCATTTCAGGTCGTCTATATCCAGCTTACATGGCATTAAAACCTGTTAAAACAGTCAATCATGTCAAAAAGCATGGTGAATTCAACGAATTCTACGTTACCCAGGGTTTTTTTTGGGTGTTCAAGTAGGGAATTGGGAAAAAAAAATGGTTTTCTGTAACTTGCAGTTATTGTAAAGATTTTCAATTCACTTATGTTCCGTATTTATCAGATTTCTGTATTGGATTCGGTAAAAAAATAATCATAATGTTAAGAGCACAACCAAATATATAAATAAAAGATAAAACTAAAGATCCGTATTTATCGGATTTTGCATTGGATTCCGTAGAAATTAATTATAATGTAAGAGCAACTAAAAATAATATTTTCTCAGATCGACATTACACTTACATCTTATCCATAAAATCGGTACGTTTCAATCGATAATAGCTGACCCGGAGAAACCCATGGGAAAAATTACTTATGTAAAACATTGATCAGATTTGTCCATAACCGCTTTCCTACCCATCTAGGGAAAATGGATATGCAATTATGCTCCAAACCAGAAAACCTAATTTCATGAGCAATTTTGGATGGCCATTACAGGTATATTTAAGAGTGTAAATTTTTGTGATGCATATCATATTAAAATAAATCTTCCAGGAAATTATATGAGAGATTTTAGAACCGATTAATTTCAAACTAGTTCATCATTAAGATAACGAACTAGTTCATTATAATGATGAACATCATTATCTTGATGTTGAACTACATTCAATAGTTTGAAAAGCCTCAGTTCTAAAATCTCTCATATGATTTCCCGGAATATTTATTTTAATATTACAAGTATATCCTATACATAAACACCCGTACGTTTGAATCAATAATAGTGGACCTGGAGCAACCACAGGAAAATTTACTTTGCAGAACATTGATCAGATTTGTCCATAACCCTTTCCTATCTGAACTGGAAAAATGGATAGAAATTGCAAAACAAACTGTACATGAATTATGACGGAAACAAGAAAACCTAATTTTATGATAAAATGAAGATTTTGAAAAGATCACTTCATTACTTAAATTTAGAGAGTAACTATTTTTTTTGTTTGTCAACTTGTTTGTGATCTTTCAAGCTTGACTTGTGGTAATGAAGTTTTTGAAAAGATCACTTCATTACTTAAATTTAGAGAGTAACTATTTTTTTTGTTTGTCAACTTGTTTGTGATCTTTCAAGCTTGACTTGTGGTCTTGAGGAGCCCCTATATACGGGCATCTAATCCCTCAAAGTTACCAATGGATCGTGGCGTGGGCCACACCAACTCTTAGCTAACTGGATTTTTTAGCGTGTCTCCTCACCCACATGACACAACCACCCCCTTGAGATTTGATCCTTGGTTACCTTGTTGGATAGGCCCATCCTCAACCGGTTGTGCTAGTGAGACTTAACAAAAGAATAAATTATTTAATAAAAAAAACAAAAAAATATTCCAAAAACATCAAGTTTAAATTGACTTAACTAATTAGTATACATCCATCTTAAGCACTAATTTAACATAAGTAGAGAGAGATCAAATTTCTTCATGGCTTGACATCCATCTTAACCACTGATTTAACATGAGTAGAGAGAGATCAAATTTCTTCAAGTGCAAGCCATGATAGATCCTACTTAATCTTTAGTGGTTCTCTCTATATATATACAATGTATACAATGTGTATTTCTTTATTGTTTAAATTTTATTTTTGAATGTTATATAAAGTACATAACTAAATTTGTAAGTGAAAAAAATCCAACAATCTTTGTTGGATTTGGAAAAAAAATTATACTAACAAAGACCAAACTACTCTACTATAAAATACTTCCAACCATAGAAATTTATTTTTTTCAATTGTTTTACGTAGTTTTTTTTTTAAACAATATATAATATATACTTGGTTGACATTAAAATATTTTACATAAAATGTGCATTACACATTTTACTTCTCACTCTAAAATAGTTTTTTGTTATTTTGTTATTAATATATTTTTATCTACTCCACTACTCATATTATGTTGTAAACTATAACTCTATAATCAATTATTAAAAAAAATTAAGACAAAAATCAAATCAAAATAATAAAAAAAAACTATTGCATTCAGTAACTTACTCATACTAATTTTTTTTTTGTAAGCTGAGGTGGTACCTACGATTTTCTATTAATTAACGCTGGGCAAAAGGGGCAAAAAATACAGAGCTAGACCGCAACCTGCCCGTAGCAAGCCAGGTATTTAGGCCATCTAAGTGCAAAATAGTTAATCCAGAACATAAATAGTCGCAATAACAAGAGTCTTAGCTGCCTATACGGAAGATGATATAATAACCAAAGGATGTCCAAAATCAGAGCAAATATACTAAAGAAACCTACATAAAGCCAAGAGCAGCAAGTCAAAAGAAAACTAAGAATAGGAAAGAGAATCAATCCTCTTCAGAATCCACAGGAGCAGGTGCTGTAGTAGTAGCACCAGGGATCTCCACAGGGCGCTGAGCAAGAGATTTAACCTCCTTTTCTAGCCTAGAAAGACGAGTATATTGATGCAACTGCTGCAAATTGATCTCTTGAATGTTCCTATTAATGTCTGCAATCATGGTATCAAGTTTATAATCCGACTTAGGCTCTGCGATTGATATAATGGCTTTAGAAAGAAGGCAATTAATGACCCAATAGGTGCACATAGTGTGCTGATATAAGGAGGTGAGACCCCTGGTATAACCAGGGTCCAGAGCAACACGATGCATGTCTTCATCAACCAGATCAGCTCGAGTAGTAGGGTGATCTAAAATCTCAGATTCCCAATTAAAAACCTGTTGACGAATAGAAGGAGGTATCTCGTGCAGAAAAGTATGAGCTAAAGGCTCAAGGTGTTTTTCAAGCGGCTTACGTCCACGCTTCTGAGATGGCACAGCAGAAGCTTGTGCACTGGAGCTCCCAACTGACTTGCGGCCACGGCGAGCCATGGGAAGAGAAATAAAACTAGCTGTTAACACTTCCACCGAGAGAAAAAAAGAGGTCAGTTGAGAAGAGACCATTGAAAAAAAAAGAGACTGATAATCAGCTACAACAACAAAATGCAGGCCCGACAACACGTGCAAGGCAAATGATGCATAAAAAGAGCAACTAGTGAAGCAACTAGGCCAGAGCCGAGCAACGAAACACCATAGAAGGCTAGTGAAAGTAGTCCAAGAAATGAGAAATCCCAACTGAGAACTTGTAATAAAATATCGCGAACTAGAATTTGCAAAACCCCAGCAGAAAACCCTTATATAGATAGATTGAGTAACAGCATGGCTGCAACGCAAGACTGACAGCAAGAAGGGATGCATGCCACTTATAAGGAAACCCCAAAAATGATATCAAAGGCCCCAACTATAATTCGTAAAACCCCAACACAACACCAATACACAGATGGTTGAAGCAACAACAAAGCCACAACACGAACCCGACAGTAGGGAGGCATGCATGCGACTGATAAGGAAAACCAAATATAGAAGGCACCAATGATAATGCAAAAAAACCCAACAGAACACCAATACACAGATGGGTTGAGTAATGGCAGAACCACAATGCAAACCCAACAGTGAGAAAGCATGCATGCAACTTATAAGAAGACCCCAGTAATGAGACAAAAGGCCAGACAAATTGCTAAGAAAAAGGAAAATAAACAAAGCAGCATAGCAATTGTAAGCATATAACCCCTACGGAAAAAAATCCAACCAAAAACTTCCAAACCGCCACTCCCACAACATTTTAAAAAAAACTATGGCATAAATCCGCAGGTGCATGGTGATAAGAAGTAGCAAAGATGATACATACCAAAACAAAGAATGTTTTGTCACCTTGTATGCCTAGCGCACGACACCTCCGCTACAGACACCAACACCCAGGAGAGTAAAAGACAAGAGGAAAGAAATTACAAGGAGGAGATAAACATTTCGGGATAACATAATCCCGCACTGTCGACAAAATTCCCAATAGAGCCCTGACAAATGAGCTGGATAGGCTAGCTATAAGCGGCAGAGAGCAATAATCATTTAAGAAAGAGGTTGGCCAATGTCCCATCGAAAAGCCGCATAAGCCCGCTGCATGTGCCCACCATGTGGTACTGGTATGGGTACGCTAGACCCACTACCACATCGACAACCCATAGCCACGTTACCACGATCAGTGAAAACACTCATGTAAGAGCGTGTGTTCGATGAGCCGCCCAGAGTTCGATGAACATCTCCAACCGAGCACATAGAACCAGAGGCCGGAGAAGCATCACACAGGTCCTTTGTCAAGATATTATGTAGAGTTGGCAGGGCCTGCAACGACTCCCGACACCATAACTCATCCACAGAGCCATGAGCATGATGACTCACCCAATTGGAAAGAAAATCAGCAGCTTGATCGCCATCTCGCCAGACATGCAGAGGTATGAGATATTCTATGTTTCGAATTTGTCATTGAAGGTCTTGGATAATTCTAGCAGTTCACCAACTTTTCGCAATAGAATCCAAATTTAAACCATGTATGAGTTTTTTGAGGATGCCCGTAACCATGGCAGAATCCCCCTCAATCTCAAGCCAATTATAGTGTTCCCGTTGAGCAATTGCAAGGCCAATCTTAACAGCAAGCAGTTCAGCTTCATTGTTCATAGCATACCCCAGCTCAGTGGCATAGACCCGCAGAGTCGTGCTTGAGAAATCCCTGAATAAACCACCCACACCAGCTTGCCCTGGATTACCCTTAGAAGCACCATCATAGTTCAATTTAATAAAACCCGGTTGAGGACAAACAAACATATTGCGAATCTAGGACGGTAAGGGCACCGGTTTCCAACAAGAAGGTGCCACCATTGCTTCAACCAGATTAAGCTAGTGAAGGATGAGCCGCTCCGAATCTGAAACCACCCAATCCTCATGAGCCCACTTCTCAACTAAAATTGTCTCCCGAATGGCTTGCGTAGTAAGGTGCCAAGTGTCCTGAGAAGGATGGCAACAACCCTGAAAAATTCGACGATTTCTCTCTTTCCACTGGAACCAGAGGAGAAAACCAACAACCAGAACCCATGCTCTGTTAACAACAGGGCTTTTATATTCCCCTTATGCCATGTAAGAAGGGTTTGGAGGATGCTAGCAGCCTGTCGGTTAGTTTGCTGAAACAATTGATGGACATTAGTCCAGAAAAAGTCCATGACAGGACATGTGTTGAACAAGTGCTCCATGGTTTCAAAAGAGGAATTACAGAACACGCATTGCCCACAAAGGCCTCGCTGCTGCAACGATCCCAAGTCAACATGCGACCGTGGCCAACTAACCATAAAAAATTCTCAATCTTCGGCCAATGCTTAAGGGCCTGGATTTTCTTCCATAACTGATTAGCAGGGATATCCGAATGGAAAGCTTGTAAGTGATACGCCTCCCGTATCGAAAACATACCCTTCAGCCGATACCCCCAGCGCAAAATATCAGGGCCATTCTGCAAAAGAAGCTTCTGGGTACAAAGTTCCTTATCAAAATTATGCCATTGCTGCTTATGTGGGGCGTGTGGCCAATTGGCCTTAGTTTTCCACTTTCGCCAAAAAGCATCAGATTCAAAATCCCAATAATGTTGAACTGTCTGACAAGTAGGGCTGCGTGTGAACAAAAATATTTCTGCCAGGTCAAGCTGGGTGAACAACTTCTCCCATTGCTACTAGGAATCCTCCCAAAACCCTGCAAGAGAACCATCACGAACCTCCCAAAAACTATGTTGTCTGATAAGATGGCGGTTTGCAGAGGCAAGATTCCATATCCCCGAACCACATTGAACAGTAGAGCACCGAAGGCGTTCATTAATTGTAAGAGGAATGTGGTACTTACGAGTCCAAATGTTCTGCCAAAGAGCCTCGCCACCTTGCAGCCACCGCAACCATATCTTAGCACCCATAACTTGGTTGAGAATAAACGGATTGCGCAAACCAAGCCCGCCATTTGATTTCGGTAAGATAAGTTTTTCCCAGGAAAGTAAAGCCCATTTCCACTTATCCTGAACACCCTGCCATAGGAATTTCGTAAAGAGACTAACAAGATGAGCACAGGACTTATGAGGACAAACCATATCAGATAATTGGTAAATAGGAATTTCTTGAAGAATAGCACGCAAAAGAATAACCCTGCTAGGAAGATTTAAGGCCCTAAAAGACCAGTTAACCATACGTTTATGAAGCCGAGTGAGAAGGCTTGTCCAACAACTAGCTCTGGCACGATGTCTAACAATGGCATACCAAGATATTTGAAGATAAAACCGCTTTTCATTCCTTAAGAGTAGCTTGGCAAAACAACAGAGTATCATCACAAATTGTTGATGTGACAATGTTAACTGAGGCCCCCATAAACTAAGCCCGTGTACAACACCAGCCCGGACGTTATGATGAATAAGGCGGCCAAGACCCTTTGTAACAATAATAAAAAGAAAGGGTGAAAGAGGATCACCCTATCGAAGACCCCTTGTAGCATGGAAAGAACATGAAGGCGAACCATTTAACAAGATAGAGAAGTGGGCAGAAGAGATGGTGGATGTAACCCACTGAACCCAGCGAACATCAAAACCAAAGGAAAGAAGAACATGCTAAAGATAAGTACAATTAATACTATCATAAGCCTTAGCTAAATCAAGCTTAATCAACATACCTTTTGCTTTAAGCTGACGAAGGGAGTGAATAGCCTCTTGAGCTATAATAATACCATCAAGAATTTGGTGCCCTTTGACAAAACTAGTTTGTTCAGGTGAGATCAAAGCTGGTAAAATAGGCTTCAAGCGATTGACCATAATCGTAGACAATATTTTATAAATAACATTACATAATGAAATAAGACAGAAACGCGACGGAGTATCACATTTGTCAGATTTTGGAACAAGAGTAAGGAAGGTAGGGTTGAGACCAGGAAACACTTGACGAAGTCGACGAGATTCTTCAACCAGCTTGACAATTTCAGGACCCATAAAATTCCAACAAGCCTGATAAAATTCCGCAGTGAAACCATCGAGGCCAGACGCTTTATTCCGAGGCATTTCCTTAATAACAGCCTCAACCTCAGTAAAAGTAATTTCCCGAAGAAACGCCAAGTTTTGTTCCCGAGTCACCACTTTCGGAATGAATGCAGAGACTCTAGCAATAGCATCCAAACTCTTTTGATTAGGTTCATGCAAGATGTCTGAAAAATGAGAAACAAGTGCATGTTCCATAGCCTCATGCTCAATATGTCGGTTCCCATTTTCCGTTTTAAGTGAAAAAATGCGGTTATGTTGCCGTTGCTGAATCATAGCCTTATAAAAAAAAATTGTATTCTGTTCTCCTTCCCTAATCCAACGAATTCAGGATTTCTGTTTCCAAACTAGCTCCTCCTGCTGCCATCGTTCCTCCAACTGACCAAGGACCTGGCCCTCCTCACGAATAAGATCAGCAGTACATTCGGTCAAGATCATCTAATGCTGCATTTGTTGCATAAGCCCTTCCAGTTTAAGCTTTTCCTTATGTATATTACCAAAATCTGTCTGATTCCATACCTTAATTTTTTGTTTTAAATCCTTTAGTTTCAATTGAAAGGTGTGCATACGATTGCGACCAATCAGTCTACTCCCCTCCCACCAACCATGATCTTTCGGTAAAAAGGAGGCATCGCGTAACCAGAAACTCTCAAAACGAAAAGGACACTTCTTCTATTTGAGTTTAACATCCACTTCCAAACGAATAGGCCAATGGTTAGATCCAAGACAAGGCATAATAGTAGCTTCATAAAAAATATCAAGACTAACAAAATCTTCAGACACCAGAAATCGATCAAGGCAAGAGGCAATCTGATGGTTGCTGCCACGACGATTATTCCAAGTATACTTACCATTAGTGGTGGAAAGATCAACAAGGGATGTATTGTGAATAAGGGTGGTGAAGTCCTGTATTTCCTGATCATAACGACCGGTACCACCTTTGCGCTCATCAAGATTAGAAATCATATTATAATCACCACCCGCAATCCAATACATATCAGGAATAAGTAGCTTAAGAGCCTTAAAATTAGTTTAGAACTCAGAATGTTCCCTCGGAATAGGAGGGCCATAAACAGAAGAAACAGAGAACCAGTCTTTAGTACCAAGTTGCCGAAATCTACCAGTAAGCATACGAGGAAATCCAAACCATCCATTAGTCTCTAAATCGGAAGGATTCCATAAAATAGCAATGCCGCCTGTAGAGCCATGAGCATCAATAGCCATAATGTCATAATGTGGTTTTAAGCGTGAAGAAATAGTCATTAATCTGTCCCCAGATAACTTAGTGTCCTGAAGGAGAATAATATGGGGCTTATCCTTAGCAATTCGATCCTGAAGGTGTCGTTGCTTGCTTTTGTTATGAAGGCCACGCATATTCCAGGAAAGTATTAACATGAGGAGGATTTATTAAGTTTCTGGAACATCATGGATATAGGCACAATGTGTCTAGAGTTAACTAACATCTCACCAACCAACTGAATATATTCTTGCAGGGTTTTACGACCACATTTCTTACCTGACTTAACCTTATGAGGGGGTTCTTGGCTCAACTATGTTCCCTGTTGAGATAACGGTAATGCAGTTACATTGACAGATTGTTGTTGGTTAGCCGCCTCCACCTCTCGATGGGCCTGTATCGTAAGATATCGCTCAAATGTCTCTTTATACAGAGCTTTTTCATCGTCCGTGATGAAATGATCATCCAAGGTTTTCCAATCATTAAGCAAGCTCTTCATCAGTAATTCCTCCTTAGTAAGGTCATCCTTGTGAATATCCACTTCCATTTCTGCCTGTTCCAGAACCTCCTATTGTTCTTGTGACCCATCAGTGTCTAAATGCTCCAAAGGGGCTTTACGCTTAGCTATCACCTGAGGGGTCTGCTGAGGAGGTAGAATCTCTTCCACCATTGGCTCCAACACATTATCCCCTTGACTCTGGTCCTGTAAAATATCAAACTGATTAGAGGACTGGCGAGGCACCTTGTCATGTACAGGGGCACTAGCCTGACCACGGCTTGGTTGCTTCTTCTCAGGGGGAACAGGCTGAAATTCTTCCTCTTTAACTGTATCAGATTCAGGCTTTGACTGTTTAGGGTTAGCAGCCAATTCATTAAGAGGACATGTCTTATACAAGTGCCCATATTCATGGCAGTGACAACAATGGAAAGGAATATGTTCATAATCGAGCAGTTGCCGCCAAAGCTTGCCAGCATATTCCAAGTCGATAGATTCAAGAAGAGGTTCAGAAAGGTTCATGTAAACGTAGATACGAGCAAAAGAGGTATAACGCCCTCGGCGGGTCATCTCAGCAATCTTAACAAAATGACCAAGCAAATTACCAATTCCCTCCAAAATTTCAGGGTCCCAAAAATCAATAGGAAGAGCAAATAAGCGAACCTAGACAGGAGCAGACAAAAATTGTTCCTTGTTAAGGTTATAACATTCCTCCCAATGACGCAGGAAAAGACCAGCGTTTTGATAGAAATACGGACCACCTTCAAAGACTCGTTCCTTATCAAGAAGGTTGGTAAAAATAACAGTAAAGAAGCCTCGGGCCCAAAATTTAATATCAAGATGCCCCTTAGGTTGCCACTTGAGATGAATCCATTTCAAAAGATCCTTCTCAATGGGCCAAATACCAATGAACTTACAAATCAAAGCGTGATCCTTCATATACCCACGATACCGATCAAGTTTATTTGGAGGAATAATAAAACGGGGTTTCTTCAATGCTTTAGGCAAACATTGACCACGCTGCTGGGCCTACCATTGGGCCCCAAGTACGGGACCAGCAGAACTAGGGGGAGGCTGACCGCTACTCTCTCCAATCATAATATTTCTGTAGGAGGGGTTCTCCCCCCAGAAGTGGCAGCCATAAACGTCCGTCACAAGCTACGGAAAACCTGAGACAACAACAGGAAAACCAAACCCTACTGTAACCAGAAAACTAAAACCCTACCATTTTCTTGCAGCCCATAACCTTTAGTCTACCATTATAGGAAAAAGAGTTGTTTTAGAAAATCTTTCCAATACTTACTCATACTAAATTATCAACAAAAACTAATACTAATGGAAAACAACATAAAAAAATTAAAAAAATGCATTTTGTAAAATAATTAAAAAAATTGCATCTTACAAATATAACTAGAAATACAAAATAACCTTATTTACACCACAACAAAGAAAAAAAACAAACACTTTCCCAAGAACACTGACATAAATTGATCTATTATGTGAAGAAAGCATTAGAGCGACCAACCAAAAAAAAAAACAAAAAAAACCAAAACACTTCCCCAAGAACACTGACCTAAATTGATCTATTCTGTGAAGAAAGCATTGGAGTGACCAACACAAAAAAAACAAAACACTGACCTAAATTGATCTATTCTGTGAAGAAAGCATTAGAGTGAACAACACAATATGTGAACGACTGAGGAGGGAATATGCAGTTATATATATCACCTTGACTTGGATACTATGAAGAACTTTCTCTTCGATGGAGGATCCACGATAATCGAGAACGCTCAGGCTCTCATTTTCCAGTACCCCAAACAGCTTTGTTGTAAGAGCTGTAGAACCCTGGAGAGTGATGATTCTGATTAAAAGTTGATCCGGACCACCTCGCTGGTCTACTCTCACTGCTGGGAAACTCGAGGGTTGCCAATCAGTTGAAGCAGCTGACTCCACGTGTCCGCTTCCCTCAGCCATTTTATTGCTACGTCAACCCCCAACAACCCTTCCTTGGTGGGTTTAAAAAATTATCTCAGAAGACGGAGCAGTGGGGATAGCCGTTTGTTTCTGAGACACAGAAAAAACACATACCATTAGTCTGAAATTCATGGATAGATCATCTGAAATTGAAATACAGTTACTTAGCCTTTTTCTACGAAGGAAAAAGCGCCGTTACCTCAATGGCAATGGATGGAAGGTATGCAAACAGGAAATACGTCTGTATTTCTCTCAGAAGACGATTTCTGCAATTCTCCCAGATTTCCTAATGCTTCTTGGTCGCAGCAATTGCTAAGTCTATTTGTCTACACTGTAGCTATGTAGACAACTTTAAAAATCTAATTTACGAGGAAAGATTTATTGAGCACACAAGATTCTCGTACATAGGGCGATGACAACATTTTTGTGCGATGATATATTGTGCATTGATTTGTTTCAAACTGGTCCAAATATAATAGGAATATTGGCATGTCAATGCTGTTAGGAATATTGGCATAAGAATAATAGTTCCTAAAATTTGCCATGTGAATTATCAACATATCAATATTCTTAACTGTAATATATGTTAAGCAACCAAATGGCCTTATCGTTTGATGCTGATGCATTCTTATCTTCCCAGAAGTTGTTATCTTCCCAGAAATTGTTATCTTGATAGTGACAAGCCATTGACCAATCGAGATTGCATGGAATTATTCCACAAGATTAGAGAGTTCGCACCTCATTAATAGCGGGATGCCCTGCTATGCGATGCCATGCGCACATGCAGATGGCTAAATTGAACTCGAAGGGGCAGAGATGACACTATTGTATAAAAGTTGTTGTTGTCCACAGAATTTTCTTGAAGATCACGTTAAGGTGTTTCTAATGTTCTCTACTGCCAGAATGGTGCAATGGTTGAGAATCTTTTGATCATTAGTCTTCTTCCTAATATCAAGCTGAGAGTTACAGATTATAAAAGCAGTTGTCAGCACTGGATTGGATTCCTTGGATATGAGCAGTTGTGAGCAATGGATTGGATAACTTGGATATAAACTTCTGAAATTAGTAAGGAATTAAGCATTGGAATCAGAAAGTAAGTACGTTTAAAGTGATTAATTTTAAAATTAAAAACTTTCAATAGCGTTTAGAATCTAATATTAAAGTCCTCCACGAGTAATAAAGATTTAGAATTTAAGCTCGTAATATACATGATACAATATACATTTAATTGAACTTTTTATTTAAAAAAAATTCCGTCATTGTATTAAAAAAATCCCCTTTTTGACCTTAGACTTATTTCCTCTATATATATTTTTTGAATTAAAAATTACAACAATTAAGAAATAAATAAATATAATAAAACAAAATTAATAATTAATATTTAATACAAATAATTTTAATTAAAATATAATAAAATTTTAAATTTTAAATTTGATAAAAAATATAAGAGTTGAATTTATTAAATGAAATTGGGTAGCTCTGAGATGAGAGAGTTTAGTGGAGACTGCTACTACAAAATACTCTACATGAATCACATTACAACCATGAATATATAGTCTTCAGGCATATAGGGAAGTTAAAACATCTTACCTAAAGAATATGAACTAATTTCTAATCTAAGGTTCTCATTAACCAACTCTCTCCTAAATTACATTCTCCATTATCTTCAACACTCCCCCTTAATGGAGAAAGGGTTCATTAAAACTCCTAACATCTCCCTAAATGACTCAAACTTAACTCTTCCAAGAGGCTTAGTAAAAATGTCAGCAACATTATCACAAGTATTACAATATTCAATATAAATTTCCTTTGACTAAACCTTCTCCCTAACAAAATGAAACTGTGTATCAATATTCTTTGTGTTTTTATGAAACACCGGATTATTTGCAAGTTAGATGGAGCTCTAGTTATCACATTTGATAATTGTTGCATATTTTTGTTTTTCTCTAGCATCTTGGAGAAGTCTCCACAACCAAATTGCCTCACATGTTGTTGCACACATGTCTAACCCCGGACCTCCCACCTCTAATTTCATCTTCGTAACCATTAGGCCAACAACCTCTCTTGTTAACTCCATCAACAAAGTATATTTAAACCCAGTTCATCAAATGCGTTGAGACAGAGGAGGAGACTTGGTGCACAGTTCGAAAAAATCATTTAATTGCAAGCGGAACCATGAGGCAGTGTGTAGAGGCAGTGGAAATCTGATTGAGCCTCATTTCCAAAGGGGCCAAATTTTCCTAGTGTCCAAATTGGAAAAATTTTATATGGATTTTACACCTCTCGGCAACATGAACCCGATGAAGGTGTCAGTTTCTGCAACATATGTCTCAATTTTTTGGCCATTTTCCAGCATGGGATGATGGTGTTGGATTTCAACATGTGGAGAGTTGATTTCTTGCCATTTGACACCACGATTTCGATGGTGCATTCAGATCCAGTGATTTAGCAACTTATTCTTCAGCCAAAATCATAGTTGAGGTATATGAAGTGTTGTTGCCATGTACTTCATTGATTATTGATGTATGATGCTTTATTTCATGTCGATTCATGCTCGGTGTATGATGCAGAATCCTCATGTTTATTTGATGTTGTCAATTCCTGTTGATGTAAGATGTAAAATATTTATATGTATTTGATTTGGTATATATTTATCATAGATCGTGATTTATGTTGTGAGATCCCTTTGTTTCCTTGATGGCGGGATACTCTTTATCACCATCTGTGAAGTTTTCATGCTGATAGGAGGTTTGCAATGAGTGAGAGCTCCTTGTAACGAAACGTCTCGTGGGGAGACTTTGCCACTCATGTTGAGGGCTTTCCCTTGTATGACAAGTCAGCAACATCCATGTACATTATCACCAGTTACAACACTGAATGAAGCGACGAACACCATCGAGAGATAGTCCACACTGGACGAACTTTGTTATTAAATGGCTTGCATTTTTGTTCTGTGATTGTTGGCATGTTCTCCTCTTGATTACATCTACATATGTGTTCATTAATTATTTCATAAAATTTAATTCTAACACATCAGACGAAGAAAAAGGTCTTGCTTAAAAGGGTATAAAAAATTTACCTGGATCAAGTGGTATGAGAGCATTCTTCTTACTGATGTGAACCACAAGAATAAACCATTGAACATGAAACAATGGAGGATGTCAAAGACATGTACGAGACCATGCTTAAGGTCTCCGGGAAAGTGGACATATTTTATTAAGCTTATGAGAAACAAGCAGCAGATAACTCTAAGTTGAAAACACTTCTACAAAAGAAGGAGGAAAAAAATCGATTGCAGCTTCAAGTGCAAGCCACGATAAAGACATTGGAAGAATTGAAATGCAACGATGGAAGTCTTCATACAGATCATGATGCATTAAAGAAACTCCTACAGGAAAAGGAGGAGGAGAAGTAGCGATTGCAGCTTCATTTGCAAGCCACGACAGAGGCATTGGAAGAATTGAAGCGCACTAACGGAAGTCTTCAAATAGATCATGATGCATTAAAGACACTTATATGAGAAGAGAAGAAGGAGAAGATGTGATTTCAACTTCATCTATAAGCCACGACAAAGGCCTTGTAGGAAGTGAAGCGCAATGAAGGCTTAGAGAAGCCCTATTCACATGTTTCCAAATCAACATCTGAGGTAAACAATGTTGATCATTCTTTAGTTTCGCCTTTTTGTGCTATTATTTCTGTTGGAAATGTGGAGATCTCGATTACAGGAACCATCATGAGACTCCTTACGAAGATGGGGTACAAAGGAGGAGGACTTGGCATTCATGGCCAAGGAATGACTCAACCATTGGAGGTTGTGCATATACCTTGCTACATAGGTTTGGGATACAATAAAGGAGAATGTTCAAAGGTGTCAGGAGATCGCACGACATTGTGGAAACCGTCGAGGAAAAAGAATGATGGGAACACTTCCCCATCATCTTATGACATCAGATATTGCAGACAAAGAGCTGAGACAAACTCTCATTACCACAAGGACATCAGAGGCAAACATACATTGTTGAACTCGTTAGGGGAAATTAATGATGGGAACACTTCACCATCATCCCATGGAAGTGCATGTTGCAGTGAAAGAGTCGAGGCAAGCTCTCGTCACCATGATCACACAAGATACCACTAGGAAAGGTATAACAAGTCTCGATATTCGCAAGTTCATTTTGATTATAAGCATGTTGCTAATCATGAATGTAAATCATGGCATAAGAAAACTTGTCGTTTTTGTGGTTTACATAACCATGTCATTGCCGAGTGTTGGAAATGAATGGAAGTACAAAGGAGGATGAGGTGTGGAAAATTTTAGGGTCTTATAAATATAGGATTCATAATTTTGAATTGACTAATGATAGTCTTGTAAAATATGTACATACTTTGCCTTCTGCAAGTTTTTTTCCCATATTTTGTAAAAAATAAAAAAAATATAAAATATAAAAAAAGTATATTAAAAAGAGGGTAAAAAGTCCTAAAAGAAAAATCAAAGGACTTTGAAAAAATAATACACCCCAAAGAAAAAAATAAATAAAACATGAAAGAGTGCAAGTCCAAATGCCACTACTTTTTTCTTTTTTTCCAGATGATTATGGCAGAGTAAATGCCATAATCCATGATGAGTTGAACTGTTCAATCTTGACTTGTCATTTTTCAATTTACATGTTGTAGATAATGAATAAAATATCAGTCATACAGTTTAATCCTAACTGATCAGTAGATAGGTAGAGAATAAAGAGGAGCTCATCAGTTTAATCTGAGCCCTCAGAAGAAATATGGTAGATTTAGTTAGTTTTTACTGCTTTCAAAAAAATATAATGTTTTAAAGGTTTCTGGCTCAAATGCACCTGCAAAAATAGAAGAAAAAATGTTAGAGTAAAGGATTGGGTAGTTAGAAAGAAGTGGGAAAGTCATTGTATATATCTTTCACCGGGCAACTATTACTGATTTCCTTTCCCCTATAGTTATTCTGCATTCTAAACTTTCAGTCAAAGAGGCTCAGAGAATTTCTCTGACTTATATTGGGACCGGACCCAAGGCTCAATGACTGATAAGTTAAAAAGTGTTGAATTCCTATGTTAATCCATGATTATCATCATTTACCCCACATTCATCCATTACACTTAAATTTCATAAGTAAATACCTTTTACTTAATGAAAAATAAAATCCCTTTTTGAATAATTTCCTTCATTCATAAAAACCTAAAAACCCTCCAAAATTATTATATTCTAAGTTAAAGTGATTAAATTATAAATGGTTAAAGCTTTTTTCTTGTTATATTATCACTTTGCTTAAGTTATGTAATTACATTTTGGTGTTTTCATTGTCCCTTTTTCATATTAACTTCTAATTTATCTATTAAACCTCTATAAAAAGTCCTTGTCCTATTATTATAAATCCTTTTATTTAATTATCCCTAAAACCCACTACTATAAGATTTTTATGCCAAAGTAATTACCCACATGTTGAAATAAATCCCAAAAATATCCCTTTGGCATAAAACTATCAATATTCAAATATCCCGGGCCCCTATAGTTTTAGAACTTCCAAAAAGTCTAAAAACTATATAATAAAACTAAAAATATATAAATCGCATTTTATTTACATCCTATGTAACATGAAAACATTTCTCTACCCATTACCCCATTACATGTTATTGTAAATACTTCACGACTTTGTAAAAAAAAATCATTATTATCCTGCTAATCCCATTTTACCCTAAGTATTTATAAAGGTTTCATTCCATCATGCCTTTATAATTTACTTACCTTTTCCGCATAAGCTTAACCCAAGATAAAGGTGACCTTTCCCATTTTCCCATTATATAAAACCCCATGTTTTATATAAAAATTAACCCCAAGGTTAACCCCTTATAACCCGCCCCATGCATCTTTACCTTAAATATAAACTTCATTTATATATATAACTCATTATCCAAACCCCACACCTGTATAACCTTCCCATGTGTAAAAATCTGTTATAAATGATATCATATACAAAGTTTTATTACATAGATCATTGCCCGACTCATATAAAACGCCGAGGTCCCACCCATATTTCCACTACAACTCTTAAAAAGATCTCTACCATTCGCATCGGCAAAATAGATCTAATGGGCACGATCAGTTTCACGCTCCGAAACTGATCAATCACTATTGATTCAAAATCATGTCAAATGGGTTGTATCATAAAACCACTCAATGCAACGTGGCCACATATGATTCGATCGCGTTCGAATTGCAATAATCTGCTTACCACTTCTATCCAACACGAAAACAACCTATGGTTTTTCGCATTCGAAAAACAAATCTGCCTCCCGCCTTGGAATAGACCTACATTAAATGACATTTATAATTATTTATATTGAAAGATAAAACTTTGATATATCATTGATATATGTATTCTTTGCACTCCGACTGGTTAAAACTTCTGCCCCAACTATTTTAAGATCTTTACACCCCTGTTGATCGATTTCTTCTCCTGAAGCTAAAATTAACCACTGTTTTTATATATCTGAAGCTGATTGAAGCCACCCTTTGCGTCAAAGGATCCAGTTTAAATCCAAAGCCACTAGAAACCCTCTCGTCCATTAAAAACCTACAGAAAAGGTATTTTTCAGTATGTTGACCCACAACTTTCAAAATTATACCATCTGTAAGCTGAAAAAAGAGTGAATTAAAAGAATTAACGGCGTAAATTTCCCAAAAATAGGCCAAAACCTGGCCATTTTTTTCCAGGAAGCCTGAATTCCTCTATCAGCCGTTCAAAGTAAAAAATCCTCAGTTTACATAATATTTTAACCCTTGAAGACCAATTTCGAACACAAAAGAAGTGTAAATTCCTACAGATTGATTAAAATACTTCTTTTCCACATTTCTACCATTCAGGAAACCGTGTTTCCTATCTTAATCCAGTTTTATCTCTGATAAGCCCAAATTGAGCAATAACCAACTTTTTGAAGATAATCCTTTCCTAACAATTGCTCAATTTTCCTTTATTTGTGAAAATTAACTATAGAAAACTGTATAAACTTGCTTTAGTTATTACATGATGACTAAGAAACAGGCCACCCCCAAAGCTGCAGGCTCCAAAGCTACTAAATCTATAACAGTCATGCCTTCCAAACCTGAATCCTCAAAAATCAACAAACCTACTCCAGTAATTACTAATAATACTGTTGCCACTATTAATCCCATTCAACCTCTAATTTCCACTGAAGAAATAATTCCTTTAATTGATTTGGATTACAATATTGTAGACCCTTTAGTGTAATTTAATCTACTAGAGATTCATAACTGGTGTTATGATAAGTTTTTGGATAAAAATCAAGATGACATACCTATTTGGGAGTCTAATTTGGTCGAATATGTAGTTCCTGTTACTCATCTAGCCCAAGACCTTGTCAGAGTGTGTCAGCAACATTATGTTCCTGATCAAAGATCCATTGTGAATGCAGATATGGAGATTTTGTTTTCCATTATAGTAGAATCTATAAATGAGATGCTTCAATTAAAATTTGATCCCAGAGTAGTTCCATTTTCTATTGAATCATTGACCCAGTTATATTTAGGGATAGATTTTCCTAAGAGGTTTATGACCTTTCAAAATTTCATGCCTACATATGTTGACATCCCAAAGGTTAATCCTCCTTATTCCACTTCAAAGTTCCCTGAAGCTTCTAGACAGGTGATTTTCGTGTTATCCTTTATATTAGGATACTTTAATGATGAATTCACTGATGAATCCATCTTTGGTTTTCTATCTACATTGTCTCTTGGGAAGCCTCCTACCATGATCTTTGATTTTTCTAGATTCATTGCCGATAACATCCATCATCAGTTAACAATATTTCCAACAGAAGGAGTATTTAGATATTCATCATATCTATTCCATTTGTTTCTATTTTTTCAAGCTGAGCATTTTCCCATTACTTTACAAAAGATGAATGTAGAGGACCAGCCTCTATCAGTGATATTTTGGACATCCTTGCTTAGAAAGGAAGGAAATGAATTCAGTTATAAATATTTTTTAGACTTATTCATCAGACCATCCATGAATTTACTGTACAAGTCAGAACAGCCCAGAGTGAGTGAGGAAATGAAAAGAATATTACAACTGTCTAAACAATGAAAAGTAGGAGACTGGTACTTATATGAGAGACACACAGAATTAAAAATATTTGGAACGAATTTTTCCCCTTTCAAGTTACCTAAATTTTTAACCATAAAGGTTTTTGCATTGGAATATTTAAGGCGCGTTTTAAATGCAGATGCTATAAACTTCATGGCCTCAAAGAAAAATACTCAGTTTAAGTTGAAGAACCAGATTGGCCCTTTCATAGTAAAAAATAGGGAGGCTGAGAAATAAATATCCAGAAGATTATTAGAATATCAGTTTCAAGAAATTTTTTAGTGGAATTATGACTCCCAGGGTTTCCTTAGTGCTATAAGGATCAAATACAAGCTTCCACCCTTTATACATGATTCAAAACCAGATATTGAGAATTTTTTCAATCAAATAGAATGGGTGGAAAACAAATTGGTAGACCCTACTACTAATACAGAGATAGTAAAAAAAGCAGACAATTCACAGGCTATGATAGTTACCAAGAAGTTATAAGTTTCAAACAAAAGATCAAGGGATGATGAAGGTTATTCAGCTAGAACTATTACTGAGAATAATTTTAAATTAATTTACAACAAAAGAGCCAAAATTACTACCGCTGAAAAGGAAAAGGCCATTGAAATAGATGATACCAATGATCAAGAAATTAATAAAGACCAGTCAGCAAATCAGGAAGCCACAATAATAATAAATGAGACATTAATAGAGATGAAAAAATAGTAGGTTGCAACAAATGAACAGGGAAGGGAAATGATTGAAAAGTAGGTTAGTTTGGAAATTCCCTCTTATTCTAAAACAACAGAGGGAAGAGATTCTGACATAAAATAAAGGTACAAGCAAATCAAGGAGAAAAATGAGGAAATTAAAAGAGAAATTTACTCTCAATTTCTCAAAGAAAAACCAAGCAATAAGGACAAATTATTAACTGATTTTGATTATTCAACTAATAAAATGATCATGTCCTTTCTTCAACCAAAGGTTCCAGATCCCAAGACAGTTTCAAATTACATAAAGACATATTTGGAAGTTGGTTCAGAAAGCATCCATGAGCTTGATCAAATCGATTTTTACAGACATACATCAGAAATGCTCTATTCCAAAGTTGTGACTAAAACCATGAGTGTTTTGAATTTACAAAATACAGTCTTCAACTTACAAGATCAGATGAAGCTAGGAAAAGCTTCTTTGTATGCAAAGGACCTAAGGATTAAGTCCTTAGAAGATCTAGTCCTACAAATAGGGGTGGATCCATCAAATATACAGGTTTATCAAGCATTGATTAAAGAGAAGAATGATGATATTGTTTCTTTGAGGAAGCAATTAAAACTTCCTCAAAGTGAACATCCATAAACAAAAGAAATAATTCAAGAACAATTAGAAAAGGATTAAATGATGAAATTAGTATTAAAGCTGATTGTTCAAGTCAAGGATATGGAAAATCAAATGGATATCCTTATGAAAGAAAAAGAAGCTTTGGAAGAAACTGATGTTCCTTCTATTCCCACATTTGTAACTACTGTTAGCACTATTGTCCCATATACATTAGCAAAACACACAACACCAAAAGTGCCACTGGCAACTGCAGTGTCAGTGCCATTTATTGATACTTCAGCCACAGGATCATCCACCACACAGGTACATCAAGCAGGTGAAGCAACAAATATAGTAAAAGCCATGGAGGAGATGTCCCTAAAAAATAATGAGATAAAAAATTCGAAAAATACCATTCAAACTCTTGAATCATCCAACAGGAATGCATTGATTACATCAAAGGGACATGAACAAAGGGAAAATAGACTTGAAGGACAGGTACATATTTTGCAAAAGGAAGTGAACTTTATGAACAGGTGTCCTATATAAAAACTTCCTTTGGACCAAAATAATTGAAGGCATACATCTCCAATGGCCTTCAATTCAAATTATATATGAGCAAAGAGATTTAGTTTTGGAAGCACAGGTAGAAATTCAAAAGACAAAGGAAGAACTTGCAAATAAACCATCTCAAGCTTTAAAGCTTATTACATTCTTAAATAGTAAAAGCAGAGTGGAACTTGAGGAGCTGAAAATACAGGATAGGACAGAAACAATACTTCAGATCAAGAAATTCCTAACAAAAAGGAACATAATGAATAATTTGGAGGAAAAGTGTGAGGCCATGAACTTATCAATAACAATTTTTTTGACAAAATATACAATGTTGAGGAAAGCTGGCCTCCCAGACATACATGGCTTTAATGAGAAATTGCTGATCCAAACAGACTATGATAAGAATATAAGGGAACATGCTAAATAACAAGTGAACAAGCCTCTACTACAAGGTTCCTGTTGAGATTCAACAAGATGATGAGCTTAGTGACAAGAGTCGCCTTCACTAAGTGGGCCCGCAGGCTATTTTTGGCGCAAGTCTATTTTTAGACTATGTCTATTTTTAGACATGTTGATCATATTTCAGAAGTTGCAGGATGCTATTTGTGGATGGTTGATCAAGTTGGAAAAATAGATGAAATTCTGTTTTTAGAATATTGGGTGAAGTCTATTTATAGATTGTCAATCTAAAAATAGACGCATGTCGATTATTATTAGCTCTTAATAATAATCAGACTCTAAAAAACAACTTATTCTCTTGGAGCACTTCATTTCAGTGCACAGATGTGGCACAACAGCTGACAGAAGGAATTACGCTATTCCTAAGGGTTTACTGTAGCTATTGCATGGAGGACTTAGTTAGAACTCAAGTGACATAGTTATGACACAGTTGGAAGAAGTAGTTATGGAGTTGTATTTAGTTTAACTCAGTTAGACTCAGTTGAGATAGTTGTATCTAGTCTAACTGATTGATACACTAGTGAGTGTGGAGTGAATTAATTAGTAAATTAATTCACAAATAATACTTCATTAATCAAATGAACAATACAATAGCTAACTACAGTGCACGGCAGTTTTAGTGGAGACCAATGGAGAGATAGGTGAAAGGGCAAGATAGACTATCTGTTGTGACTATAGTGATGCATTGATTGCATCACACACTCAGTGGAGATGCCAATGAGGATTTCACAGTCAAGGATGGAGTAATTCAAATTCATTCAGAGATATTCTTCAGTAGATATTGCATAGTGGAGGCAGGCTAGTAGGTGGCAAAGATTGGTGCATGGATTTGTAAGATTGAGCCTGATTAGTGTATGACGATTGTACTATATTGAGAGCTTGTGATAAGCTTTGTATGTTTGTATGAGATTGTCATATGATCTCCATGTTACATAATATCTTGTTGTGGTTTTCAACTTCAGGCTTTCCTAGTTACAAACTGTGTTATGTGCTATTGATAATTTTTGTTTATGCTTGACATGTGTGTGCAATTAAATTTTCTGCAAAATATTAACAAGTGGGATAGATTCAGTATCTTGCATAAATTTAAATAGTGTGAGATCAGGTGGATCTTGGACATATGCATGCCTAGTGAATATAATTTCTACATGGTATCGGAGCATTGCTGATTGAATATTGCAATTGTGAAGTGAGTTTGTGCTGGTGGACAATTTGAATTTGCTACAGAAGATTATTGGTGCAGAAATCGAGTATACATTGAAATGTATTTCAATGGGTTGATATTGGAGTATGCCCTTGATGGGAGCTTGAATTACATAGCCTGGAAAGACAAGATGGAGGCGGTGTTGGAGGATAATGGGATGAATGAGTTCATCGATAGGGATGTTCCTAAGTCGAGATCTAGCGATGATGCATTACTTGATGCATGGCAAAAGAAGACTGCAAAGACAATGAGGATTATATTGGAAGGTGTGAAGGACCATTTTTTGTCCAGCCTTCATGGTAAATCCACTCCATTCTTAATGTGGAAGGCTTTGACAGACTTGTTCCAAATAAGAAGTGACCAGAAGAAGTTGCTGCTTAAAGACAAGCTAAGAAAAATAAAAATGGAGAAAGGCGACAGTATTCCAAAATACCTCATGAATTTTGTCCACTGCAAGGATGACCTGGGAAGTGTGGGGGTTATTGTTGATGAAGAATACTTGGTGAGCTTGGCTCTCCTTGGGCTTCCGAAGAGTTGGCATAGCTACGAATACTCTGTCAATGGACGGGAGAAACTGCCAGGATGGGAGCGACTTTGGTTGGATCTCGTGCAGGAGGAGATAAGGCGGGGTACCAAGGATGGATCTTCATTGAAGAATGAAGATGAAGAGAATTTCGCTTTGGCTACCAAAGCAAGGAAAGGGAAGGGGAAGAAAAATACTTCAAAATCCGATGCTAAAGGCAAGACGCGGGACTTGTCCAAAGTGAAGTATTTTCACTGTCATGAGCATGGACATTTCACCACTAACTATCCACAGAAGAAGAAGAATAAACAAGCTACTGGATTTGCAGCTGGAGAGGCCTTAGCCTCGCAATTTGAACTGGATTTTTCCTTGATCGTATGCTTAGTTTCAAGCTGCATGGGATCGGTGTGGTATCTTGACAGTGGTGCATCTTTCCATATGACGGGAGACAAAGAGTTGTTTAGTGACTTGGAGGAGAAGGACCTCCAGATGCATATAGAGATAGGCGATGATGGTCGGTACGGTGCAACTGGCATTGGGACCATTACCTTTTGATAGGGAGTCTGGTAATCCATTCTTATTGAAGAATTTCATGCATGTTCCAGGTCTAAAGAAGAACTTGGTCCCGGTCACAATGCTGGAAGACAAAGGTTATGATGTTGTTTTGAATGAGAGAAAAGCTTTCCTTTGACATAAAAAAACGGGTCAAACCAAGAAGATAGGGGTTCGAATTAAGAATCTCTACAAGCTAGAGGTAGATGGATGCATTGCAATGGTGGGCAAAGCAGAAGAAGTGGTGAGCCAGGATGAGGGCGAGTTATGGCACAGGAGATTGGACCATCTTTACCATGGCGCTTCGAAGATTTTACAGAAAATTTCTACTGGACTTCCCAAGGGTACTCTTGCGCAGTCAGATCAGTGCAAAGGATGTACAATGGGAAAGTTTGTGAAGAGCACATTTCATGATAAGGAGAACCGTGCTTCGGTGATCCTCAAGAGAATTCACACAGACGTGTGTGGATCATTCTGGGTTGCTTCAACAACAAAACATAGTTATTATGTGATATTTTTTGATGATTATTCTCGTAGATGCTGGATATTCTTCATGCAAAAGAAGAGTGAAACATTCTCAAAGTTATGTGAGTTCAAGGCATTGGTGGAGAAGGAGTCGGAGAAGCAGGTGAAAGCTCTATGGAGCAATAATGGTGGTGAATACATCTCGGGCGAATTCAAAGACTTCTGTAGCAAAAAATGAATTTGAAGAGAACTCATAGCGCCTCATAACCCACAACAGAATGGGGCCATGGAGAGAAAAAACAAAATGATCATGGGTGCTGCACAAGCGATGCTGCATGACCAGGGCCTACCGATGCAATTGTGGGCGGAAGCATGCAACACTGCAGTTTATGTGAAAAACCATTGTCCTCATAGAGTACTTGGCATGAGTACACCTGAAGAATATTTTACTGGTAAGAAGCCTGATATTTCTCATTTGAAGATTTTTGGCTCACCTGTTTACATTCATGTGACGAAGGACGCTAGGAAGAAGCTGGAGCCAACTGCAGAAGTTGGGATATTTGTGGGGTACACAAAAACACCCCATAACTATTGTGTGTATTTTCCAAATAGTCAGATGACTATTATGCGATGGGATATAAAATTCAATGAGGTGAAAGCCATGAAGTTGTTGCTTGAGAGGGAGCTACACTTGCATGTGGAGGAGGAACTTCTTGTTCCCAAAGATGAGCCTCTGGATGTGGATTAGACACAGGAGGAGATTCATGGAGTGGAGGATTCCACTCATGTAGAACCAAACATCAAAAAAGGTAGAAAGCGTACCACAGAAGCTGAGAGACTGAAGCTTGATGCGGCACAAAATGTAGGAGTCCCTACATCACAGCGCAAACATAGACAATCACTTGACCGATATACTGGATACATGGCTCTTATGAGAAAGTGTATTGTGACAGAGCCATCTTATTTTGAATAAGCAACGTAGGAGCCCACATGGGTAGATGCCATGGTGGAGGAGTATGAATCCATTGTTAGAAACAGTGCTTGGGAGATTGTTCCAAGGCTGGTGGGAAAATCAGTTCTAGGATTAAGATGGATCTACAAGATAAATCAAGCTGCTAATGGGAGTGTTGAGAAGTATAAGGAAAGATTTTTTGCCCAGGGCTTCTCACAGATTGAGGGGATTGACTATGAAGAAAGCTTTGCACCTGTCGCATGGTATTCTTCCATACGGACCATCCTTGCTCTCTCAGCGCAAATGGGTTGTCACATCCATCAGATGGATGTGAATACTGCATTCCTTAATGGGATCATTGAGGAATAGGTGTACATTGAGTAGCCTAAAGGATTTTAGATCTTCAGCAGCGAGTCACATGTGTGAAGGCTCAAAAAAGCACTTTATGGGCTGAAAGAAGCACCCCGTGCTTAGTACACTCGGATCAACAACTATTTCACTGGACTTGGCTTCACCAAGAGTGAGGCAGATGCAAACTTGTACCAGATTGTGGTTGAGGGTAATATTTTAATCATTGTACTTTATGTTGATGATTTAATACTAACAGGTGATGAGCAGTTGATACACTCATGCAAGGCAGATCTTGCAAAGGAGTTTGAGATGAAGGATTTGGGCCTCCTTCATTATTTTCTTGGATTGGAAATATGGCAGTGGGAGGGTGAAATATTTGTGTCTCAAGGAAAGTATGCCCGAGAGATACTGGAGAAGTTTCACATGCAAGGCTGCAAGCCTATTGACACTCCTCTTCCAGGAAATTGGAAGAAAGAGGATGCTACATCGGCAGAGGTAGTGGATGCCACTTTTTATCGACAGTTGGTGGGTTTGCCCATGTATTTAGTTAATACAAGACCGAACATATGTTATGCGGTGAACCAACTTTCACAGACGATGGTTAAGCCTACCAAGATCTTTTGGAAGGAGGGCCATCATGTCCTGAGATATCTCAGGGGCACGTCTCAGTATGGTTTATGGTACAAACAGATGGATTAGGTGAAGTTGCATGGCTTCACGGATGCAGATTAGGCGGGAAGCCCAACAGAAAGAAAGAGCACATCAGGAGGGATTTTCAGTATCGTATCTAAGACAGTTTCTCAGTACAGTAGGAAACAAAGATCTGTGGTAATAAATTCAATGGAAGCAGAATACATGGAAGCAATTTTAGCTGCATGTGAGGCTATCTGGATGAGGAAGATTCTGGTTGGTTTGTTCAGTTCACATTTAGATTCCACGGTGATTCATTGTGATAATCAGAGTTACATTAAACTCTCGGTTAATCCTGTGTTTCATGATAGATCTAAACATATTGATATCCTATATCATCATATCAGAGATTGTGTGCAGTGGAATATCATGTTGCTTCAGTATATTCCCATGGAGGATCAGGATGCAGATATTCTAACGAAGGCGCTCACTAGGAGCAAATTTGATTACCATAGAGGCAGGATCGGGGTGAAGGATAATCCCTATCTTGTTGAGAGGGAGTGTTGAGATTCAACAAGATGATGAGCTTTGTGAAAAGAATCACCTTCATTAAGTGGGCCCGCAGGCTATTTTTGGTGCAAGTCTATTTTTAGACTATGTCTATTTTTAGACATGTTGATCATATTTCAAAAGTTGCAGGATGCTATTTGTGGATGGTTGATCAAGTTGGAAAAATAGATGAAATTATATTTTTAGAATATTTGGAAAAGTCTATTTCTAGATCGTCAATCTAAAAATAGATGCATGTCGATTATTATTAGCTCTTGATAATAATCAGACTCTAAACAACAACTTATTCTCTTGGAGCACTTCAGTTTAGTGCACAGATGTGGCACAACAGCTAACAGAAGGAATTACGCTATTCCTAATGGTTTACTGGAGCTATTGCATGGAGGACTCAGTTATAACTCAAGTGGCAGAGTTCTGACACAGTTGGAAGAAGTAGTTATGGAGTTATATTTAGTTTAACTCAGTTAGACTCAGTTGAAGTAGTTGTATCTAGTCTAATTGACTGATACACTAGTGAGAGTGGAGTGAATTAATTAGTAAATTAATTCACAAATAATAACTCATTAATCAAATGAACAATACAACAGTTAACCACAGTGCATGGCAGTTTCAATGGAGACCAGTGGAGAGATAGGTGAAAGGGCAAGATAGACTATCTGTTGTGACTATAGTGATGCATTGATTGCATCACACACTCAGTGGAGATGCCAATGAGGATTTCACAGTCAAGGATGGAGTAATTTGAATTCATTTAGAGCTATTCTTTAGCAGAGATTGCGTAGTCGAGGCAGGCTACCAGGTGGAAAAGATTGGTGCATGGATTTGCATTATTGAGCCTGATTAGTGTATGACGATTGTAATGTACTGAGAGCTTGTGATAATATTTGTATGTTTGTATGAGATTTTCATATGATCTCCATGTTACATAATATATAGTTGGGGTTTTCAGCTTCAAGCTTTCCCGGTTAAAAACTGTGTTATGTGCGATTGATAATTTTGTTTATGCTTCACATGTGTGTGGAATTAAATTTTCCACAAAATAATAACAACTGGAATAGATTCAGTATCTTGCATAAAGTTAAATAGTGTGAGATCAGGTGGATCTTGGACATATGTATGCTTAGTGCATATAATTTCTATAGTTCCCCCACTGGAAAATTTATTCTACAATTCTTTGAAGACTTATTTTTTCTGCAAAATGAGATTAAACATATTTTCATTGTCAATTTTTTTTTTGGAAGGTACACTGATGTAGATGAAAGCTACAGAAAGTTGAAAAACATGAAGATACCCAATGCAAAATAGTGGCAAGAGTTTACAGATCTGTTATAGCAGCATAGAAGAAAAACAGTGAAGGAAACTAGAGATAAAGCAGTCAAACTAAGAATAAAAGAATAAAAAAGCTTATTTGATTTTGATTTTTTACTTTTGATGAGTCTCTTTTATAGCAGTAAAAAGCTAAAAGGGAAATCTAGTATGAAAGAAAGATGATATGACAGTGAACTGATTTTTCTACCACAATAAAAATTCCTTTTACAGCTATTAAAAGGTTAATATATCATTTGAAAGTGTATCTAGATAAAGAATAGGGTCAAAGTGTATCAGAGAAGAAACAACCAACTCATTTTTTACTATTGTAATTTCTCTATTTTACAAGCAGTAAAGTGACAGATGAACAGCGTGAAAGAGTATCAGGAAGAAATACAATGTTAAAGGGTATAAAGTGAAAAGAGTATCAATCAATAAATCTTCAAAGAGATATTTTCCAAATATTCAAGCAAGCATGTACACATATTCAACAAACTGTATTTATTAGATAAGTTAGTTCTATATTTTCTAGATAAGAGGACAACTTGCTGGAGTTGTTAAGAAGCTGTCCCTCTTAATATGTAAAGATATTTTATTTTTCCTAGAGTTATTCCTACATCTCTATAGGATATTTTGTAACAAATAATTGTATAAATACTTCAGTTTTTGAAGTGTTTAGTGTGGAATAAAATTGTTGATATTATTATAGACAATTTTGATGGTACGTTGGAGGCTTAGGTGTTGATTTCATAGCATTAGTCTAGAAAATAGCCAATTGGACTTCATAATTAAGGATTCTCACAATAAGTTAAGAGTAAAGTCCATCTTTCTTGTCATTGTTTATTTTCCGAGTTCCATTCATTCCATTATGTGTTTTTTCTATCTTAATGAGTAACTAGGAATATTACTTCAGGACTAGATTATGGCTCCCTGTTTTAACTAAGTTACAATTTACATGTTTTCAACTGATTTGTGGTGTTAGGAATTCTTAACTACTCCTACTCCCGTTTAACCCCTACCTCTTCCCTCTATTTTCCGGATCAAAGGATCCTTCATTTCCCTTTATCTCGAAGCAAGCCATTTCATCCAAACAATCTATTCAAATCTCTGAGGGTTATCTACCTTGCCCTGAATACATTAGCATCCTTTTGGCCTTGCCTTCTAGCTATGCTTGCTACATCTTGACTCCATATCCCAATGGAATATTAGGTTCCTCTCTAATTTGTCTTGAAGTGATCTTATTTTCCACCAAATCTTCAAAACCAAAACCAAGTGATCAACCATAACTAGCCTAAAATTTAAATCCAAACAAAGTTAAATAAAAAAGAGAGAGCCCTCTCTGAAATTTAGGAAGGCTAGATCCTAGATTTCCAAAGTAGGTTTGTGGCTACCCCTAGTTTTATTTAACTATAAATCCAAATCCCATGACCTAAGAAATTACTAGGGTGATAACAGAAAAACCTTCTCCACAGCCGAGAAAGAAATTGGTTAAGCAGGTATGGAGGAAGAAGAATCATTGTAGTTATTACAATAGAAGTGGCTGATCTAGGTGGATATTGGTGGCCAGCCACCTATTCCACTTAGGTCCCCACCATTGTCTCTTTCATTTTTTTAGTTTCAGCACAACTTACTATTTTTAGCATTTTTTCGGGTCTTGAATTCTGGAGCCATTTTGAGGCCCTAAAGAACGTTTTTTGGAAAAATTGGGAGCAACATGGGTCCATTGACCAATGTTTCTCACATCAAAATTTGTATTCCTTAGATAAACATTTCTAATGAGGTATGGTGCACGTCAAATGGAGATCGTATGCCAACGTTACGTCTCGGGAAGTTGAAACACCAATTTACCCAAACGAGGCCCATAGTTTTGGCGCTTCATCTCATAGGGTTATGGTTTTGGATGTTTAGGGTTTTCCATTGTTTCTAAATAATAAACAGGCCCTCGAGCCTCATTTTAATACAGTTTAGAGGTCTGTAGCCACCACATATCTTCTCAGAGATAAGCTACCAGTGCCCTAGCTAGTTTATTTCCATTCTGTCTATAAGAAAATTTCAATTCTTTGATATTAATTAAATGAAGTGTTATTTCCAATGCATATTTGTATTTATGGTTATATGTGTATTCTCTTGCATTCCTGCATAAATCTACATTAGTGGTATCAGAGCTGTCTACTTTTTCTCGATCATTCTTTATATGTCCCCAACGAGGTCGGGGTATAAAGAGTTAGGCTCGATCTGGTGGAAACTTTTCAAGATCAGCCTCACAAACCACGACGCCCACTGATGGGGGAAAAACATAAAGATGAGGAAGTAGGAGATCCTATCACAATATTTCTCGAGGAGGCCCTCAAAAAATGAAGGAATGCGATGATGGATAACTTTGCCCAAATCCTTCAACGACTGCCCACCGGCGGTGCATCTGCATCCAGCAGCCACTCTGGAGCCATGAATCCCTTTAAGGTACAAGTAAACTTTGACATTCCCATATTTGAGGGTCAAATAGATGTAGATGTCATAGATAGATGGTTGAATATATCAGAATGATATTTCTCAGTTCATGACTTTTTTGATCGGGAGAAGATTATTTTTGCACTCCTCAAAGCTACCCCCCATGTCAAGTACTTGTGGGAAACCTACTGTGAGAAAAAGGATGAGACAGAACCCTCTCTATTCTCTATTCTTAGTCGTACCTACTTGGAATTATTTCTGAGATGCCATCATGGAACAATACTATCCTATTGGGAGCTATGAGGACAAGTACATACAATGGACCACTCTGTGGCAACAAAGGGATCAAGATGTGCATGAGCTAGCGAATCTTTTCCATACCCTACGCACAAAGTTGGGTATCAAAGATTCGGAGAAAAATTTGGTGCTAAAGTATGGTAGTTTTCTGCACATATACATTAAGGATGAAATGGAGTTCCTCGACATCTCCTCGCTTGGTACGACATACTGGTATGTTGCCAAGATTAAGCATAAATTCAAACAAAAGAAGCGAGAATTTGGATCTGCGAATAAAAAGCAAGCGAAAGGTGCCCCCAAAATACAGAACAAAGGACAAAGCTAAGGCATGGTGACCCAAGACAACCTGTCAAAGCCACACGAAAATAAGAACACCGTGAAGCCAAAGAAGGACACGAGAAAGTGGTTTGAGTTACATAAGAGCTCCACTCACAACACAAGTGAGTGTCGGGCCAAGTAGTCACTAGTGGCTGAGATGAGGGCTTCTGATTCAGATGCATGTCCGGAATCTGAATCAAAACCTGACAAGGGGAATGAAAAAGAGAAATAGATTATTGATGCAGAGCCCAACGCCATTGTTGCCACTGCGAAGATCCAGAAGGAGGAACCGGAAGATCTAGAGGAGGAGGAGCGTCTCTTCCACTCCCAGATGTGGGTAAAGGGTTCCCTGCTATAGTTCATCGTTGAGAATGGGAGCCAAAAGAACCTCATTTTAGCAGACGTCATGAAGCAGTTGGGCTTGCTAATGACAACACACCCACAACCATACACCATTGGGTGGCTTCACCAAGGACAGGATCTCTGTGCCAACCAATAGTGCCACTTGCCCTATAGCATCAAGCCCTTCATAGATGAGGTATTATGTGTCATTTCTCCTCTTGATGATTATGATCTATTATTAGGCCAACCATACTTGTGGCAGTAACATGCTATGTATGAGTCCCAGACTCCTGCTATTATTGTTACTTTGGGAAATAAGTTGTACAGTATACCAGAGGTACCACCGCCTACCACTATCTCTTTTGTTATTGCAAAACAATGCAGTAAGCTCATTTCCCAAACCATGAAATTTTTTTTCCTAATGATCCGCCCCCATGGAAAGAAGAATACTGTGGCCACGACCTCCAAATAGGGCCCCTCTGAACAACAACAAAAAATGGACAAGGTTGTGGAGGAGTATGGGGACATATTCACCTCACCCACATGGGTTCCTCTTCACTGTCACGTCAAGCACCCCATTGATCTGACCCTAGGTGTGTTACTACAAAATGGACCGACCTATTGACGCTCTATTCTGGAGAATGCTGAAATCAAGAGGCAGATTCAGGAGCTCCTACAGAAAGTTCACATACGGCCAAGTTCATGGCCCTGTGGGAGCCCGATCGTGTTGGTACAGAAGAAGGATGGGACTTGGAGACTCTGTATTGACTATCTAGAGCTTAACAAGATCACTGTCTAGAATAGGTGCCCAATCCCACAGATTGATGACCTTCTAGACCAACTCAAAGGGGAAAAATATTTCAGAAAGATCGACTTGAAGTATGGGTATCACCAGGTACTAATAGAACCCTCCGATGTGTGGAATACTGCCTTCAAATCCATGGAGGGCCTGTTCGAATGGTTGGTCATGCCTTTCGGGTTGATGAATGATCCCGCAACATTCACGAGGTTGATTGATGAAATCTTACATCCATTCACCAACTCATTTTTGGTGGTGTACTTGGATGAAATTATGATCTTCATCCAGACTTGGGAAGAGAACCTCCACCACATCTGACAAGTCCTCGAAACACTGTGGAAACACAAGTTGTGTGCCAATTTGGAGACGTGCACTTTTGGCATGAACCAGGTTCAATATCTGGGATACATTATTGATGAAAGGGGGGTGCATGTGGATCCAATAAAGATCCAAGTCATTTGGGATTGGCCAGCCCCAACCACTCTAACAGAGCTTTGTAGCTTTCTAGGTCTTGCTAATCTCTACCGCAGGTTCGTGTTCGGATTCTCTCATATCACTTGGCCCTTGAGTCAAGTCACCAAGGGAGGAGCGAAAGAAATTTTTTTTTGGTCGAAATCTCAACAGAAGGCGTTCATAGAATTGAAACATCGCCTCTGTTCTACCCTAGTGCTCAAATTACCATACTTGCAACAACCATTTGATATCGAGACAAATGCCTCTAACTATGCTATTGGGGAAGTTCTTACTCAATAGGGGCATCCTGTGGCATATCACAGTGAGACATTTTCCGACACAGTTCTCAGGTATCCCACTTATGACAAAGAAATGTATTCCATTGTGAAATCTTTTCGACAATGGAAGCATTACATTTTGGAGAAGGAAACAATCATCCACATAGACCATCAGCCCCTGCAATTCATACATACACAAGGGAAGTTGTAGAATGATCGCCATCAAAAGTGGTCCACATATATGCAACAGTTTCATTTGAACATCAAGTACAAGAAGGGTAGCACCAATAATGTTGCAGACTGCCTCTGCCGACCACCAATCATGGTGCTAACCATTGTTCTCAACTCTTGTGGGCACGAGCCTTCTGATTGGCCACTTCTCTATGAGAGTGATACAAAATTTGGCCACACATACAAGGCACTCTTGGAGGGTACGCAATTTCCAAATTTTCACCTCCAAGATGCACTGTTATTTCTCCTAGGACACCTTTGTTTTCCTTCAAGAGAGCATTCCAAGATGATATGGGAAGCACACTACAGTCGATTTTTTGGGAATTTTGGGGTCGAGAAGACAGTGGCAATACTACAGAAGTATTTCTATTGGTTGAACATTCTATAGGATGTCAGGGAGTACATTAGATCTTTCACTGCTTGTGCCATTTCCAAACTGACCATCAAGAAGCAAGGCCTTTATACTCTGCTACCTACCCCTAGTCGACCTTGGGAATCCATCTCCATGGATTACATGTCCAACCTTTCTTCTACTAAGCATGGAAGTGACTATGTTTTCATGGCTGTCAACAGATTCTCAAAGATGGAAATTTGGCAGCTTGTAAGAAGAATATCACAGCATAAGCCACTACTAAAATGTTCTTTGAACGAGTGTGGGTGCACTTTGGGATACCATAGTCTATGATATTAGATCAGGATAGTAGGTTTCTCAGCACATTTTGATCCAGCCTCTGGTCAATGTTGGACACCAAGCTCACCAAGTCTACAAATTTCCATCCCCAAACTGATGGCTAGACAAAGGTCATCAACAGGATGATTGTACACATTTTTCGCATGTACAATTAAAATCATCCACACACATGGGATGAGAGCCTCCCCTATTTACAACATAGTTATAACTGGGCTCTCCACAGCTCAATCAGCCATAGCCCCTTTTAGGTGGGCTTGGGATTCTAGCCATTGTGTGCCATTGACGTAGGCATGCCATTTGCGGCTACTCATGCCAATTCAACTCATGTCGAGTCTAAAGCTGACATAGAAAACAGCGTCATCGAGCCAACAAGTTCATGACATATTGGACAGAGCCAATGCTAAGTACAGGCAACGAAATGATCAACATCGAGTGCTAGACAACTTCCAGGTGGGAGACAAAGTTTGGCTACATTTGCAGAAGGAGCACCTCACTGGATCCCACTGCAAGCTTCGCCCACTCTGATATGGGTTATACACCATCAACAAGGTTGTAGGGAACAATTCCTTCAAGCTCATTATTTCACCATTCCTTGGTCTTCACCCAGTATTCAATGTGGACCACCTTCGTCCCTACTTCCCACCTCTACTGGACACCTCTGACATTGAAAAACAAATCATACAAATAGAGTTAAAGCCAGAATGCATGGAACAGGCCACAACAGATTTTATCATGGACATGCAAATCAAGAACACTCACCAATAGAAGATCCAACTGTATCAGGTTGTCAAAGCTGGCCAACTCTTGCACTAAGCAAAGTGGTTCACCAAGGACCAAGATCAACAAAAGTTTCCTCATCTCATGGAGGAACTCAATGCAATGGGGAAAATTGCTTCCTAAGGGGGGAGGAATGATCCAGGTGGATATTGGTAGCCACCCACATATTCCACTTGGGGCCCCACCATTGTCTCTTTCAGTTTTTTAGTTTTGGCATGACTTACTATTTTTAGTAGTTTTTTGGGTCCTGAACTTCTGGAGCCATTTTGAGGCCCTAAACGACGTTTTTTGGGAAACGTAAGAGCAACATGGGTCCATGGACAAATGTTTCTCACATAAAACGTTTTAATCGTCGAATAGATATTTCTAACAAGATATGGTGCACGTCAAACGGAGATCGTATGCCAAAGTTACGTCCTCGGGAAGTTAAAAAACCAATTTAGCCAAATGGGGCCCATAGTTTTGGCGCTTCATCTCCTAGGGTTAGGGTTTTGGATGTTTAGGGTTTTCCATTGTTTATAAATAATAAATAGGCCCTAGAGCCTCATTGTAAAATAGTTAAGAGGAATGTAGCCACCACATATCTTCTCAGAGATAAGCTACCAACGCCCTAGCTAGTTTATTTCCATTCTGTCTGTAAGCAAATTTCAGTTCTTTGATATTAATGGAATGAAGTGTTATTTCCATGGCATATTTGTATTCATGGTTATATGTGTATTCTCCTGCATTCCTGCATAAATCTATATTAGTGGCCATAAAATATCCACATGTTGGAGACTCCATCTAGAGCACCAGATGAAGAACAAAGCGTTCGTGTAGAACTAGTCAGTGAAAATGTTCAACAAGAAAATCCACCACATTCATAGTGGTTCACTTTGTTGAGTAAGAAATGGTTTTTCTAGTGTGTCATTGTGTCTTGCAAATAACATGTTCTATTTATTTTTTAAAAGTGATGATGCGTTTTTCCATCACTTGCAATGCAACAATGATGTCTTTGGCCTTGTATTAATAGCTGAGGTATTATTGATTCCATTTGATGTAAAATTGACCACCAAGTATGTGTTATAAACTTCTTGCAAGTATGGGATGTGTGGGTCATATTTGGTCATACATGAGCATGTAATTTGCAAGATATTGTCCTACATGTTTTCAAGGGATGCAGGTTTTGGTTCATCGCTTATGGCTCAGAAGGAAAAAGGTGAAGGAAAACGAAGGGTAACCTTTCAAGACACTTGTGGTGTAGACATAGTACATAGCAGTTGTAGATTCTTATTGATGCTTTTGGAGGACCAAAAGCTCCTCAGTGGGTAGGAATGATCCAGGTGGCTGCAGTGATACACACAAGACAAAGAGGGCTTATGAAAGCTTGAAATTCAAAGTGACAGGAAGGTGGAAAACTCAGCTTCATATTGAAGTGCTTGTCACCGTGATCGCAATAGGGTGAACAATGCGTCAATCTGAGCTCTTATAGGAAATTTAGAGCAGTTTGATTTTTTTTTAAGGCAAGCGAAATGGGGCGCACAACATGCCACATGCCGTCTTAGTAAGCACGTGGGACCCACACGGTAGCCCCTTAGCTGTTGACACATGGGGATCCTCCATGGTCCTCAAATTACACAAAAGGACAAACAAAACATATTGAAACAAAAATCATTAAAAATAAATAAATAAAAACATATTAAAATATGATTATCAAAATCATATATAAAAAAAACCATATAAGATATGGTTATTCCTCCAAACAAATTTGAATGAATATGCTATATGGTATATGATTTAATTTATAACCATATTATGGTTGTAATGCATTAAACAACCCATACCAATTCCAAAATTGATGCATTACAAACCGCGCCCAATGCTAACCGTCATATGTTAAATATATAACATTTAACAACCAAAACATAACGCGCCCCAAAATTATATAACGCGCCCTTTTAATACAAATGGTTGTATAACCACGCACCAAATATGGGGGGAGGTGTCAATTGAACCCTCGACCTCCCACCTCTAATTTCATCTCCGTAACCATTAGGCCAATGACCTCTCTTGTTAACTCTGTCGACAAAATATATTTAAGCCCAGTTCATCAGATGCATCGAGACAAAGGAGGAAATGTGGTGCACAGTTCGAGACAAAATATTTAATTGCAGGCGGAACCATGAGCCAGTGTGCAGAGGCAGTGGAACCCTGATTGAGCCTCATTTATAGAGGGGCCAAATTTTCCCAATGTCCAAATTGGACAAATTTTATATGGATTTTACACCTCTCGACGACACGAACCTGATGGAAGTGTCAGTTTATGCAAAAAATATCTCAATTTTTCAACCATTTTCTAGCATGGGATGATGGTGTCAGATTTCAGCATGTGTACCATCGATTTCTTGCCATTCAACGCCACGATTTCGATGGTGCATTCAGATCCAGTGACTGAGCAACTAATTCTTTAGCCCGAATCATAGTTGAGGTATATGAATTTTTTCCATGTACTTCATTTATTATTGATGTAGGATGCTTTATGTCATTTTGATTCTTGTTTGATGTATGGTGTGGAATCTTCATGTTTATTTGTTGTTTTCAATTCCTGCTGATGTAAGATGCGGAATATTTATGTGTATTTGATGTGGTATGTACTTATCACAGATGGTGATTTATGTTGTGAGATCCCTTTGTTGCCTTGATGGCGGGATACTCTTTGTCACCATGTGTGAATTTGTCATGTTGATAGGAGGTTTGTGATCAGTGAGAGTTCCTTGTAACGGAATGTCTCGTGGAGAGAATTTTCCACTCATGTTGAGGGTTTTTCCTTGTATGAAAATTCAACAAAATCCATGTACATTATCACCAGTTACAACACTAAATGAATCGACCAATACCATCGAGACACCGAGGACTGGAGACGTAGTCCACACTGGACGAAATCCGTTATTAAAGGGCTTGCATTTTTATTGTGTGATTGTTGGCATGTTTTCCTCTTGATTATATCTACATATGTGTTCATTAATGCTTTGATAAAATGTAATTCTAACACATCATATGAAGAAAATGGTCTTGGTTAAAAGGGGATAAAAAATTTAACCGGATCACCAACCAAGCTTTATATTTATCTATACTCCCATCAAATTTAAATTTATGTTTTTATAGCCATTTTCAACCTATGGTTTGTTTTCCTTCAGGTAATTCAAATAAATCCTGAGTTTTTTTTTAAAGTATTGATTCATATTACTTTTCCATGGCTACCCTCCATTCATTATATTGATTGGCTTCTTTATAACCAGAGGGTTCAACAACATTTAACATGCTAGTTATTAAAGCATTTTCCTTATATCTTGTTGGCAATTGAGTTTTCTTACTTGATATCCTGAGTGATGGAGTGGCTTCATACCTGTTGTGATTGTCCCTTTGCGGACTTGGTTTGTCTAATGCATCTGTACCATCTACTTCTTCCCTTTTTTGTTTCTGCTGCTCATGGTTGTCCATTGTTTCATCACTTCCTTCTTCCATCAAAAAAGGAATGTCCCATTCATTATTGATGTTATCATAGTTTCCATCATGAAAATGTTCATGAAAAACTACATCTCTACTTGAAAATAATTTATGAGTAAAGGGATCAAATAATTTGTATTCTTTGAATTCAGTACAATACCCAACAAAAGTGCATTTGATGGCCTTTTAATCGAGTTTCTTCCTATCCTCCTTTGGTGCATGAGAAAAATATTTGGAGCCAAAAAATATTAAATGTGTGGATTTTAGGCTTGAAACCTAATAAATCTTCAAATGGAGTTTTAAATTCAATACTTTTGTTGGACTCATTTTCTTCAAATATACTATTGTATTTATGGCTTCCACCCAAAAACCATTAGAAATATTCTTACCTTTTAGCATACTACGAGCACACTCCACAGGGGTCATGTTCTTCCTCTTTGTACCCTCGTGCTCTTGAGGAGTGTGAGGTACTGTAAACTGCTACAATATTACATGGTATTTGTAATTTTTGATTAAATCAACCTTCTTGTATTCTCCCCCTTAGTCCTAGCAGATAATCTTGATGAATTTACATGTCTACTTCTCAATCATGCTTCTGAACTGTTTGGAATATTCAAAAGTATGACGCTTTTTAGTGACAAAATATATCCATGTGAATATTGTACAATCATCAACAAATAATAAGAAATAATAAGCACCTACCATTGACCTTGACTGCATTGGCCCACATAAATCAGTGTGTACTAACTCTAGTATATCTCTCTTATTTCTATCTACATTTACAGAAAGCTCATCTCTGTGCATATTCCCAAGAGAACATGCTTCAAAATCAACATGAACATGCTTTAAATTAGGGAGACCATTGGCCATAACTCGTTTTTGAAGTAACAACAAATCATTGAGATTAATGTGGCTGAATATTTGATGCCATAAATCTTCTTCAGTCATACCTGATGATGCCAATTCTTAGTGTGGCGAACTTCTCACATTCATCTTGTAAAGACCTCCCACTCGAATCCCTTTGGAAATTGTCTTCATACAATCCATGAGATCCTTAATAACACAATAAGCGTTAAGAAACTCTACCTTAAGATTTTGATATGTTATCATTGAAAAATAGATTAGATTCTTATTAATTTCGAGTACATACATCACATTTTGGATATGCCTAATATTTCCATTAGGTAATATAACAGGAACATTACCATGCCCTTTGAATTGGTATCCTCTGTCATCACCATGGTATACTTTTGCACCATTGCTAGTTTCTTTGAAGCCATCAAACCATTTTATGTTACCTGCCATGTGAGTGGAAGCTCCTTAGTCCAAAAACCATGTATCTGCTTCATCATTATCATCATAATCAACCATAAAAAATATGGGGTCCTGGTTATGATCATCATCAATGAAGTTCCATGCATGTCTCTTATGTCTATGTTGACTTTCATCAATTTTCTTCTTCCGAAAATGTTTAGCCATATGACCAACTTTACCACAATAGAAACAATTGGTTGCTGAATCATTTCTATTTGATGATATACCTTGAGATGGAGTCGAATTTCTTTGTGGTGTACCTCGACATTTCTATCCTGCATTTTCCTTCCCTGTAAAGGGCTTCTTATTAGCTATTAAAGAAAGATCTAAACTGTAATGTTTTAGGGTCATCCGCCTTTCTTCCTCTTGTGTCAGGATCCCATTAAAATCTTCAAATTTTGGGTCTTTCTCTCTCACATTCAAGCCTATGATAATCATCTGATAGTCTTCATTCATACCATTCATGGTAACCATTACCATATTAGTGTTTGAAACTACCTCCTCTATGTCACCAAGCTTTTCTTTGAGGCCCTTGATGCAAGCGATGAATGCAGCTATTATTTCATTTTCCTCGATTTTAATGGAGAGAATATTTATTTTGAGAAACAAAATATGATTTGTGTTTTTGATCTCATACATATCCTTGAGGTTTGTCCAGATCTCATTTTTTCTCTTACACTCTATCATGTGGGCGATAATGCAGTATTTGATTGACATTTTCAACAATTTTTTCACCTTGTTCTCCCTCTTCTCCCAATACTAAATTGTCGCACCTGATTTTCCTCTTGCAACTATAAGTTTCAACTCATTTCTATTGGCGATCCCCCATGCAGTTTTCCCTTCCAGCAAAGTCTTCAACTTGAATATCCAATTAGAATAATTGGAACCATAAAGCTTATTTATTTTGTTCAAGTATACCTCGATCATTTTGTTATTCATATTGACACTTTAAAAAAAATCGACCTCCAGCTATTGTGCTTCGTAATTCCGAAGGCTGAAGACAGAATCCTGGAGGACCAACATCAAAACAGCTTTGGGCCTAGGATCTAGCCCTCCTAGACCCAGAGAGGGATCTCTCTGTTAGATATATCTATGTTTGATTTGGAATTTTAGGCTAGTTATTAGAGCAAAGGGTTTTGTTTGAAAATTTATGGTTGAGACAACAGAAGGGGGCCATTAGGCTAATGGAGTCAAACATGTGTAAACAAATTTAAATGGATGAATAACTGATATCATATGTAACGAGGCATGCTAGTCATGTCAATGGATCTTTACAATTTGCGAAATGGAAAAGGGTAAAATATTAAGTTTCAATCTGAATGTTGAGTAGACCCTATCTGAATTCTACATTCAAATTTCAGAGGAAAACATAGACACTATTTCAAGGCTAAGCAGGGTGCCCGATGACAAATCCTGAACAAAATTTTCTTATCCATATTAAGGAAAGAAAACAATCTATGAAACAAGAGGATGAAAAATTACATGGAGAAAAAACTTCACCATAGATCATAACAAAAGAATCTGGAAAATAGCATGGTCTTTTCATTCATCCAAAAAAAGGTGCTTACATCTAGATGAGCATTTACAATAGATTTTCTCCCTACAAGTCTAACCCCTTGATACTACCAATGCACGTAGTATTTAACTAAAACTTAAGTTTCTTTCCCTATATACTTTAGGGATCATCATTAATTACATTCAAGCAAAAATTGTACAAGTGGAACCATGCAATGGAGGTGATAAGATAAATCCAACAAACATCGCATGTGGAATTTAACTTTGGAAAATATTCGCGAATCCGAAAGCTTCAATAGCTCTTCATGAATCAAAAATTAAGAAGCAGGTGGCTGAGGTGGTCACAAAGACACAATGGTGGCTCTGACATCGGGCTCTGCTTTGGTGGAAAACAATTTTTGGATGGTATGATATGATTCTTGTGTCGACTGTCATAATTCCCATTCTATTTCTAACTACCTCTGCATTAATATTCAATATTGTAACATGACGGAGTTTTAAACAGAGAAAACCTTCTTTTCCTTTATAAATGGTGCAAAACCCTATTTGAAGTACCGGTCATCAAGATGCAATTCCATCATAGAATCTGGTTGGCAGAGTATATTGATGTGGAGCAGTGGTGGAATGATTTGGTAGTTGGACATGGAGCAATGGTGGCGGGAGTGGTAGTGGTTGGGTAGCGGATTGGTGGGCGGTTTTGTTGCTGAGGAAAAACCATTTCAGGGGGGGGGCGAAGAGTGTTGAATGGGTACCGGAGGCGGGGTTGCAAATTGCCACGGCATTAATACCTTACTAGTGGGATCAGTGGTAATGGATAATTCTCATTTTGGACCACACCCCCCGCCCCGTGGTTAAAGTTTGAAGGTTGAGGGGGGTGCGGAATGCATTAGAGACCATTGGATGTATGCGAGGTAAGGTGGATGAGCGGGTAAGTGAACAGAGGTTAAGTGAAATTAAAAACTGGGCCCTACAAATATTGAAATTAGGAGTTTAACAGTGGTAATGGGAATGTGAATAGTTAAGTAGAAGTGTGAAGTTGCGATGCGATGAAAAGGTAAAGGGTCGAGGGGATCGCAATAGCGTAACTTTACCAAATTCGCAAATCGGAAATCAAACAATATTTCAGATCAAAGATTTTATGATTTACCTTATTTTATATCAAGTATCACAACTTACAATAGTTAACTGTGATATCTTAACAATAAACTTACAAATTTCCGATTGCGATATGCGAATCGCGTCGCAACATCGCAATGCAAAACTCATCGCAAATCGATGTTTCACAAATTTAAGTCTCCGTTGTTAACTATTATATCATATCGCATGTGATGTGCGATGGGTGATGGGGAAAGGGTTATATGGCAAGGAAATTTGGGTCCCTTTAATATTGTATCGGAATATTTATGGAGTGGCAAATTAATGTAGCAAGGTAAGTAAAAGTACAAAGTTGCGATGCAATGAAAAGGTAAAGGGTCAATGAAATAAAGGTTTGTTGCTGTAAGGTAAGGTTTATGGCGGTTTATATCATATATATAACATATGATATATATATATATATATCAAATGGCCTAATGTGGGGGGCAGAGCTGAAATAAAAGTGTCGGGGCTTAATATAAAGTCTGAAATATTTATGTATGTGGATCTTGGAGGATTTGATGAGATGGATAGTGCTAAAAAATGTATTTAGGCTTAGTTTCGACTATATTGTGAATGAGGTAAATACAACCATCCTTTGCCATCTTTTGTGCTAGAAGTACCTTCTTGGAAATAAATGACATTCATGGAATATTGTTTTCAATATAACTGATCTAAACAGAAATAATCAGTCACATTGTGATACTGTGAATTATACGAGTCTAATAGTGGCTCTAGTTGGGGATGGTAGCTTTGGAGGAGGTGTCAAGAACACCGTAGACTATTGGCCTCATCCATTGCACTGATCTCATATTTTCTACAAAACCTCTGTGGCTGAAAATATTCAAGCTGAAATTTGAACTCTTTGCAACTGAAGTCTGGGACACACTTGATATAAAAACTGAAAAGAAATCTAGAACTAAAATTGGAAATATTCTCAAAGTACCAAGATTATTTTCACATTTATCTACCCTAACCTACTAAAAGCAATGTTGTTCTAAATGATACAATAATGCCAGTGGAGCCATTCCAGCAACTTATCTAATATCTTTTTCTTTCATTGGTTTTCACCAAACTCAGAAACCAACCAGTTAATGGTATTTGATAAATATTCCCAGTGTTGTGAAGCCATCTCCAAAAACAGATGAAAAGAGATATCAGCACCTTATAAATAAGCCACTTCGAGGGGGAAACCTACAATACATTACATGAATGAGAAATTCTTAGATGATACAAATTACAAAACCTCCTTTCTATATATAGGGGTCCATGGGGCCACAATGTAATCCTAGTGGGGCCACAATGTAATCCTATCCAACCTAACAATAATAATTTAAGGGCACAATAATAACAATATGGGGGTTACAGGGGTACAATAATAACAATAAGGGGGTTACACTAATAACAATAAGGGACTATACCAGTAATATAGGGACCTAACATGTCCCTCTCCTTCAAAAAAGTGTTGTCTTCAACGCTTGAGTAGCTCTGGGTGCTTCTGTATAAAATTCTCATCCTCCCATGTAGAATCTTCAGTGGGTAAGTTCTTCCACTTGATGAGATACTCTGAAATTGATCGATTCCGTAGTTGTCGAGTTCTTGTTTCCATGACCGCTTCTGGTTCCAATATGATTTTTGCTTCCTCATCAAGTTCTGGCAATATTGTTTGAACTGGAAGATTTTCTCCTATAACCTTCTTTAAGCATGAAACATGGAAAACTGGATGTACTCGCGAAGAAGCAGGAAGCTCCAATTTGTATGCCATAGTATCAATCTTTTGCAACACCTTGTAAGGACCATAGTACTTTGGCGATAATTTATTATCCTTCTTAGCTTGTTTGAGGGACATTTGTTTATATGGTTGTAGCCGTAAAAATACCCAATCTCCTATATCAAAACTTCTCTCGCTGCGATGTTGATCTGCCTGTTGTTTCATTCGATTTTGTGCCAAATTCAGGTTATTCTTTAAGAGTTGGAGAACTTCTTGCTGATGCTCGACATGATCTTCCACTGCTTGAACCTTCAAATTTTCCCTTAAAGATGATGTGATCGATGGTGGATGATATCCATAAAGTGCCATAAATGGGGTCATTTTTGCTGCAGTATGGAAGGAAGTGTGATACCACCATTCAGCGAGAGGTAACCACTTGACCCATTGTGTTTGTTTATCAGATACAAAACAACGAAGATATCCTTCCAAACATTTATTTACTATCTCAGTTTGACCATCAGATTGAGGAAGATAAGATGAGCTATGAGCTAATTGAGTACCCAAACAAGAAAATAACTCCGTCCAAAAATTTCCAGTAAAAATGGGATCTCTGTCGCTCACAATAACCCTTGGGCTTCCATGTAGCTTTTGAATTCTGTCCATAAATGTAGTAGCAACTGTACTTGCTTTAGTGGATGAGATAATGCACAAAAGTGTGCATACTTGGTAAGTCTATCAACTACCACCATGATGACATTCTTTCCTTCGGACTTAGGTAAACCTGTGATAAAATCCATTGAAATCTCCTCCCAACGTTGACTTGGAATGGATAAAGGTTGTAGAAGTCCCGTGGTCTTAATTGTCTCCACTTTATTCTGCTGGCAAACCAAACATTCCGCCACAAACTTTTGAATATCAGATTTAAGGCCATCCCAAAAAAAATCTTTCTTCACCCTGTGGTAAGTTTTTAAAAATCCTGAGTGTCCTCCCAAAGGAGAAGTGTGCAATTCCAAAAGAATATTTTGTTTTAGTTGGGAATTCTTACAAAGATATAAGCGATCTTTGTACCATAAGGAATCATTTTTCCAACTAAATGTATCAGATGTACTAGGATCTTGCTGCAACTTTTGGATGAGTGTCCACACTTCTTCGTCCTTCTTCCATTCATCCCTTGCTTCGGTTATCCAATCTGGTTGGATAATGGAAATGGCACAAAGCAATGCTTCCACCTCTTCATTCTTTCTTGAGAGTGCATCTGCAACAACATTTAGCTTCCCTTTTTTGTAGATTATTTCAAAGTCATAACCCAACATCCTTGTGACCCATTTTTGCTGCTCTTCTGAAGATAGTCTTTGTTCCAAAAAGTGTTTAAGACTATCATGATCAGTTTTTACCTTGAAGTGTCTTCCCATTAGGTAAGTTCACCATTTATTTAGTGCATGCAATATTGCTAACATTTCCTTCTCATAAATAGGTTTCTGTAAATACTTTCCTTTGATTGGACGACTTTCAAAAGCAATGGGTCTTCCTTCATGCATTAAAACTGCACCAATTCCATTTCCTGAGGCATCACATTCCACAATAAAGGTTTTTGTGAAGTCTGGCGTAGCTAATACCGGTGCTAGGCACATTGCCTCTTTAAGATGTTCAAAGGCCTTAGTTGCTTCACGAGTCCATGAAAATGCATCTTTCTTCAATAATGTTGTTAGAGGTGCTGCTATTCTCCCATAATTCTTAACAAACTTGCGATAATACCCTGTTAACCCTAGAAATCCTCGCAACTGCTTTATTGTCTTGGGGACTTTCCATTCCTTAATGGCTTTAATTTTGTTAGGGTCTACTTTAACACCCTCGTGAGATATAATATGACCCAGATATTCCACCTCTTGTACTCCAAAGAAACATTTGGATGTTTTTGTATATAATTGTTTCTCCTGCAATAGTTTGAGCACCCTGTCAACATGTTCAACATGATCCTTCCAAGACCTGCTGTAGATTAGTATATCATCAAAAAATACTAGCACAAATTTTCTAAGGAAGGGTTTGAAAATGGAACTCATCAACCCTTGAAATGTAGAAGGTGCATTGGTAATGCCAAAAGGCATGACCAAAAATTCATAATGACCCTCATGAGTTCGAAATGCTGTTTTTGGAATATCTTCAGTCTTCATTCTAATTTGATGATATCCTGAATGAAGATCCAACTTGGTAAAATAAATTGCTGCATGTAATTCATCCAATAATTCATCAATCACAGGAATGGGAAATTTGTCTTTAATGGTGAGCTTATTGAGCTCCCTATAATCCGGACACATTCACCATGATCCATCTTTCTTGTGTACCAATACTACAGGAGCAGAGAAAGAACTTTGACTAGGTTGAATTATACCCGCCTCTAACATTTCTGCAATCATACGTTCAATTTCGCTCTTTTGGAAGTAAGGATATCTATAAGGCCTGATGTTTGGAGGAACACTTTCTAGAATCAAATGAATAGCATGATCATGATCACGAATAGGTGGGAGTCCTTTGGGAGTTTCAAACACCTTGGAATGATTGTCCAAGACTTGTTGGAGATCTGCATAAATAGATGATTTTGATGTTTGAACTTCTAGTGAGCATAATTGTGCAATTACGCCTCGTTGTTCTTTCTTTAGAAGCTTTGTCATGCCATTAGAGCTTATTATCCTTCCTGGCTTCCCTTCAATACCCCGTAATTCGACTTCCTTTCCTTCTGAAAAGAATTTCAAGAAAAGTTCTTGGAAATTAAAAGCTACCGTCCCCAAAGATTGTAACCATTGTACTCCTAGTACAACATCAACACCTCCCATAGGAATGGAAAGCATTGGACTAGTCAATACATATTCCCCCATGGTTAGCTTGATATTATGGCATTTTCCAGAGCAATTTATAGTTCCTCCATTTGCAACCATCACTTCACATTCTGGTGCTGGGTATAGGAAACAATTCAATTCCTTGGCTACCTTACAATGAATAAAATTATGGGTACTACCTGAATCATTCAACACTATTACCTTTTTCTTCTTGATATGTCCTTCTATCTTGAGAGTTTGAGGAGTGGTAATTCCTGCCAATGCATTACATGATATGGTCAGACTCATTTCTTCCTTTTCTAGGGATGGTTCTTGTTGTATATCCTCTTCTTTCGAAGATTCTTGTTCATTTTCTTCTTCCTCTTCACAATATATGTAAAATAATTTCTTCTCAGCAAAGTTATGACCTTTAGTTTATTTTCTATCACAACTGTAGAAAATCCATTTTGCTCTTTTTTCTTCCAATTGTTGTGGTGTCAACCTTGTAGGTTGTGGAAATCTAGGAGTAGCAAAACTTCTATCTTTATAGAAGTGAGTGGTAGGCTTCCTTGTCGCCATAATTTTGCTTTCAATTTTTCTTGCCAACCTGAATGCCTTCTCCAATGAATCAGGTTCCAAAATGTGAACTTCATGTTGGATGTTATCCTTTAAAGTACCTATGAACTTCATGTTGGATGTTCCAAAGTGTTTCTATTTGTAGCCTCATAATGTGGTATCATTTCCTCCATAAAAATTGACCAGGTGACAATTTTTTTACGGGAGCAAAGCCATCGATACCATACAAATGTATTTTGTTCTAAATGTAAAGTTGCAATGCATACCTTTTGTGTGTTTTTCACATTATTCAGATAAAAATATTGCTCCATCTGTAGTATCCATCTTACAACATCTTTTCCGTCAAACTTCCTCATATCCATTTTTGGACTATGGTGGTGCTTCCCTCCAACATTAGAGTTTATGAAATCACGATTAAAATTTATTTTGTTCTCATCACAAGTTTCCTCTACTATATTTTCACCATTAGGAAACATTTCTTGAATCAACTTTGTCAAAACTTCCATGTCTGATTTTATATCATTCTTCATGTTTTCCATCTTAGCTTCCATGTCATCCATCTTAGATTCCATGCCAACTTCCATGCCATCCATCTTAGCTTCCATGCCATTCTTCAAACCATCCATCTTAAATTCCATGCCTTTCTTCAAGCCATCCATCTTAGTTTCCACGCATTTCTTCAAAACTTCCATGTCATTTTTTGTTGCTCTTTGTGAGAGTGAAATTTGTTGCACTTGCTCTTGTAATTTTGATATGTCATGTTGCCATTATTCGTCTTCATGAGCCATAGTAGAGCCTTCTAAAGGCTTAATGGGTGTTGAATTATTTTCAGGGGCCATTTTAGAATCCAATACTGATATCTATTTTATAATATGCCGTTGGAATCAATTCAACTTGATTCTTCAAACAAGACATATGCAATTTGGAAAAAAAATACACACCTCTTACTTGCTTTTAAGGAGCTCAATATTGAAATTGATTTATCTCTATACTTGCAGATCCTCAATATCTTAAATTTGGCCCTGTAGTATTCCTCTAAATATTCTTTCAAATACCACAGGTCTGAATTGATCTGGATTCTTCAAGGAAAAGTTATGTCCAATCTCCCACAATGACCTAATTATGGACTGGTTCAGTAGAGCGAACTTGTACGACTTGCCACGTGTCATTGTTTGCTCCTTTGGCTCTGAAATTTATAGAAAGGAAACTAAATTTCGTGTAATTTCAGTCACTTTTTAAAGAATTCTAATCCAATGCTCCGAGAGAGATTTATGAAGATTTTCACACGATCACCTCTTTGAGATGAAATTTGGGAGCGTGAAAAAAACCTAACTTCCAAAGATCATATCTCCAAAAATGTTGCAAACCAAGCTCTGAAACTTTGTGATGATCTTCCTAAGAATTTTGGCTTCGTGCTCTAAATATTTCAGCTTCTGAATCTTCGTAGAAAAAACATTATAGAAAAAATTCCCCGATGACCTTTTTAACTGAAATTTAGGAGCCTACAGAAAGCCCTAACTTACACAGATCATATCTCCAAAAATATTGTGAACCAAGCTCTAAAATTTTGTGATGTTGTTCCTCGGGATTTCTCCTTTGCACTCTAAAAATTTCAGCTTCTGAACCTTCGTATAAAAAATGTTATTGCAAAAATGCCACAATGACCTATTTGGAGCAGCGAAACCCTAGAATCCAAAGCTCTGATACCAGATGTTGTGAAACCAGCTCCAAAATTAAGAAAAGAGATATCAACGCTTCAGAATAAGCCACTTCAAGGGAAAAAACTCCAATGCATTACATGAATGAACAATTCTTGGATGATACAAATTACAAAACCTCCTTTCTATATATAGGAGTCCATGGGGCCACAATGTAATCCTAGACGACCTAACAATAATAATTTAAGGGCACAATAATAACAATATGGGGGTTACAGGAGTACAATAATAACTATAAGGAGGTTACACTAACAAAAATAAGGGACTATACTAGTAATATAGGGACCTAACACCCAGCCTGATCTTCGTTATAGGGAGCTAGGTGGACCTCAAACACAAAAGAAATGCTAGAAATGTGTGGTGACTTTGTGATGAAATTTTTTTCCATATAGCCACTGGATCAAGATACACTTGACCTATTTATGGATATTCTGACTCAGCCAACTCAACTTCATATCCTAGTACTACAGATGTGCTCTACATGTCTTCAAACAATTTGGAACATGTTTGAATTTTATTTGTTGAGTTTTGTGCTGATACATCTACTAAATAAGATAATGGGGAAGGCTATCTGATCATATCCATATCATAGCATATTTTGAGTGCATTATGAATAAATAAGGACTTCCTTTGGAAACACAAGCCATCCAACCTATTACCTATTGGGTCATGTGTTTCTTTAGATGGTTGTAGCATTTGTTCCATTGATATTTCATTCTTTCTCCCATGATTATCAACTAAAATGTGACAAAGACTCTCTTTCATGATCATAAATGAATTAAAGAATAAAGGTAGAGACTCAAACTTGATCAATTCATCATCTGTTTCAGACTCTGTGATTTCATCTGAGATTTGAAATTCAGAATGACTCAAGGGCTGAACCCTTGGATCTAAAATAGATTCTTTATCATCTGTGATTTCCTCATTGGATTGGTGAGAGAGTTCTCCAATCCTACTATTGAAAAATTGTTTATAATTTTCTCTCAGAAGTGAGGAAAAACATAGAGGAGGGAATTTTTCACTTACTTGAAAACTTTCTACATTTTCCTCTTTGCAACCTTGTTTAGTATGTAGGGTTTGATTGCCTTTTTTTATTGTGATGATCGGGCTTCTTCTTTCCATGAAGATATTTCTAGTTTGTCTGTACAGTCAGCCTCAGCCTCAACTACATAATCATCATTCTCATGATCATATCCAGGATCTACATATGCAAGGTCATCAAACATGCACATCAGCTTGGGATATTTTTGCACCATAATCTGATTTTGAGCTTCATCTTTGGCTATGTTGTGAGTCAAGTGCATGAAATAATCAATTTCTGCTTTAGGATACCAAGGATAAGATGCAAATTTATTGGGTACATTGATCCTTGTATTTTATAGAACTAATGGAACATGAGGTATTTGAACAAGTTACTCTTTTCTTCTAATATTAAGTATCATTTCATTGACTATATTTTTCAGGATATCTAGTTTTATCTCTAAAAATATCAATTGCTCTTTTTCTATTTTTTCCTTCTTCACTGCTTTTAATTTTGCCTCTCTATTCAGCAGGTTCGATTCCACATAAAATCCAATATTTTGAATTTCTTAAATGGTTTAAATGTCCCTTTCTCTTAATTAGAATGCCATATCTGGGTTAAATGCATCTGGGTAGTGTAAGAGAGCTAATCCTGGAGGTGTCCTTATAACAGTGGGCATTGAATGATACACCTTATTGAACCTGTCTAAAAAATGTTGTATTGTCTCCCTTGGCTATCCTTTTAAGTGGTTATACTATTCTATGATGAGAAAAACATTTCCCATGACCACCCAACAATCCAGGAAAACTTCCATGATTTGATAAAAAATACTAATGCTTGCAGCTAGAAGATTCTTAAACCAATTTTTAAATTTACCTTGAAATGATAGGGAAAATATTCGGATACCCATATCCTCTTATTCCACCTCAAACAAGTCAAGAAAATCCTCAAGATTTTGGATGTGCTTTTTGGCAGTGATCTTTGCATTTTCTCCATCAAATCTGGGTAGATTATTGCAATAATTTGTAGGGAGGTTATGGAGAGTAAGAGGAAAAAATAGAGGATTGTAGACATCTGGTACTTTTATAGGTATATGAGGTCAATCAAGAGGCTTATAACCATTTGGGGATTTAGCAAGAGAAGGATATGAAGCACAAGGCTCATGTCTCACTAGGTTTTCTACAAGTGTATCTGGGATGTGCACAGGTGTATGAGTATATACATGATCTACAATTTGAAGCTTAGTTTCATGAGGCTTATCAATTTGAAAATGATCAATGTAAACTTCAGAAACGTACTCTTGATTAGGCTCATGATAAGATATAGATTAATTACAGATAAAGCCAAAATGTCTTGAATACAATTGGAACTTGAATACCTGATTTTCCAAATTTCCTTGTCATGCTTCAGGTTCTTCCTCCAGTGGCGTCTTTGAATGAAACTAATCTCGATTGGAGTCACCAGGTGGATTATTTAGCCTTTTTGTGTCTAGTCACTGTCTGCCACCAGTAACCAGATCTGAACTTGATAAGTGTTACTCAGGAAAACAAAAATCGTGCCCATTATGGTCTCCAGTATGTTAGCGCCTCGTAATTCTGAAGGCTAAAGATAGAATCCCGGAGGCAACATCAAAAATGCTTTAGGCCTAGGATCTAGCCCTCCTAGACCCAGAGAGGGATCTCTCTATTAGATATATCTTTGTTTGATTTGGCATTTTAGGCTAGTTATTAGAGAAAAGGGGTTTGTTTGAAAATTTGTGGTTGAGACAACAGAAGACTACCATTGGGCTAATGGAGTCAAACACGTGTAAACAAATTTAAATGGATGAATAACAGAGATCATATGTAACGAGGCACGATAGTCATCTAAATGGATCTTTACAATTTTCCAAATGGAAAAGGAGAAAATATTAAGGTTCAATGTTAATGAAAAGTAGACCCTATCTAAATTCTACATTCAAATTTCAGAAGAAAAAACAGATACTGTTTCAAGACTGAGAAGGGTGCTCGATGAAAAATCCTGAATAAAATTTTCTTATGCACAATAAGGAAAGAAAAAAATATGTGAAACAATAGGATGAGAAATTACATGGAGAAAACACTTCACCATAGATCATAACACAAGAATCTTGAAAACAACATGGTCTTTTCATTCTTCCAAAAAAAAGGGTGCTTACAGCCATATTAGCATTTACAATACCTTTTCTCCCTATAGGTCTAACCCCTTGATACTACCAATGCATGCAATATTTAACTAAAACTTAAGCTGGTTACCCTATCTACTTCAAAAATCATCATTAATTACATTCAAGAAAAAATTAGACAAGTGAAACCATGCAATGATGGTGATAAGATAAATCTGACAAATACCGCTTGTGGAATTTAACTTTGGCAACTCTTAGTGAATCCTAAATATTCAGTGGCTCTTCGTGAATGTGGAAGGTGGCCGAGGTGGTCACGAAGAGGAAATGATGTCTCTAACCTCTGACTCTGCTTTGCTGACAAACAATTGATGGATGATCTGATATGATTGCTGTGTTGGCTGTCATAATGGCCATTCTGTTTCTAACTTCCTTTGCATTAATATTCAATCCTGTAGCATGACAAAGTTTTATACAAAGAAAACCTTCTTTTCCTTTATAAATGGCACAAAACCCTGTCTGAATTATTGGTCATTAGGATGAAATGCCATTGTAGACTCTGGTTGGTAGAGTAGGTCGATGTGGAGAAACGGTGGAGGGAGTTGGTAGGTGGAAATGGAGTAGTGGTGGCCGGAGTAGTAGTGGTTGGGCGGGAAAACCATTTAGGAGAGGTGCAAGAGCGGTGAACGGTATCAGAGGGGTGCGTGCGAATTAGCACAGACGCGCCACGTAGCGGGATCAGTGGTAATGGATACTGCTCATTTTAGAACCCCCCCCCCCCCGCGTGGTTAAAATTCGAAGGCTAAGGGGGGTGCAAAATGCATTGGAGACCATCGGATGTATGCGGGGTAAGGTGGATGAGCGGGTAAGTGAACGAAGGTTAAGTTAGATGATTTGACGTGCGATGTAAAAGTGGGCCCTAGTGATATTTCAATTGGGATTTTAACAGTGGTAATGGGAATGCAAATAGTTAAGTAGAAGTGTGAAGTTTCGATGCGATGAAAAGGTAAAGGGTCGAGGGGATCAAAATGTAGCAAATTTACAAATTTCACAAATTGGCAATCAAACAATATCGTAGATCAAATATTTTATTATTTACCTTATTTCATATCAGGTATCGTAACTTACAACAGTTAACTGCGATATATTAACAATAAACTTTAAAATCACTGATTACGATATGCAAATTACATCGCAACATCACAATCCAAAACTCATCACAAATCAGAATTCGCAAATTTAGGTCTTCATCGTTAACTGTTATATCATATCGAATGCGATGTGTGATGGGTAGTGGGGAAATGGTGATGTGGCAGGGAAAGGTGGATCCCTTTAATATTGCATTGGAAGATTTACGTAGTGGCAAATGAATGTAGAAAGGTAAGTAATAGTGCGAAGTTGCAATGCGATGAAAAGGTAAATGGTCAATGGAATAAAGGTTTGTTGCGATAAGGAACGGTTTATGGTGGTTTATATATATATATATCAAACTCTAATGGGGGGTGAAGCTGAAATGGAGGAAATGGAAAAGTCGGGGCTAAATATAAAGTCCCGATCTTATAACTGGCTTTGGAGGCTCGATGAGATGGATAGTGCTAACCAATGCATTTAGGCTTAGTTTGGACTATATTGGAAATGAGGTGAATATAGCCATCCTTTGCCATATTTTGCGCCAGAAGTACCCTCTTGGAAATAAATGACATTCATGGAATATTATTTTCAATATAACCAATCTAAAGTGAAATAATCATTCACCTTGTGATACTGTGAGTTACAGGAATCTAACACCAGCAATTAGAAAAATGGATCTACCTTAGATTCATAAAAGAGACAATCTCAATAAACCAGAGATCCTATTAAAAAAATAACCCCTTAAAATAAAATGCGGCCATACACTTTTCTTCTGTGGCCAATACCTTAAAATTTTTCCTTTCACAATCAAAATTTTTTCTGAATGACCAGCTTTTAAATAAATGGAGGATACAATTTTTTTTTAAACTTTCCTTTAAACCAAAAATGGATTCGCACCAACACTCTGGATTCCTGTCTCTGGATCTTAATTGTGTAATGTTGTTTTCAAGGCTCCACTCCCTCCATGCAACTCGCGACCTCCTCTAAGGCTCAGCTTCCAGTCATACCACCTTCACTTAGTAATCCCATTGCTTGGTCGGATCTACTGCCAATGAGCCCAAAAATTCATGTAGGCTCTCAAACTCTTCTCGGCCTCCAAATAATCTACTGCAACCTATCTCAACGCAGCCTCACCAGAGCTAGTGGTGACTCCCTTGACCCGAGATCATAGGCTCCTTTTCATGCATTGTCTGATCCTTTTCACAACATACCTTGGTTGCCTTTCTCCACGCAGATCCACCGAGTCCGATGCGCTTTCGATCAATAGATCCACGTTGAAATGAATAAGAATCCTACTTCAAAAGTGTGAAAAATATCAGTGCATTTATGCCTCCCGGATCTGCTGTGATCAACATATCAGCGCCATGTCTCCTATGGCCTCCTTGATCAAACCAACATGTTTTCCCTTGTTGTACTAGTGCTAAATCAACAACATCAAAGCCCTTTTTTTGCTCAGACCATCACTGATCAATAATTGTACAGAGAACTCATCTCTGTCTCGCAACTAGGGGCCTCACTTCTTCCACCTAGACTCTCACAGGGGGATCAAAACACTCTAGCTTTGACTCACTAACCTTGGACGCAATCACTTAGGGATCAAATCACTCTCGCTTTGATTCACCACCTCTAGATCTCTGATACCATGATAAAAAAATGTAAGAGTTGATTTTATTAAATGAAATTGGGCAGCTCGCAGATGACAGACTTTACCTGGAGACTGCCATTGATGAACACTTTGCATCAATCACATTACAACCATGAATATATAGTCTTCATGCATATAGGGAATTTAGAACAAATTACCTAAAGAATAGGAACTAATTCCTAATCTAAGGTTCTGGTGAACCGACTCTCTCCTGAATTAAATTCTCCATTATCTTCAGCAAAATTTAATAAAATTAATTGATTATCATTATTTTTTCTTTTTTAGTCAAACTAGCTGTTAGGTTCTAATGGTTAGTTTCGTCTTCTTTATCTCTATTTAAGCTTAATGATCTGATCTGATCTAATCTCTCATCCACATTGGTTGGTTTGAAACGTGTGGACAAAGTTGTCTCATGTGATTATAAATTTGGATGAAAAATTAAGATAAAAAATAATTATTTGAGGGGACGCCTGGGAGATGGATTTTTTTTAATTAATATAAAGTGAATTTAAAATAATAATAATGATGATGATGATGATGATTAACGTCCGCTAATACTAATACGACCACCTCAAAAAAATTTTTTAATATAAATACAAGTTTTAAATAATACATTTTTAAAATTTAAATAGATTATAAATTTATTTAAAAATATTATGCAAAATTTTAAATATATTGAAATAATTTTCAATTTAATTACCCATTATTAATAAATAAATTTGTTTAAATATAATGTTATATGATATTTAATTAGTTGATTATTATATATCTAATTCAATATGTAAATAAAAATTAGTGTATATTTAATTTTCACTTGAATAAATATATACATAAGTTAATAAGTAAAGCTACAAACAATTTGTCATTTTATAATTAATAAGTACTTTTGCATGGATATTATATTTTTTTAACATAAATAAAAATCTAATAAAATATTCTGATGATAAATTATTTACATCATAAAGTCTTTTTTATATATTATTTTATACTTTAATATATAATTAAAAAAATCATTCATACAATTTTTTTAAAAAATATGGAAATTTTATATATTATAATATATTTTTGAGATATATTAGGTTTTTAACCGTATCACGACTCTTATGTAAATATAAAACATTGAAATGCTACAAGTCTATTAATTTATTATATTCTTTGAAGAATTGGAATTCAAGATTCATTCATATCCATTTTTATTCAACTTTAAAGTTTAAAATTAAAAAAATATTTTCAGACTATTGTTATATATCTTAAGTATATTATTAAGAATTTGTCAATTTTATGATCAATATATACTTTCACATTCTTAAATTATTTTCTAGTTTTATTTTAATACACATATTTTATAAAAAAAATCTCACATTATAATATTTATAATATACTAATATGATTGATATGCACATCTACCACCATATATATATATATATATATATCAAATTGCCTAATGTGGAGGTGAAGCTGAAATGGAAATGTCGGGGCTTAATATAAATTCCTAGATCCTTATGTATGTGGGTTTTGGAGGGTTTGATGAGATGGATAGTGCTAACCAATGTATTTAGGCTTACTTTGGAGTATATTGTAAATGAGGTGAATAAAAACCATCATTTTCCATATTTTGTGCCAGAAGTATCTTCTTGGAAATAAATGACATTCATGGAATATTATTTTCAATATAACCGATCTAAACTGAAATAATCATTCACCTTGAGATACTATGAGTTACAGGAGTCTAACACTAGCAATTAGAAAAACAGATCTACCTCAGATTCATAAAAGAGACAATATCAATAAACCAGAGATCCTATTAAAAAAATAACCCCTTAAAATAAAATGTGGCCATACACTTTTCTTCTGTGGCCAATTCCTTAAAAAATTTCCTTTCACAAACAATTTTTTTTTCTGAATGACGAGCTATTAAATAAATTGAGGATACAATTTTTTTTTAAACTTTCCTTTAAACCCAAAATGGATTCGCACTAACACTCTGGATTCCTATCTTTGGATCTTAATTATGCAATGTTGTCTTCAAGGCTCCACTGCCTCCACGCAGCTCGCGACCTCCTCTAAGGCTCAGCTTCCAGTCATACCACCTTCACTTAGGAAGCCCAATGCTTGTACGGATCTACTGCCAATGAGCCCGAAACTGCATGCAGGCTCTCAACCTATGCTCAGCCTCCAAATAATCTGCTGCAGCCTGTCTCGACGCAGCCTCACCAGATCTAGTGGTGACTCCCTTGACCCGAGATCACAGGCTCCTTTTCCATGAATTGTCTGATCCTTTTCGCAGCATACCTTGGTTGCCTCTCTCCACGTAGCTCCACAGAGTCCGATGCGCTTCCGATCAATAGATACATTTTGAAATGGATAATAATACTACTTCAAAAGTGTGGGAAATATCAGCGTGGTTATGCCTCCCGGATCTGCTGTGATCAACATATCAGCACCATTTCTCCTTTGGCCTCCTTGATCAAACCAACATGTTTTCACTTGTCGGACTAGCGCTAAATCAACAACATCAACACCATTTCTTTGCTCGGACCATCACTGATCAATAATTGTACAGAGAACTCAACTCTGTCTCGCAACTAGGAGCCTCGCTTCTGCCACCTAGACTCTCACAGGGGGATCAAAACACTATGGCTTTGACTCACTAACCTTGGATGCAATCACTTAGGGATCAAATCACTCTCGCTTTGATTCACCAGCTCTAGAGCTCTGATACCATGATAAAAAATGTAAGAGTTGATTTTATTAAATAAAATTTGGCAACTCTCAGATGAGAGACTTTACCTGGAGACTGCCATTGAAGAACACTTTGCATCAATCACATTACAACCATGAATATATAGTCTTCACACATATAGGAAATTTAGAACAAATTACCTAAAGAATAGGAACTAATTCCTAATCTAAGGTTCGGGTGAACCGACTCTCTCCTGAATTAAATTCTCCATTATCTTCAACAAAATTTAATAAAATTAATTGATTATCATTATTTTTTTCGTTTTTTAGTCAAACTAGCTGTTAGGTTCTAATGGTTAGTTTCATCTTCTTTATCTCTATTTAAGCTTAATGATCTGATCTGATCTAATCTCTCATCCACATTGGTTGGTTTGAAACGTGTGGACGAAGTCGTCTCATGTGATTATAATTTTGGATGAAAAATTAAGATAAAAAATAATTATTTTAGGCGACACTTGAGAGACGAATTTTTTTAAATAATATAAAGTGAATTTAAGATAATAATAATTATGATGATGATGATGATTAACATCCACTAATACTAATACGACCACCACAAAAAAAACAAGAAAAATAATATAGGTACCAGTTTTAAATAATACATTTTTAAAATTTAAATGGATTATAAATTTAATATTATGCAAAATTTTAAATATATTGAAATAATTTTCAATTTAATTACCCATCATTAATAAATAAATTTGTTTAAATATAATGTTATATGATATTTAATTAGTTGATTATTATATATCTAATTCATTATGTAAATAAAAATTAGTGTATATTTAATTTTCACTTGAATAAATATATACATAAGTTAATAAGAAAAGTTACAAACAATTTGTCATTTCATAATTAATAAGTACTTTTGCATGGATATTATATTTTTTTAACATAAATAAAAATCTAATAAAATATTCTAATGATAAATGATTTACATCATAAAGTCTTTTTTATATATTATTTTATACTATGATATATAATTAAAAAAATCATTCATACAATTTTTTTTTTAAATCATGGGAATTTTATTATTATAATATATTTTTGAGATATATTAGGTTTTTAACCGCATCACGACTCTTATGTAAATATAAAACATTGAAATGCTACAAGTCTATTAATTTACTATATTTTTTGAAGAAATGGAATTCAAGATTCATTCATATCCATTTTTATTCAACTTTAAAGTTTAAAATTAAAAAAATATTTTCAGACGATTGTTATATATCTTAAGCATATTATTAAGAATTTGTCAATTTTATGATTAATATATACTTTCACATTCTTACGTTATTTTTTAGTTTTATTTTCATACATATTTTATAGAAAAATTCTCACATTATAATATTTATAATATACTAATATGATTGATATGCACATCTACTACTATATATATATATATCAAACTGCCTAATGTGGGTGTGAAGTTGAAATGGAAATGTTGGGGCTTAATATAAAGTCCTAGATCTTTATGTATGTGGGTTTTGGAGGGTTTGATGAGATGGATAGTGCTAACCAATGTATTTAGGCTTACTTTGGAGTATATTGGAAATGAGTTGAATACAACCATCATTTTCCATATTTTGTGCCAAAAGTACCTTCTTGGAAATAAATGACATTCATGGAATATTATTTTCAATATAACCGATCTAAACTGAAATAATCATTCACCTTGTGATACTGTGAATTATAGGAGTCTCACACCAGCAATTAGAAAAACGGATCTACCTCAGATTCATAAAAGAGACAGTCTCAATAGATCCTATTAAAAAAATAACCCCTTAAAATAAAAGGTGGCCATACACTTTTCTTCTGTGGCCAATACCTTAAAATTTTTCCTTTCACAAACAAAAGTTTTTCTAAATGACTAGCTTTTAAATAAATGGAAGATACGATTTTTTTAAAGTTTCCTTTAAACCCAAAATGGATTCGCACCAACACTCTGGATTCCTGTCTCTAGATCTTAATTGTGCAATGTTGTTTTCAAGGCTCCACTGCCTCCATGCAGCTTGCGGCCTCCTATAAGGCTCAACTTCTAGTCATACCACCTTCACTTAGCAAGCCCATTGCTTGGTCAGATCTACTACCAATGAGCCTGAAACTTCATGCAGGCTCTCAGCCTCTGCTCGGCCTCCAAATAAACTATTGCAGCTTGTCTCAACGCAGCCTCACCAGATATAGTGGTGACTCCCTTGACCCGAGATCATAGGCTTCTTTTCAATCTGTTGTCTGATCCTTTTCACAGCATACCTCGGTTGCCTTTCTCCACACAGCTCCACAGAGTCCGATGCGCTTTCGATCAATAGATCCACGTTGAAATTGATAAGAATCCTACTTCAAAAAGGTGGGAAATATCAGCGCACTTATGCCTCCCGGATCTGCGGTGATCAACATATCAGCGCCCTTTCTCCTTTGGCCTCCTTGATCAAACCAACATGTTTTCCGTTGTTGGACTAGCGCTAAATCACCAACATCAATGCCCTTTTTTTTCTCGGACCATCACTGATCAATAATTGTACAGAGAACTCAACTCTGTCTCACAACTAGGGGCCTCGCTTCTACCACCTAGACTCTCACAAGGGGATCAAAACACTATGGCTTTGACTCACTAACCTTGGACGCAATCACTCAGGGATAAAATCACTCTCGCTGTGATTCACCAGCTCTAGAGCTCTGGTACCATGATCAAAAATGTAAAAGTTGACTTTATTAAATGAAATTGGGCAGCTCTCAGATGAGAGACTTTACCTGGAGACTACCATTGAAGAACACTCTGCATCAATCACATTACAACCATGAATATATAGTCTTCACGCATATAGGGAATTTAGAACAAATTACCTAAAGAATAGTAACTAATTCCTAATATAAGGTTCTCGTGAACTGACTCTCTCTTGAATTAAATTCTCCATCATCTTCAACAAAATTTAATAAAATTAATTGATTATCATTATTTTTTCTTTGTTAGTCAAACTAGTTGTTAGGTTCTAATGCTTAGTTTTGTCTTCTTTATCTCTATTTAAGCTTAATGATCTGATCTAATCTAGTCTGTCATCCACATTGGTTGGTTTGAAACGTGTGGACAAAGTCGTCTCATGTGATTATAAATTTGGATGAAAAATTAAGATAAAAAATAATTATTTGAGGGGACACTGGGAGATGGATTTTTTAAATTAATATAAAGTGAATTTATAATAATAATAATAATAATGATGATGATGATGATTAACGTCCACTAATACTAATACAACCACCTCAAAAAAAAACAAGAAAATAATATAAGTACAAGTTTTAAATAATACATTTTTAAAATTTAAATGGATAATAAATTTATTTAAAAATATTATGCAAAATTTTAAATATATTGAAATAATTTTCAATTTAATTATCCATTATTAATAAATAAATTTGTTTAAATATAATTTTATATGATATTTAATTACTTGATTATTATATATCTAATTCATTATGTAAATAAAAATTAGTGTATATTTAATTTTCACTTGAATAAATATATACATAAGTTAATAAGAAAAGTTACAAACAATTTGTCATTTCATAATTAATAAGTACTTTTGCATGGATATTATATTTTTTTAACATAAATAAAAATCTAATAAAATATTCTAATGATAAATGATTTACATCATAAAGTCTTTTTTATATATTATTTTATACTATGATATATAATTAAAAAAATCATTTATACAATTTTTTTTTTAAATCATGGGAATTTTATTATTATAATATATTTTTGAGATATATTAGGTTTTTAACCGTATCACGACTCTTATGTAAATATAAAACATTGAAATGCTACAAGTCTATTAATTTACTATATTTTTTGAAGAAATGGAATTCAAGATTCATTCATATCCATTTTTATTCAACTTTAAAGTTTAAAATTAAAAAAAAATATTTTCAAACGATTGTTATATATCTTAAGCATATTATTAAGAATTTGTCAATTTTATGATTAATATATACATTCACATTCTTACGTTATTTTTTAGTTTTATTTTCATACATATTTTATAAAAAAATTCTCACATTATAATATTTATAATATACTAATATGATTGATATGCACATCTACCAATATATATATATATATATCAAACCGTCTAATGTGGGGGCTGAAGCTGAAATGGAAATGTCGGGGTTTAATATAAAGTCCTAGATCTTTATGTATGTGAGTTTTGGAGGGTTTGATGAGATGGATAGTGCTAAACAATGTATTTAGGCTTACTTTGGAGTATATTGGAAATGAGGTGAATACAACCATTCTTTTCCATCTTTTGTGCCAGAAGTACCTTCTTGGAAATAAATGACATTCATGGAATATTATTTTCAATATAACCGATCTAAACTGAAATAATCATTCACCTTGTGATACTGTGAGTTACAGGAGTCTAACACCAACAATTAGAAAAATGAATCTACCTCAAATTCATAAAAGAGACAATCTCAATAAACCAGAGATCCTATTAAAAAAATAACCCCTTATAATTAAAATGCGGCCATACACTTTTCTTCTGTGGCCAATACCTTAAAAATTTTCCTATCACAATTTTTTCTTTCTTTTCTGAATGACCAACTTTTAAATAAATGGAGGATACGATTTTTTTTTTTAACTTTCCTTTAAATCCAAAATGGATTCGCACCAACACTCTCGATTCCTGTCTCTAGATCTTAATTGTGCAATGTTGTTTTCAAGGCTCCACTGCCTCCATGCAGCTTGCGGCCTCCTATAAGGCTCAACTTCCAGTCATACCACCTTCACTTAGCAAGCCCATTGCTTGGTCAGATCTACTACCAATGAGCCTGAAACTTCATGCAGGCTCTCAGCCTCTGCTCGGCCTCCAAATAAACTATTGCAGCTTGTCTCAACGCAGCCTCACCAGATATAGTGGTGACTCCCTTGACCCGAGATCATAGGCTTCTTTTCAATCTGTTGTCTGATCCTTTTCACAGCATACCTCGGTTGCCTTTCTCCACACAGCTCCACAGAGTCCGATGCGCTTTCGATCAATAGATCCACGTTGAAATTGATAAGAATCCTACTTCAAAAAGGTGGGAAATATCAGCGCACTTATGCCTCCCGGATCTGCGGTGATCAACATATCAGCGCCCTTTCTCCTTTGGCCTCCTTGATCAAACCAACATGTTTTCCGTTGTTGGACTAGCGCTAAATCACCAACATCAATGCCCTTTTTTTGCTACGACCATCACTGATCAGTAATTGTACAGAGAACTCAACTCTGTCTCGCAACTAGGGGCCTCGCTTCTGCCACCTAGACTCTCACATGGGGATCAAAACACTCTGGCTTTGACTCACTAACCTTGGACCCAATCACTCAGGGATCAAATCACTCTCGCCTTGATTCACCAGCTCTAGAGCTCTGATACCATGATAAAAAATGTAAGAGTTGACTTTATTAAATGAAATTGGGCAACTCTCAGATGAGACACTTTACTTGGAGACTGCCATTGAAGAACACTTTGCATCAATCACATTACAACCATGAATATATAGTCTTCACGCATATAGGGAATTTAGAACAAATTACCTAAAGAATAGGAACTAATTTCTAATGTAAGGCTCTGGTGAAGTGACTCTCTCCTCAATTAAATTCTCCATTATATTCAACAAAATTTAATAAAATTAATTGATTATCATTATTTTTTCTTTTTTAGTCAAACTAGCTGTTAGGTTCTAATGGTTAGTTTCGTCTTCTTTATCTCTATTTAAACTTAATGATATGATTTGATCTAATCTCTCATCAACATTGGTTGGTTTGAAATGTGTGGACAAAGTTGTCTCATGTGATTATAAATTTGGATGAAAAATTAAGATAAAAAATAATTATTTGAGGGGACACCTGAGAGATGGATTTTTTTAATTAATATAAAGTGAATTTAAAATAATAATAATAATGATGATGATGATGATGATTAACATCCACTAATACTAATACAACCACCTCAAAAAAAAACAAGAAAAATAATATAAGTACAAGTTTTAAATAATACATTTTTAAAATTTAAATGGATTATAAATTTATTTAAAAATATTATGCAAAATTTTAAATATATTGAAATAATTTTCAATTTAATTACCCATTATTAATAAATAAATTTGTATAAATATAATGTTATATAATATTTAATTAGTTGATTATTATATATCTAATTTATTATATAAATAAAAATTAGTGTATATTTAATTTTCACTTGAATAAATATATAGATAAGTTAATAAGAAAAGTTACAAACAATTTGTCATTTTATAATTAATAAGTACTTTTGCATGGATATTATATTTTTTAACATAAATAAAAATTAATAAAATATTCTAATGATAAATTATTTACATCATAAAGTCTTATTTATATATTATTTTATACTATAATATATAATTAAAAAAATCATTCATACAATTTTTTTTTAAATCATGGAAATTTTATATATTATAATATATTTTTGAGATATATTAGGTTTTTAACCGTATCACGACTCTTATGTAAATATAAAACATTGAAATGCTACAAGTCTATTAATTTATTATATTTTTTGAAGAATTGTAATTTATTATTCATTCATATCCATTTTTATTCAACTTTAAAGATTAAAAAAAAAATTAAAAAAAATAGACTATTGTTATATATCTTAAGTATATTATGAAGAATTTGTCAATTTTATGATTAATATATACTTTCACATTCTTACATTATTTTTTAGTTTTATTTTAATACATATTTTATAAAAAAATTCTCACATTATAATATTTATAATATACTAATATGATTGATATGCATATCTACCACCATATTTATCAATATAATGGTTGATATAGCTGGATAGACATATATCTCCACCATATTACTTTGGTAAATCTAACAATTTGTCATTATTTTTCAGATTAATCACATCATTATAATTTGGTCCACGTTTCAAACCAACTAATGTGGTTTATCCTCTGCATGGAGATAGCCTTTAAAAACTAGCAGTTATTGAATTATTTAATTAGTTATTAAGAAAATAATATTAAAATTTTATTAGTTGGTAGGAAATAATTATTAAATGGGTTAAAAATAATAGAATAAAATAATTTATTTCTTTAAAAAAATCTAATAAATGGTTTTATAATAAAAGGAATTAAAAATTTTTATTCTTATAATCCATAAAGGATAAGAAGAGGTATTTTATACTATAAATATATAAATTAAGGGAAAGAATAAAGTCAAGACTAAGAAAAATAAATATTAAGTAGAAAATAATTAATAATAAACCAAGACAAGGGTTAATATTAAAGAAAGGAATACAAATGAAAAAGAAGGGAAAAATAACCCAAAGATAACCTATAGAGAACAAATGAAACAATAATCCCAACGAGAAGGGGAGGAATGACATCGAGAGAGTTGGAGTCTAGCTCTTACTAAATTTACAACCATCATCCATGTTGATATTCCTCGAAAGCCTCTCAATTTCAATAGACTCTGTAAGCTTCCTATGGTGGAAGTGATCAACCGTAGTAATGAATTTGGAGTCCTCAACGCAGAAATGGTGACAAGATTTGTTTGCATGTTCAATACGAGATGATGTGCGAGGACGATTGTGCCTAATATCTACAACATGATCTTATATTCTTTGTTTCATGAATCGACATGTTTCTCCAATATAGGGAATACCACAGGAACAAGGAACCATGTAAACACCTTTCATGTCCTTAGGGTCAACAGGGTCCTCGACAGATCTGAGAGAATTCATAATAATGCAAAGAGGTTTGATTGAAGAGGAGACATTATTCTTCCTAATGACATGGGAAATTTTGTCCGTTGCCGCTTCGATAAATGGGAGATGAACCTTGGAGATAGGATCCACCTGAGTGGATTTTCCTTGCAACCCTTTATAGGCTTTCCAAAAGGCCTTAAAGCACCAAGATATACTATACCCATTATTTTTAAAGACATCAAGGATATGGGATTTCTTCGACTCCACGTGGTTGTCGTAAGATATTCTTAGAGCACGGGTAGAAAGAGTTCAAAGAACCCCTAATTTCTGGGTAGGAAAATGAGGGGAACGAGCATGAAGATATTGTTCTAAGTGATTTTTGTTGCGAAAAACTTGGTGGGAAATGGAACCATCATCCCTTCTAGGGAGAAGCATGTCCAAGAAGGAAAAGAAACCGTCCACCTCTACTTCCATCGTGAACTTGAGGGAATATGGCTGGGAGTTCATGTGCCAAAGAAACAAATCTAACTTCTTATGGCCATGGGGCCATATGACAGAAGTATCATCCATAAACCTCTTCCAATTTTTAGGGTGAAAATGATATGAGGCTAAGGCCTTAGTTTCAAAATCTTCCATAAATAATTTATCACCTATAGAGGAAAGAGGGGACCCTATAGCAACACCACACGTTTTCTCATAGAAATCACCTTGGAAACTAAATAAAGTCGAGGTGAAGCAGAGGCCAACTAATTTAGCAGTGTCCTTGTCTGAGATCAGATTAATGATATCAAAGACCTCATGGATGGGGATTTTGGTAAATAATGACACAACATCAAAACTTACTAATAAATCCCCAGGCTATAACCTAATATCCTTCCATTCTTTGACAAAGGAATTCAAGTCCTTAACATAGGAATCGGTGAGACCCACGAGGGGTTTAAGCTTATGGGCTAAGAATTTAGCAAGAAGATAATTGGGACCACCTATTGTGTTAAAAATAGGTCCTAAAGGGGACCCAGATTTATGAAACTTAGGAAGGCCATAATTCAAGGGGGTGAGGGGGCTACTCTCAATGTGCTCTCTAGATAGAGGATTCAGGGGAGAATGTGACGTAATGGCGAGGGAAACCTCCTTAGATACAAATTCAAGGGGATTCTTCTTGAGTTTAACGTAAATCTGATTATTCGAAATATGGTAAATAATTTTCCTGATATAGTCAGATTTATCCAAAATGACTATGGCATCACCTTTGTTAGCCTTAAGGATGACAATCTCACGGTTGCCTCTCAGGGCTTTAAGGGCTATAAACTCAAGCCTACTAACATTTCTTTTGGGAGGCTTAGTATTCATAAGAATAATATCACAATATTTCCTAATAGTCTCCTTGACATTATCTGGAAAGTCCCTAATGCCATACTTGATGTTAAAGATAATTTCATCTATGGGAATATTCCTTGGGGCAAGGGTGAAATTAAACCCTTTATTAAGGAGACTAAAAACAGAGGAATCAAAATTCATACTAGAAAGGTTAATTACAGTCTTCCAACTAGAAAAGGAAATAATATTAATATTAATATTATTATTATTATTATTATTATTATTAGTATTATTATTATTATTATTATCAATATCATAATTATTTATATTATTAAGGTTGTTGTTAATATTATTAATAACTGAATGAGTCTTTTTAATGTTATTAATGTTACTAATAGTTGAATTATGTTTTTAATATTATTTATATTATTATTACCAATGTTATTAATATTATTCAAATTTTTATCATTATTTATATTACCATTAAGGTTCATATTATAATTTTTATAATTAACATCAAAGTTAAGAGATCTAAATACCACTGTAAAATCCACATCTGAGTGGATGGAGGAACAACCCATGGCATTGAATAAGGGAGAGACCACATATTTATCTTTATTACCTAAGAACAATGACATATTTCCAAAGCAAGGGATTGGAGATGAGTTTTTGCAACATCGGAATGGATATGGGTAGTCACAACAATGGATTGGAGTCAGGTTACCACAATTAGAATGCAAACTCAGCTTCGAGGGAGAAATCCCACCTTAATTCAACCTAGAAAAATGGGGAGGAATGAGGGACTTCGGCACAAATCCAACATAAATTCTACGTGAGGCAAAGGGGTGCAGAGAGGAGTGTGGATCTTGTTCTTGAATGTTAAGAGGAACCCCACGATGCCCAGTTTAAGCCAATATCACTACCTAATGTGTTTGAAGTTGAAGACAAGGCCGAGACATTATGGTTGTCGGAGTGGAACACAAATTCTAATGAATCAAAAACACTTTCATGATCTTGATTTGCCAAATCATCCAAGGTGGGTCGAGAAGAAGCTAATTCTGAAGAGGGTCGATAAGAAACTAATTCCATAGCATTTTATGAAGCATGCACGTAGACCCAAGAGCTGAGGGCAGAGATCTACACCTCATTGATCATGGTCGAACCCTGGTTCGAGGAAGCCTCATTACCATAAGAACGAGATACCCCATACACCAGTTTATTAAACTTTGAATTATGCTTCCTCTTTTATATCTCCTCTACCCGAAGCACCTTGGTAGCTGATCCACCATCCATTACATTCCATAGAGATCCATAGACACCATTTGCCAGCTCCAAATGGAGAAAGAATAACTTCCGAGAAACAAAATCCAGATATCTTCTTAAATTACTTATCTTCAATCTAATGAAAGCCAAACTTGTTTTAAGAAAAATAGGTATGTTTTTATATTATTTTAGAGGATGAGAAATACATGAAAATACCAAAATAAATTATGCATCCCTACATCTTTTAAGAAACGTAATATTATATTTCTTCTTAGACACTTGTTTTCATGCTCGATCAAATTGATGAGCCTTATCAGCCATTTCCCTTTCGTGTAGGGTAATAATGTTATATCTAAGACTTATATGATGCATAATGTATATAAATTTCTTTTGTATTAATCATATCATTAGTATTTGGTCGATGTTTCAAACTAGCTAATTTGGTTCATCCTGAGGAAAAGGTCAAAAATCCACCTGAACGCCGAGTCAGATTCAATCAAGTTCACGATGGAAGTAGAGGTGGATGGTTGCCTACAATTCTTGAACATACTTCTATCTAGAATTGATGATGGTTCCATTTCTCACCAAGTTTTTCACAAGAAAACTCACTTAGAATAGTATATTCATGTTGGTTCCCATCATTTTCCTACTGAGAAATTTTGGCTTCTTTCTACTCTTGCTACCCGTGCTCTGATAATATTTGACGACAACCACTTGGAATTAGAGAAATCCCATCTCCTTGATGTATTTGAAAATAATGGGTATAGAAGATCTTAAGGTCTTAAGACCTTTCAAAAATCCTATAAAGGGTTACAAGGAAAATCTACTAGGGTGGATCCTATCTCCAACGTTCATCTCCCGTTTATCCAAGGGACAACAGACATAATTTCCCATGTCCTTAGGAAGAATAATGTCTCCTTTTCTTTCAAACCTCTTTGTACTATTAGAAATTATCTCAGATTTTTCAAGGACCCTATTGACCCTATTTTCCTTTAAGATAATTGTGGTCAATAATCATGCCAAAGTATATATAATGTTTTGTTGTGTTTTATAATTTTGGAGGACAAATGTATAAGATAAATTTTAGCAAACAATTATTTATTAAATCTTCTAGATAATATCAATAATTATAAGTAAGGGTTGTTTGTTTATCTCACATAACGATTTAGATTTTGTAAATGGTTAAGTATAATTATGTAAGAAGATATGGTTATCAAATATTAATATTGAATTATTTAATCAACCATAAGCTAGATAACCTTTAAAAAATGTTCAGAAGTTCAATAAAATACATTTAACATTATCAAGATGCCGACAATTTATAAATGAAAGGGACTTACATCAACAAACTGTTAAGTAAATCATTCTTTATATTGATAATAACTTCAGGAGGAATTAAAATATAATTGAAACATATTTTATCTTACCTAATTATCTTGATAACAATTAAATATATGAAGAGACAAAAATGTATCAGAGAGAATAGAGCTATATGAGACAATTCAGAATCCTTCTTCTATTATTGATGATAAAAAAAATTGTACAATTTTGCTTAAAAGATTCTCTTATCCAAGGGTGCAACCTTTGATAACTCAAAATGAGATTTATTTATACTAATTTCTAAAAATTATAAATATATTAACTGATTACAATAATAGAATGAAGAAGAATAGAAGAGGGAAAAAATGCATGAAGTGTCTCTGCTTTCTTGGAATTTATTGATGACTTGGCCCTTTTTGATGGAAGTTGTTGCTGACTGGACCCTTGAAAATTTGATGTGATGGCAAGTTGTAAAAATCACCTTTTTACTTGATGGTCTCACAAAATTTATCCCATTGCTCTTGACTTGGGATTTTTACACTCATCATATTTCTAAAAAAATCATCTACCTATGTATATCTGTCAAAGGTTGGTATTTGAATGACTAAATGTTTGATTTGATGTTGAATGATCAAAACAAACTGCAGAGCTTCAAGAAATGCCTTTGTTGTAACCTGTCCTTTGATACCTGCAAATTTTGACTTATCTATTGCAATTATATATAACTTTTTACAGTAATGTTCTAATTTAAACAACTTATCATCTTATCCTACCAATCCTTGTTGTCCTTTATGATTCAAAACATTAAACTTATTACGAAATATTTAAACAACAATATTCGAATATTCACATTTTTTTTGCAATTGGTTGATTAAATTTCTTTTTCAAAAAATTTCTTGATCTCCAAAATGGTTGCAGTTCTATCCAGTATGTTGATTTCTTCCAAATCTTCTTTGTTCTTTGAGTTCAGAACCTTGATCATGTCAGTGGCTTCACTTGGATTCTTTTTTAGATGCTATTTTTTCTCTTCAATGTCTGCTCTGCATTTGGTGATGATTTGTTGCTGTTCGAAGGTAATCTATACGGATGGAAATACTTCTATCATAGACTTGCTAATGTCTTCCCAAATGTTCAGCTTAGCTTCAACCAGAGTTTCCGCCACTAGAGATTCACTCTCTAGTTCTTTTATATTGAGTTCTAATTGATGAGTCTTTGCATTTCCTCCATGTATAAAGTAACATTTTTAATCATCTGTGACTCAAGAATTCGAAATCTCTGTTGTAATTTCTCATGTGCCTACATCTAAATAGAAAAATCTTGTAATAATTTTGTTGTGTCAGTTGTTGTGAAAGATGTTGAAAGCTCTGTACCTGCAGAAGATGTTTGAGATGTTGTATTAGGATCAATAGTCACTTGAAGTGTTGATTTCTCTTTCAACAATTGTTCAATTTGTTCTTCCATCTTTCTAATTTGAAACTTTTGATCAATGATCAATTTCAACATCTCCTCTTTGTTATATTCATTCTCTACAATCTCCTTTGACTGTGGGTCTTCAGTTGAGGGTAGTTTGAGTTGTTTGCGCATAGCAGAGATGTCTACATTCTTCTTTTTAATGATTTCCTCAGCTTCCTTGTAGTATTTTGGGTGATACCTAACTTTCACTACAACATCCTCCAAAGACTTCAATATGTTGTCTTTGGCCAATGAAGACAAATTTTCAATCTTCAAATAAAATTGAACTTTTGATAATGTGACTTTCAGTTTGGAGAGTGACATGGATGTTGTTGTCAATGTTGAAAATAACATCTCTCGACACCACTTGTGCATTTCCATCTGATCAATTGTATGGATCTTATTTGCATCAAAAGAGGAGAGAGTCTTCTTATACTCAACATGGTTCTTTGGAAATGGAACTGTTGCCTACAGAAATTCCATTTGCATCCTTCCTTTCTCACTATCAAAGGTAGTGAGAAGGCTATGCTGTGATGTCGATGTTTGCTTCCAGAATTGACTATAAACATCAGATTTCAATGATTCATTCTTATGATGGATGTCTAAGAATATGGATAAAATGTTTTGTTCTTCGAAATAACTGGAATCTGAATACTAGATAATCTCCAGTGGTTCTCTTGCAGGTGATGATGATGGAGGATTTTTAGGAACACTGGTGGATGTAGAAACTTAATTTTCTCCCAAATATATAATTTCTGGTTGTTCTACCTCTGAATGTAAAGTGGTAGTAAGCTTTGGATTTTTTTCCTGCAAGATAAATTCCTTAGGTATTTCTTTGGCATGTGGAGGTTCTTCTCTGACTCTCTTCTCCTATTTACTATCACGAACAAAGGTCTGTACATTATAGGTTGAAATAACATTTTCATCTTCCTCCTGGAGAGTGCCTTTAACCCATTCATATTGGTTCATATGTTTCTCTATTTATGCTCTGGACATATGAGTGTAGTAATTTGTCTTGATTTCAACTCTCAGAGAAGAAATAATTCCATGGGGGTCATAAGACCTAGTAAAACTTGGCTGAAAACCCATTTTTTTTAACATTGCACATGCTTCAGCACCAGCTACTTTGGTATTGTAGATGAAGGATCCAATGCTGGCTTTGAGTTTAAACTGAGCTTTTCTCTTTCCTAAGACAAAATGTAACTCATCAATGTTTAACATTTATCTAATGTACTCTAAGGAGAAAAATCTCATAAGGACATATCCTGGAATTTTATATGATGGGATTTCATAGACATATATACTAATTTCTATGCAATTTTGATATAGGTACCAATCACCAGTTTTATCTTTCTCACTGAGGTGCATGATCCTTTCGATTTCTTCCCCAATTTTTGGCTCTGATTGACTTGTAAGGAGCTGTCTTACTGGGTGTATGAATGTGACTATGAACTCTGCAAAATAAGTTGTTGTTGATGAAGCTCTGACCAAATGTGTCTAGTGAATCATTGACTAATTCACTCCCTATGCATCCTACTTACTGAACTGGGTAGGCATCATCTTTGCCTGCTGGAAAAGAAACATGTGAAAAATTACAGAAGTATAATTCAACAGAACTTGTGTTGTAAAATTCATGAATTGTTCATGTATATTTTCAACCAAGAATGAGTTGTAACTATACATGAACAATGTTGATTTGTATTTGCTGAAAATAGATATGAAACCCATGGGTTCATCAACAATTTGGTCATTTGGGTATCCTAACAGGTATAAAAGAAGAGAGATGCAGTGTTTGGATGCTTCAGGAAATATTGAGGATGAGTATTGTGAATTTTTCTTGGGAAACTCTGCATCCTCAGGTAGGAATATCACGAATATCTAAGCTCTCTGAGGGAAGGATAGCTTATGATAAAGGTCCATGAGAGCAACAGGTGAAAAATGGGATAGGGAATCAGATGAAGGAATGATTAGTGTATGGTTTATGGTTTCAGGGGATATGGTGATCAAAATGTTTCCATTCTAAGCCACCACGGATCTGGTTATAGGATCATATTGTTTCTGGCACCAGGCAATTAGATGAGGAAAAGGATGAGTCTGTGGAAAGGAAAATAAAGGAAACATTGATTCCTAGAACCTGATAGGTCTTGGTCATCTATATGCTTTTGTTTTAACCACATATATGGCTCATGGAATTCAAATTCATAGTGAGCATATGTGACTTTGAAGAAGTCATCGACGAGGGGTATGAGGTCAAGGTTGAGTTGTGGTGCTGCAGTGGGGATTTATTCTACAACTAGATTTCCGACCTCTGAAACTGGGTTCCTGGATTTACCTTTAGGGGTCGTTTGTTTTTTATTCCTGACTTTGAGTGCCATGTTGACAGGGATATCAACTGAGGAAAGGTTTTTGAAGATCGAGCTACAGGAAGGTGATATGAATTAAAAAGAAGGGATAATGGTCACAAAGTGTAGAGATGGCTAGTCATTTTTTTTAAAACAAAATGTAGGGGAAAATAAATTTGGACGAAAAATTAAAGTGGTATAATTATCTCTACAGATGATTTTATAGAATGCGATCTAGGTTTAGAAATATGCGATATGACCGTAGGTGTTTAACGACTCAGATGGGAGTTTAATGCCTAACGGTGTGATTAAATGGTTCAGGAGTGGGCTTAATGGACAACGAGCATCAAATGGCTAAGCTTGGAATGTTGGAGGATAACGGTTGGGTGCTGCGGCAGGATAAGATTGGATGGGCGACCAATGGTTATGCCATGGGGAGGGATGTCCATTGGCTATTTGCATGGGAGGAAACGGTTATCAAAGGTGAAATTGCTGGTGGATTTCGGGGACTACTTCCCAATTCCATTTTTGGGTGGAGGGGGTGTGAAACGATATGGTGCTACCACATCACGAAATGTGGCGGCCATTAAAACCACATTTCGGACCCCTCCCCTCACGTTAAGGAAAAACAGTCAGGGGGGTGTGGGGGGTCGCGAAGTGATCCATCGCCATAGATCTGGAGTGGATGTGAGATCTGCCATCCAAACATGCCAGCGCTTTATTCATTTTATTGACCCTTTTGTCGCATAGTGACTTTATAATAAAATCAAATAAGCACTTATGTATCAAATTTAACAAACGAAATTTAAACCATTTTTCAAATAATTTAACATTCATTAATTAATTCTTAATCCTTTTCAGTATTTAACACATTTAAATAGGTAGCCATAGTTTTACTTTAAAAAAAAATAAAGCATTCACATTTTTTATTTTATTTATTCCCTAACATTTTTCCTTTTTGCCTTATTTCTTTAGGGAAAATCCATTCTAACATTTTATTATGAAATGGATGTTCAAAAATATAAATTTTCCTAACATTTTTTATTTTTTATTTTTCATCCATGTCCTAACTTACCATTTTATTTTTTATTTTTTAAACTACCATGCTAACTTAGCAAAACTAGATAATGTTACAACATGGGCTCTTGCTGGGGACTTCTTCCCCCTATGGGATGCAGAGAACAAGTAGTTCCATGTGCCTTCTCCTTGGGCTATGGAGTGTTTGCTGTAGAAAAAAAATTGACTTGAAATGATAAAACAAAATTATAATGTACAATGATGATGTAGGATCTCCTTCAGTACTGTATATAATGTTTCAAAAATCTTCCATTGATAGGAAGTGTTGAGAACTGTCCTTCCAAATTTTGTAGCACAAATGTGTTGTTTCCCTTTACCTCTACAATGTTGAGTGGTCCAAACCATAGATTATCAAACTTTCCATGTTTAACTTTATCTTCTCTCCTAGAATCCCATCTTAAGACTAAATATCCTTCTCTAAAATCTATTTCCCTAGCCTTCCTATAAAAAAGACTCTTCATCTTATTTTGATATTTCCTCGACTTGTATTGAAATTCATCTTTGTTTTTATTTAATTCAATAATATGATTTATTCTTCTAGAGAAATCATCAGGTTCATTAGTAGATTCTTGTAAAAGTTAAACATAGGGAAAGCCAAATTTTTAGGGAAAATAACATCTTTGCCATAAACCAAGTGGAATGGAAATTTACCTGTTGATCTTTTGGGAGAAATATTGTTTTCTCGGGCTGCATAGCTCAGATGATTGTCCCAATTTTTCTTATTGTCTTCTAAATTTTTCTTGATCATATTTACTAATCTCTTGTTGGACAATTCAACATGATCATTTCCTTCTAGATAATAGGGAGTTGAATGGTGCAGTAAAATCTGATACTTTTCACAAAATTCAATCAACTTTATGCTACTCAATGTTGTGGCATTGTTACTAACTATTTTTTGTGGACAACCAAATCTAGATAAAATGTTCTCTTCAATGAATTTGATTACAACTGAATCTATGGCATTTCTTACAGGAATGGTTTCCACCCACTTGGTGAAATAATTAGTAGCAGTTAAGATCCACCTATGCTGATTACTTGAAGTTGGATGAATTTCTCCTATAAAATCTAGTCCCCATTGAAGAAATGGTGATAAGACAACCACTGGAACTAGTGGAAGAGCTGCTAATTTTTGCCTACCAGCAAACATCTAACATGGAACACAGGCTCTGACCTTTGCTCCCACTTGTGAAAACAAAGTGGGCCAATAGAAACCTGCCCTTAGTATTTTATATGTTCTTGCTCTCCAAGCATAATGGCCTCCACATATTCTTGCATGAAACAGATCAATGATTCCTTCAGTCTCTGATTCTTTCAAGAAAAGTATTAGAATGTTAAGAGGATCCTTCCATTATAAGTTGGCATTGATGATACAGTATTTGATGGATTTAAACTTAAGTGATTTGCAATGGGTTTTGGAAAACTTAGTTGGACATTCAAAATGGATCAGAAAATGAACAATATTTGCATACCAATCTGATAATACAAACTTCTCATCAATGTGGACAGGGATGGTTTGAGTTGAAGGAGAAGGTTCTTGCGGATTCTTTCCTTGAATTCCTAGGAAAGGTTCTTGTGGATTCTCCCCTTATGCATTTAAGGAAGTTTCTTGTGGATTCTCCCTTTCAAAATTTGAAGAAGCTGATTGTGTATGCTTCTCAAAGAATTAAAAAATAGAGTTTATGCCCAACACTTTGCAATTAGATTCAGCTAACAATTTAGCTAAACCTTGTTCCTTGACTAACTTGGTAGTTTTAATGGTAAGGTCAAACTCAAGAATTTGAGTTATCCATTTTTATCTTCTTCCATCAGTGTTTGATATCTTCATCAATACCAATATTAGTGTCTTCAATATCATCTTCTAGTGAAACATAGAATGGATTTTTGGGAACATCATTTTGATCAAACATTTATTCTAAAGGAACAAGTACTTTGAGGATAAAATTCTTTGATAGTTGTATAATATCATGATCAACTACCTTTGAATTAAGATATGAATTTTCCTTATCTTTAGTAGCTTCATTAATGTCTAAGTTTTCTTCTTCAATTTTCAATACAAAAAATTCATCGATAGCTTAAAGAAATGATTTCAGTTGTTCATCATCTTCAAATATCTGCCAATGCATAAAATTGTTTGGAATTGATGGCCTATATTTGATTTGAATTTGATATTTTATTTGAAATTGATCTAGAATCTTGAAAGAACTAGTAGAAACAACTAATGAATCTGCATGAATGTTTTCATCTCTAGGAATGAAAGTGATATTGAAATAATTGAAGAAATTTTCAATGGTGTCCCAAATTCCATTTCTATAAGACCTGAGCCTAGGATGCTTTGTTTGAAAAAGAATCCTAACCCGCCTTAATATAAGTTATGAATCAATAAAGAAACTCAAATTTTGGACCTTTAAACTTTTGGCAAGCTCTAATCCTAGCATAAAAGCGTCATACTGAACAACGTTATTTGTGATCAGAAAATCTAACTTCCATGATTAACTAATATTTTCTTTATCAGGAGAAATTAAAAAAAATCCCACTCCAACTCCATCTTTGGTGTAAGATCCATCAAAGAATAATTTCCAAATTTTAGTTTGAACAGATTTATGAGTTTCAATTACATCCTCAATCTTGAGTTGATAATTCTATGAAATATCTGATGATATTTGGAAACAACTAAAATCATGATCAATTGCATAAATGGGATGATTTCTAGCATGATCAACTTTCCAAATAGTTTTTAAGAATCTAACTTCCCTATATAACCTAAGGATCTCTCCACCATATACAAGAATAGTGACAAAAGACATATCCATTTGAAGACTTCCTCCCAACTTTACACAACATGATCTTGATAAAAGCATTCCAAATTTGGGGGGAATATCAGTGAAAACTATGTCTAATACAACACTTTCGACTGGTATTTGATGTAAAGTGACCACTAGGTCTTTTATAAATCCTAAACATTGCACCCTTTTAGAGTCAAAGGTATATAGGTCGTGATAGGTTCGAGTGATATCCAAATTAAGTTGTTCCATAATGACTTTAGGCATTAGGTTGTGTGAAGCTCCAAAATCCAACATAAAATTTTATAGAAAGGATTCATACACTTTAAAAGTCACATAAAAAGGTGGTATGGATTCATCAATCATATCAGAACTAGGACCAAAAAAGCTATGGTGGGTCTTTCATTTTGCAGATTAATAATATCTCCTTCAACATCCACATTAGAGTTTTGGATCCATTTTGCAACTTGACTCTTATATCTAGGGTTTTTAGAAAGTTGTGAAAGTGGAATTGGAATTTTAACTCTTTATAACTTTTTTTCCACATTAAAAGCAATTAATGTAGGTTCTATACCCGAAACTTCGACGCAAAAATGCACACTATGGAGATTTTGAATTCAGCAACTCAAAACTCACACCACAGAAATCTGAAAAATACAATATAGTTTTATCAATTTAAGCAGGATCACTTTAATATTTTTTAGGTTGAATAGAAGTAGTTTGAGTTTCAACAGTCTTTACTTAAGATTCAATTATTACATGGTTTTTGGGAGGTCTACCAGGACTAGCTCTAGGTCTTAAGTCATATCTTCTATTGAGTTCTGCAATAAAAAAACTCAAAAAAATCTTGATATTTAGAAACCTGAGAAGTATCTTGGCCTTCTTGAGGGATTTGACTTTGGGGAACAATAACAATGGTAGTCTGAAGGGATGTATGATCAATTTTATTAATATATTCAGTAATAGGTAAAGTATTTTCATCAGGTTGTTGATCATCAATCAACAATGGTGTGGGTACTTGTTGGTCATTATGTGGCCTTTGAAGAATGTGTAATGGAGGAGACTTTTTATACTGACCTTGAAACTGTGTTTGTGGTCTAGAAGTAGTTTGTTGGACTGTTCTGGGTTGAGTTTCAATCTTTCGAATCCTATTTTATAGGTTTCTAAGAAGTGATGTGATTTCATCTATTTTTTAATTTTCACTTTTAGATTTAGAGGAAGAAGAAGCTTCCTGATTTGATTTTAATTTCTTTTGGGATTTTTCAGCTCTAGGTTTTAGCTTGGCTGATGCATGCCTATTTGCTTCAACCTCTATAGCATTTATTGGCATGTCCTCTAAGGTTTGAGATGTTATCTCTCTCAACATGATAACAAAGTCATCCTAAAAGGACTTTGAAAATCTAACCTTAGCTACTACTACATGAGGTTTACAATTGGGAGGCATATTATGGTAAAGCTTATTAAATCTTTTGATGAAATCAACAACTAGGTCTCCAAAATTTCTTTTTATTTCTTCAAATTTAGTTAAGAAATAGACAGAGTCCTTTTTCACTCCCCATTGATTTTTAAAGATATTAGTTAATTATTTCCAGGATCTAATGGAATTAACTAGTAATTTTCTAAAACAAATCCTCACATTTCCTTCTAGGGATTGTGCAAACAATCTCATATAAACATTTTCATGTTCTATGTTCATCTTATCTGCAAAATCCAGAAATGTTGCCAAATGGTATTAAGCTAATAAACCAGTTTCTCCATTAAATCTAGGAAGGTGTTTTAGGTATCCTGGACGAAAATCATTGAGGATAACAGGAAGTAAGATAGGGGGATATATTTCTTGTACAATTGGTCTAAAGCCAGTCATACTTGAATGTGTAGATGTAGAGGAATGAGTATTAGTAGTTGAAGAGAAAGAAGTAGAATTTGTAGGTGAAGATGGAGAGGAGGGAGGTGGAGAACGAGGAGGAGAATGAAATGGAATTGAAGACCTTCTTTGGGACCTTAAAGGAGTTCTAATGAAAAATTTTTGAACCTCTTCTTCTCCTTCTCTATGTTCAAATAAAGGATTGGAATAAGGAGAAAAGAGATCTTCTAGTTGGTGTGAAGTAGAAGGTGCAAAATATGTAACAAGGGAAATGAAATCAGTAGGTTTGAATCCAGGTAAGTTCAGATCCAAATCTTGCTATGATATAAGAGATTCATAAGGTTTCCGAGGTAATTTATAAGACTCAAAAGAATGAACTAGCAAATATGATTGAAAATCCACTCCTTTAGATGCTAACTCATGCACTCTGTCAGGTATGTATCTTGATTTTAAAGGAATGGGTGTAGATATGAAAGGATCAGGAATTATGTTGCCTGTTGGGGAATAGAAGAAGGGGTTTGATTCCTTTTTCTAGAAGAAGCTCGTCTTACCAATCTCTCTGGATCTGATAAGGGTTGGATAACTTTTGAGTCAGATCGATATCTGGTGTGCTTTGAAGGAGCCGATTTGGTCACAGTGGAGTCACCAGGTGAGAAATTTTTACCTAATTAAACCTTTAGTCACCTTTAAAGGAATAAGTTTTTATCCTTGTCCCAGGAAAACAAATCAAATTATTTCCCTAGAAACGACACCAAATTGATGTTGTCCTTTGAGATAATTGTGGTCAATAATAATGCCAAATCATGTATAATATTTTGTTGTGTTTTATAATTTGGAGGACCAATGTATAAGACAAATTTTAGCAAATAGTTATTGATTAAATCTTCCAGATAATATCAATAACTATAAGTAATGGTTGTTTGTTTATCTGACACAGTGATTTAGATTTTATAAATGGTTAAGTATACTTATGTAAGAAGATATGATTATCAAATATTCAGATTGAAATATTTAATTAATCATAATCTAGAAAACCTTTAAACAATTTTCAAAAGTTAAATAAAATACATTTAACATTATGAAGATGTTGAAAATTTATAAATGAAAGGGATTTACATCAACAAATTGTTAATTAAATCATTCTTTATATTAATAATAACTCCACGAGGAATTATAAGATAAATGAAACACAACTTATCTCACCTAATTACATTGATAACAATTAAACATATGAAGAGACAAAAATGTATGAAAACTAGAAAAACTCACAAAGAGAACAGAGTTGTATGAGACAAATTCATAATCCTTCTTCTATTATTGATGATCGAAAAACTTGTACAATTCTACTTACAAAAATTCACTTATCCAAGGGTGCAAACTTTGATAACTCGAAATGAGATTTATTTATACTAATTTCTAAAACTTAGAAATATATTTACTAATTACAATAATATAATGAAGAGGAACATACAAGGAAACAGTTGGATGAAGTGTCTTTATTTTCTTAGAAGTTGTTGATGACTTGGCCCCTTTTAATGGAATTTGTTATTGATTGGACCCTTGAAAATCTGAGGTGTTGGAAAGCTGTGAAATCACACTTTTACTCGATGGTCTCACAAAATTTATCCCATCGCTCTTGACTTGGGATTCTGCACTCATCATCTTTCTGAAAATTTCATATACCTATGTATATATGTCAAAGGATGGTCTTTTATTTGATGTTGAATGATCAAATAAAACTGCAGAGCTTCAAGAAATTCCTTCCCTGTAACCTGTCCTTTGATACTTGCAAATTTTGACTTATCTAATGCAATTGTTTATAACATTTTTACAATAATCTTCTAATTTAATCAACTTATCATCTCATCCTGCCAATCTTGGCAGTCCTTTATGATTTAAAACATTAAAATTAGTATGAAATTTTTGAACAACAGTTTTCAAAGCTTCATATTTGGCTTGCAATTGGTTGATTAAGTTTTTTTTTCTGTAAAAATTTCTTGATCTCCAAAATGGTTGCAGTTTTATCCAGTATCTCAATTTCTTCCAACTCTTATTTTTTCTTTGAGTTTAGAACCTTGATCATGTCACTTGTCTTCTTTTTGAGATTCTCTTTCTTCTCTTCAATGGTTGCTTTGCATTTGGTGATGATTTCTTGTTGTTCAAAGATAATCTATATGGATGTCCATACTTCTGTCATAGACTTACTAATGTCTTCCCAGATGTTCTGCTTAGCTTCAACTAGAGTTGTTGCCATTAGAGATTCACTCTCTAGTTCTTTTATCTTGACTCCTAACTGATGATTCCTTTGCATTTCCTCCATGTATAAAGTATCATTTTTAATTTTCTGTGACTCAAGAATTTGAAATCTCTGTTGCAATTTCTCAAGTGCCTGCTTTTGAATAGCCAAATCTTGTGCTAATTTTTTTGCGTCAATTGTTGTCAAAGATGCTGAAAGCTCTCTACCTGAAAAAGATGTTAGAGATACTGTATTAGGATCAGTACTTGAAGTGTTTATTTCTCTTTCATTAATTCTTCAAGTTGTTCTTCCATCTTTATAATTTCCAAATTTTTATCAATTATCAATTTCAACATCTACTCTTTGTTATATTCATTCTCTGCAATCTCCTTTATCTCTGGGTCTTCAGTTGAGGGTATTTTGAGTTGTTTGCGTAGAGAAGAGATGTTTTCATTCTTCTTTTTAATGATTTCCTCAAATGCCTTGCAGTCTTTTGGGTCATACCCAACTTTCACTACAAGGTCCTCCAAAGACTTAAATCTGTTGTCTTTGACCAATGAAGGCAATTTTTCAATATTCAGCTGAGATTGAACATTTGATAATGCAACTTTCAGTTTGGAGAGTGACATGGTTGTTGTTGTCATTGTTGAAAATAACATCTCTCCAAACTTTTGTTGCATGTCCATCTGATCAATTGGATGGTTCTGATTTTCATCAAAAGAGAAGATAATCTTCTTGTACTCAACATGAGTCTTTGGAAATGGAACTGTTGCCTACAGAAATTCCATTTGCATCCTTCCTTTCTCACTGTCAAAGGAAGTGAGAATATTAAGCTATGATTTTGGTATTTTCTTGCAAAATTGACTATAAACATCAGATTTCAATGCTTCATTCTTATACTTGATGTATAAGAATCTGGAGAAAATGGTTTGTTCTTCAGAAGAACTGGCATATGAATGCTGGATAATTGCCAGTGGTTTTCTTGTAGGTTATTATGATGGAGGATTTTTAGGAACATTGGTGGATGTAGAAACATCATTTTCTCCCCAATCTATAATTTCTGGTTTTTCTCCCTCTTAAAGTAAAGTGGAAGCAAGATTTGGCTTTTTGTGCTGCAAGATAAATTCCTTAAGGATTTATTTGGCATGTGGAGGCTCTTCTCTGAATATCTTCTGTTGTTTACTATCAAGAACAAGGGTCTCATATTATTAGAGGTTGAAATAAATTGTTCATCTTCCTCCTGGAGAGTGCCTTCAACCTATTCATCTTGGTTCATATGTTTATCTATTTTTGCTATGGAGATATGAGTGTAGGAAGTTGTCTTGAGTTCAACTTCCAGAGTATAAATAATGCCATGGGGGTCATAATACCAAGTAAAAGTTAGTTGAAAACCCATTTTCTTTGATATTTCATTTGCTTCAACATCACTTGCTCCGGTATTGTAGATGAATGATACAATGCTGGCTTTGAGTTTAAACTAAGCCTTTCTCTTTCCTAAAACAAAATGTAACTCATCCATGTTTAACATTTGTCTAATGTACTCTAAGGATAAAACTCTCATAGGGACATATTTTGGAAGTTTATATGGTGGTGGTTCACAACCATATACCCTGATTTCTATGTAATTTTGATATAGGTACCAATCACCATTTTTAGCTTGCCCATTGAGGTATAGGATCCTTTTTATTTCTTCCCCAATTCTGGGCTCTGATTGAATTGTAAGGAGCTTCCTTACTGGGTGTATGAATGAGTCTATGAACTTTTGAAAATAAGTTGTTGTTAATGAAGCTCTAACCAAATCTATCTAGTGAATCATTAATTGATTCACTCCCTATGCATCCTGCCTACTAAAGTGGATAGGAAACATCTCTTCCTGCTAAAAAAGAAACATCTGAACAATTACAGAAGTATAATTGAAGACACCCTATGTTGTAAAATTCATGAATTGTTCATGTATATTTTCAACCAAAAATTGGTTGTAATTATACATGAACAATGATGATTTGTCTTTGCTAAAATAGATAAGAACCCCATGACGGGTTCATCAACAATTTGTTCATTTGGGTATCCTAATAGGTATGAAAGAAGAGATATGTAGTGTTTGGAGGCTTCAAGAAAGATTTAGGATGAGTATGGTGGATTTTTCTTGGGAAACAATCCATCCTTAGGTAGGAATATCTTGAATATCTGGGCTCTTTGAGGGAAGGATAGCTTATGATAAAGGTCCATGAGAGCAGCACACGAAAAATGGGATAGGGAATCAGATGAACGAATGAGTAGCATATGGTTTATGGTTTCAGGGGATATGGTGATAAGAATGTTTCCATTTTGAGCCAACATTGATATAGTTATAGGATCATATTGTTTCTATCACTAGGAAATTATATTAGGAAAAGGGTGAGTCTGGTGGAAAGGAAAATAAAGGAAACATGGATTCCCAAAACCTGATAGGGTCCTGGTCATGTATGTGATTTATTTTTAACCACATATATAGATCATGGAAGTAAAATTCACAACGATAATCTATGACTTTGAAGAAGGCATCGACGAGGGGTATGAGGTTGAGGATGAGCTGTGGTTTTACAACAGGGATTTCTTCTACAACTGGATTGACGACCTCTAAAACTGGATTCACGACCTATATTTCTTATGTAACTGGTTTCTTTGATTTACCTTTAGGGGTCATTTTTTTTTAGTATTGGCTTTAGGGGCCATGTTGACATGGATATCGACTGAGGAAATGTTTTTGAAGATCGAATTGCAAAAAGGGTGATAAGAATTACAGAAAAGGGATAGTGGTTGCAAAGTGCAGAGATGGAAATTTTTTTTTTTTTAAAACAAAATGCAGGGGAAAATCAATTTGGATGAGAAATTAAAGTGGTATGAGGCTTTAATCTAATGATTTTATAGAATCCGAATTGGTTTTAACAGTTTATGCTATGACTGTAGGCGTTTGATGACTCGGATGGGGGTTTAATGCCTAACGGTGCAATTAAACAGTTCAAAAGTGGGCTTAATGGCCAATGGACATCAAACAAATAAGGGTGGAATGTTGGAGGATCATGGTTGGGTGATGTGGCAGGATAATATTGGACGGGAAACCAATGGTTACGGCGTGGGAAGGGATGTCCTTTGGCTAATTATGCGAGAGAAAATAGTTATCGGAGGTGAAACTGATGGTGGATTTCGAGGGGGATACCTCCTGGTTTCTAGTTTTGGGCAGAGGGGGTGTGAAACGATATGGTGCTGCCACATCCTGAAATATGGGCACCATTAAAACAACATTTCAGAACCCCCCCTGGTGTTAAAGAGAAATAGTCAAGGGGGTCGCAAAGTGATCCATCATCATAGATCTAGAGCAGGTGTCGGATCTGTTGTCGAAACATGTCGACGCTTTATTCCTTTGATTTGACCCTTTTGTCACATAGTGACTTTAGAATAAAATCAAATGAGCGCTTATATATCAAATTTAACAAATGAAAATTAAACCCTTTTTCAAATAATTTAACGTTCATTAAATTAATTCTTAATCCTTTTCAGTAATTGGCACATTTAAACAACCAACCTTAGTTTTATTTTTTAAAACACTAAAGCATTCACATTTTTTATTTTATTTCTTCCCTAACAATTTTTCTTTTTTCCTTCTTTCTTTAGGGAAAATCTATTCTAAAATTTTATTCTAACATGGATGTTAAAAAATATAAATTTTACTAACATTTTTAAATTTTTCTTTTTCATCCATGTCCTAGCTTAGAATTTTATTTTTTTTCTTTTTTAAACTACCATGGTAACTTATGAAAACTTGATAATGTTACAACAGACCCTACGTTCATGAAAGGTTTTTACAGGGTTCCTTGTTCCTGCGGTATTCCATATATTAGAGAAACAGGTTGATCCATTAAACAAAGAATCCAAGATCATACTAGAAACATTAGGCACAATATTCCCTGCACATCACCTCTTGCTGAACATGAGGAAAAGTCTTTTCTCTATGTCCGCATTGAGAACTCCAAATTCATTTCTAAGGTTGATCATTTCCACCATAAGAAGCTTAGAGAGGTTATTGAAATTGAGAAGCATGCCATGAAGCTCAACAGGGATGATGGTTGGAAATTGAGTAAGAGCCGGACTCTGGGTCTCTCGATGTGAAATCTCCCACTCATTGGGATTATTGTTTCCTTTGTTCTCTATAGGTTATTTTTTGGTTATTTGTCCCTTGTTTTTTTTTTTTTCCTTTCTTTAATATTAACCCCTTTCTTGGTTTATTATTAATTGTTTTCTCCTTAATATTTATTTTTCTTAGTCTTAACTTTATTATTTATCTTAATGTATATAGTTATAATATATAATACCCCTTCCTATCCTTTTAATGATTACAAGAATAAAAAAATTTAATTGATTTTATTATAAAACCCTTTAATTAAAATATTTTTAAATAAATAAATTATTGTATTTTATCATTTTTAACCCATTTAATAATTATTTTCTAATAACCAATAAAAAAATTTATATTATTTTCTTAATAACTAATTAAATAACTCAATAACAACTAGTTTTTAGTGGCTAGTTTTTAAGGACTATCTTTGGGCAATATTTCATTCTTATTCTTTATTCATGAAGATCAATTAGCTTTTTCACCTTGTCCCGAGGATGAACCACATTAGTTGTTTCGAGACTTTGACCAAATCCTAATGATGTGATTAATCCGAAATACATTTATCTACATTATGGATCATAAAAGTCTTATATATGACATAATTATACTTACTATATTAACATTATTTTTTATATTAATATAATATTAGTTATTATATAAACAATTTCTAATATATTAATAGTTATATTTAAAAGTATAATATAATTCATATTTGACATAATAATAACATTTAACTATTATTAATAATATGTATTTATCTCTAAGCTATAGGACTGCCTGGAAAATGTGGGATGCAAGGGCGTCAAGCTTGTTGGTGTTCTCAGTACTCCTCTCCTTTATGGCAATGATATCGCTCTTCTTTCCAAAATCCATGAGGTCCTTGAGAAGCAGCTTCAAACTATTCATGTCTATTGCTGCAATATAGGTATGACATTTAGTACTGACAAGACTAAAGTCATGATCATTAAATCCAAAAATACCACCCATGGTAGTTTCATGTATAATCACCAATTCTTAGAGCATGTTTCTTCTTACAAATATTTGGGAATTGACTTCCATCATCAACTCAACTGGAATTATAGCATCAAGAAAACGATTATTAGAGGCTATAAATCTTATTATGAGCTTGAAAACAATTGTAAGTCGGTCAATATTTACATTTAGAGTAAAAAGATATTACTCTTTGTGACTCTCGACACCCATGTTGTATTTTATGGATGTGAATTTTTGGGTTGCAGTATATCATGGAGAAAGATTGAGATGATTCAAAAGAAATTCATAACCTACAACCTTAATATGAAGGGAAATACTCCTTATCCTATCATTTTCATTGAATTTGGTTTGTCCCCCACTGAGGGTATGACTATATTTAGATATCTGATGTAGAAGCAAAATATTTACAACATGGAATCCAAAAGGCTCCCAAAAATTACTTCTGACTATAGTCAAAACCCCCACCTTCGCCTCAAGCAGGGGTGGCATAAGAATGCCAAGTCTTGGTTCAACCATTGGGGAATTAAAGAGGAGTTTTTTATGGGACACAAATATAGTGTCAAAAATGCTATTACCTCCATGTTTAAGGACAAGTTCTGGGAGGATTAGGAGCGGGAGGGTGAAATGAAGCTAAGATACAATAAGGAGGTGATCAACCCCACCCTTGATAATCAGAATTATGTCTTTGTGTTGACCAACACTAAGAAAAAAATGAACATCGCTATGATGAGAACTAACTCTCATGAGCTCCGGAGTGAGATTGATTGGTGGTCTATTACCAAGGCTCCCTGGAATGATACAATTTGTTAGATTTGCAATACTAAGGAGGTGGAAGATGAGAATAACTTCCTTTTAGACTTCCAGCCTCTTAATCACATCTGCTCTCAATTCCCTAACATATACCACACTTCCAATATTCTTGACCTATTAATTCAACCCACCTATAATGATCTTGGAGCACTTATTTCCCTTCTCTTGGATCATAGAAACAAGATTTTGAAGAATAATAATTATATTTTTTTTTTCCTTTCTTGAGGTCTGATAGGCCGCATTGGTCTTAGCATACGTTAATCATCATCATCATCATCGTCATCGTCGTCGTCGTCGTCGTCGTCATTGCCACCGTCATCGTCATCGTTAGCATATTTTCTATATTTACTTGGAGTAATATATTAATAATATTAACTATATATAGACTTATATTAAACACACACACACATTTTAATATAATAATATAATATAATATACTAATAATATAAAAATAAAATAATATATAAAAGTATTTTATATACTAATATATTATTTAAAAATATAATAATATAATATGTAATAATTATATATCATGAAAATTAAACCTTACGGTTTAGTACTAAAAACCTTAAGGTTTAAAATGCTCATATATTAAACCCTATATTTTATTAATTCCTAAGGTTTATAAATCCATTGTGTTTTAAATATTGATCCCAAGATATTAATAACCTCGAGGAATTAATATTTTAAAGCCAACAGGTTAATAAACCAAAGGAATTAAATTATAAACCAAATGAATTATTAATATTATCAATCAAAGAAACTAATAAACTCAAGGGTTTAATATTATAAACCTAATGAATTATTAAACCCAATGGATAAATATTATTAACCTAAAGAATCAATAAAACCACAAAATCAATATTAAAAACACATGTGATTAAGAAATCTTAACAATTAACGTTTTAAACCTAAGGAATTAATAATCTCTAGGAATTAATACTTTAAATGGAAGGGATTAATAAACCCAAGGGAGTATTAATATTATAAACCATTGAGATTAAATTATAAACCCAAGGGACTAATAAACCAAAAGTTAAATATAATGAAGCCAAAGAATTAGTAAATCCAAGGGATAAATATTATAAACCTAAGAATCAACAAATCCAAAGGATCAATATTAAAAACACAATGGATTTATAAACCCATGAATTAATATTTTAAAGCTAAAAGATTGAAATTTTAAGCGCAAGGGATATATAAGGTCACATGATTATAAATATTATGAAGACAAGGGATTAATAAAGCCTAGATATTGTTAATATTATAAACCCAACCACATTAGTAAATATGGTTGTAATGATATAAATCTAATATTAATCATAATTAATATTGATATTGATAAATATGTGATAATAAAAACAATAATATTATTAAAAAATAACTATTATTATTAATAAATTAATATAAATCTTAATCATTAGTCCAAAAAAATAGTAATTATTATTTTTATTTTTATTGTTATTATTATTTTTATTATTAATATTATTTATTAATATTATAAATTTAATATTATTAAAATTGTTTTTTATTAAATCTAATATCTTGACTAATTAATAAATATTTATATTAATTAATTAATTATAATTATTTATTAAAAAGTATAAATATATTTTTTTCCTTTAATTTATATTAGATAAATGTCTTTTCAAATTAATCACATCATTAGGATTTGGCCGGCGTTTCGAACCAACTAATGTGGTTCATCCTCAAGATAAGGTGAAAAATCCAATTGATCTTATTGAATAAATACTGTGGATGCATCATTGCCTGGTATTAGCCGAAGAAAACTAGCCGTTAAAAAACTAATTGTTTAAAACTATCCATTTGAAAAACTAGCCATTAATGAATTAGTTAATTAGTTAATAGGAAGTAATATTAAATATTTTAAATTAAAATTTTTATCAATTAATAAGTGTTATGTTAGAGATTTAATTATATATTAATATGATACATATGGGATTACATAATATTAAAAAAACATAAAGGCTAATATATAAGAAAATAACAAGGGGAAAAATATAAATAATAACGCAAAGCATAATATATAAGAAAATATCAAGGGGAATAAAATAAAATAATAGATAAAAGAAGAAGGGGAATGAAATAAAAGAATAGACAAAAGAAGAAAAAGGAAAAAAAAATGAAAAAAAAAATTAGGAAAAATTATATAAGGGGCAAAAAATTCATCTAGAGAGAGCTCAAGTCCAACTCCTAATCAACTTCCAACCATCATCCCTATTGATATTTTTAGCATGTCGCTCAATCTCAATGGCTTCCCTAAGCTTCCTATGATGGAAGTGGTCGACCTTAGCAATTACTTTAGAGTCTTCAATGCATACATCGTGACATGATCTCTCCACATGTTGTACAAGAGCGGATCTGTGAGGTCGATTGTGCCTAATGTCTACAGAGAGCTAGACTCCATAAATTTGGACTCCATCTCTCTCTAGATAATTCCCCCCCTTTCATATTTTTCGTGATCTTGTTTTCCTAATTTTTGTTCTACTACTCTAGTCTTTGCAATTTTCTGTAGCAGGTATTTCTTATATATCATTTTGTATTTTATTTTATTCCCCTTGATATTTTCTTATATATTATCCTTTATGTTTTTTAATATTATATAATCCCTTATTTATCATATTAATAAATAATAAATCTCTAACATAACAATTTTATGTTAAAAATTACATAAATTATTTTATTTTTATTATAATATTTATTAATTTAACATTTATTAATCAATAAATTTTTTTGATTAAAAATAATTAATATTACTTTATATTAACTAATTAACTAATTCATTAATGGCTAGGTTTTATTTGTTTGTTTTTTTTTGTTTTAACTAATTAACTAATTCATTAACCACTAGTTTTTTGTTTGTTTGTTTGTTTTTTTTTCAACTGGACAATGATGCATCAACACTATTTATTCAATAAGATTTATTGGCTTTTTCACCTTGTCATGAGGATGAACCACATTAGTTGGTTTGAAAAGTCAATCAAATCTTAATGATGTGATTAATCCGAAAATAAATTTATCTATTTTATGGATCACAAGATCACAAAAGTCTCAGATCTAACATTATTTATATTATTTAACTATTATTATTATTATTATTATTAATTATTATTATAATTATTAAAAAAATATTATTATTATAATTATTAATAATTATAACAATAAATTAAATAAATAATAATAAAAATTAATTAAACAACAATAATAATTAATCAATTTATTTTTAATTAATAATAATTAATTAATTAATTAGTATTAATATTATTATTATTTTTGAAGAAAATATAAAATATTGTTTTTTTAATTTATAGTAATTATTGTTAGGTAATTTCACCCAAGGGATTAATACTAAAAAACCAAGGGAGTATAAACCCAAGGTTATAATATAACACCCAAGGGACTAATATTATAAACCTAGGTTATATAATCATTAAGATCAATATTATAAACCCTAGAAGTATCATGGTTGATTATGATTGACCATGGTTGATTTTCATATTGAGACAATCTTTGTGACAATGTGACATTGCACCATTGTTGACCACAATTTATTTTTATATGCATCAAATCTTTGTCAGAATGCAATGTTGGACAATGGTTGATTTTCATATTGAGAAAATCAATCGCAATGTTGCATTGGACCATGGTTGACCATGATTATAAACACTGAGGGGATTTATATTAGACCCAAGGATTAATATTAAAAATTATATGAACAATATTAAACCATAGGAATAATAACCCTTAGATTAATAAACCTAAGGGATTAATATTTTAAACCTGAAACAACAATAAACCAAAGGGATTAATACTAAAAACCCAAAGGATTATAAAACTAAGGGAATAATATCAAACCCAAGGGATAAATATTATAAACCCAAGGTATATAAACCTTAAGATAAATATTATAAACCCTTAAATAAGCATTCTTGACCCTGGTCTACCATGTTTGATTTTTATATTGAGACAATCTTTGTCACCATGCGACATTAGACCATTGTTGAACACGCAGATTTATATTAGACCCAAGAACTAATATTATAAACCCTATGAATAATATTATACCCTAAGAATAAGAACCCTTATACTAATAAACCCAACGGATTGGCATTATAAACCAAAAGAAATAATAAATCAAAAGGTTTAATAATGAAAACCAAAGGGATTGTAAACCCAAGGGATCAATATTAAACCAAAGGGATAAATATTATAAAACCAAGGTATATAAACCTTGAGATAAGTATTGATGCAGGAAACTGCATGGATTATAAATGCACGAGAAAAATATTTAACCTAAGGGAACACTATTAAAACCTATCAAATTATATAAATTGAACATATAAAAATTTAACGTATGAACTCAAGGGATTAACAAACCTAATGTATTATTAATAATACAAAAACAAGGGATTAAAATATAAACCCGAGGAATTATTAATATTAAAAACTCAAGTGACTAATAACCCAAAATCTTAATATTATAAACTCAAGAAATTGGTAAACCCAGGGGATAAATATTATAAACCTAAGGAATAAACAAAGCCAAGGGATCAATATATTATAAACCCAAGGTATATAAACCCTAAGGTAAATATTATAAACCAAATTTATATAAACCCTAAGATAAATATTACAAACCTTCAATAAACATGGTTTGCCATGGTTTACCATGGTTTACCATGGTTGATTTTCATATTGAGACAATATTTGTCACAATCTGACATTGGAACATGGTTGACCATGTTTGATTTTCATAATGAAACAATATTTGTCACAATGCAACATTGGAACATGGTTAACCATGGTTCAAAATGCTTTATTTTTATATTTAGAAAAACTTTGTCACAATGTAACATTGGAACATGGTTGACCATGATTATAAACCCAAGCGATTTATATTAAACCGTGGAATTAATATTATAATCCCTATGAATAATATTTCAAATTGAGACAATCATTGTTTGAATCTAACATATTTATAAACCCAAGGGATTAATACTAAAAACCCAAGGGCTTATAAAGCCATGGGAATAATATTACACCCAAGGGATTAATATTATAAACCCAAGTTATATAAACACTAATACAAATATTGTAAACCCTAGAATTATCATTGTTGAGCAAGGTTGACCATGGTTGATTTTCATTTTGATACAATATTTGTGACAATGCGATATTGCACCATGGTTAACCATGACACAGTTTCATATGCGTAAAATATTTTTCATAATGCAACGTTGAAGCATGGTTGATTTTCATATTGAGAAAATCTTTGTCACAAAATTTGATGTTGGATCATGGTTGACCATGATTATAAACTAAGGGAATTTATATTATACGGAAGGGTTAATATTATAAACCCTATGACTAATATTAAACCCTAAGAATAAGAACTGTTAGATTAATAAACCCAAGGGATTGGTATTATAACCCAAGTAAATAATAAACCAAAGGGATCAATACTAAAAACCCATGGGACTATAAAACTAATGGAATAATATCAAACCCAAGGGATAAATATTATAAAACGAAGGTATGTAAACCCTAAGATAAATAATATAAAACTTTAAATAAACATGGCTGGCCATGGTTTGCCATGGATTATTTTCATATTGAAACAATCTTTGTCCACTAGAAAATTTGGCGGAAATTCCGACGGCCAATTCGTCGCTATTCAAACACATAGTCGTCGCAAGAGCGATAGTTCGAGGGCGGGAAAAATGTGTTTTACCATACCGTCGCAGTTTCGACGCAATTAAAAAGTGTCGCACTGTCGACACTTTTTTCGTCGCTTCCAAACAAGCGTCACTCTTCCAACGTTTCCCAATCCGTCGCACTTTTGACCTTTGTAAACTGTCACACTTCCGACAAAATGTGGTCTGACGTTTTGAACATCGCTCTTCCGACTTCTGTAAACTCTCACAATTACGATGAAATGTGGTGCAACGTTTCTAATCTGTCGCAATTCCGACGCTTACAAGGTGTCGGTATAGCGATGGCAGGTTCAATTTAAAAAAAAAAAATGAAACTTTAAAAGAGGAAAAATGCTCTTTTGAATATATTATATGAATTAAAACAGTCCGTGAAGTCATTACATTTTCACATCTGAAGATTGGAACCCAAATATCCATCCAGAAAATTTGAAGTCCCACCCCAGACAATGATAGAAAAATACCCCATGTCACATACAGGGACTTGATATAAAACCCAGTAACGGTCCACATGGAGATTATCGATAATCTGAGAAAGCATCCAAATATGCCCGAGGCATCTATAAGAAAGTGAAATAGCAGTATGTAGAATAGTAAAGCAACATATAGAGTACCGACGTCCATTGTTCCAAATACAAATTAAAGTACCCAAAATCCTTGAACAGAGAAAAACGCTAATCATGTGAGGAGTGTAATATGTCCAAAATATAAAAATACCATCAGACCATATCAATAAACCAGCAACATAGACCAGCATCGCTAGTTTTGAAGGCAGAGTGATAAACATTAATCATTTTTTTTTCACAAGAGAAAAACGTTGTTTTGAATATATTATATGAAGTAAAATAGTCCATGAAGTCATTACATTTTCACATCTGAAGATTGGAACCCAAATATCCATCCAGAAAAGTGGAAGTCCCACCCCAGACAGTGATAGAAAAATACCCCATGTCACATACATGGACTTGATATAAAACCCAGTAACGGTCCTCATGGAGATAATCGACAAATCTGAGAAAGCATCCAAATATGCCCGAGGCATATATAAGAAAGTGAAATAGTAGTATGTAGAATAGTAAAACAACAGATAGAGTACCAACGTCCATTGTTCCAAATACAAATTAAAGTACCCAAAATCCTTGAACAGAGAAAAACGCTAATCATGTGAGGAGTGTGATATGTCCCAAATATAAAAAGACCATGAGACCATATCAATAAACCAACAACGTAGACCAACATCGCTATTTTTGAAGGCAGAGTGATAAACATTAATCATTTTTTTTTTTCACAAGAGAAAAATGATGTTTTGAATATATTATATGAAGTAAAATAGTCCATGAAGTCATTACATTTTCACATCTGAAGATTGGAACCCAAACATCCATCCAGAAATGTGGAAGTCCCACCCCAGACAGTGATAGAAAAATACCCCATGTCACATACAGGGATTTGATATAAAACCCAGTAACGGTCCACATGGAGATTATCGACAATCTGAGAAAGCATCCAAATATGCCCGAGGTATCTATAAGAAAGTGAAATAGTAGTATGTAGAATAGTAAAGCAACAGATAGAGTACCAATGTCCATTGTTCGAAATAAAAATTAAAGTACCCAAAATCCTTAAACAGAGAAAAACACTAATCATGTGAGGAGTGTGATATGTCCAAAATATAAAAATACCATCAGACCATATCAATAAACCAGCAACATAGACCAGCATCGCTAGTTTTTAAGGCAGAGTGATAAACATTAATCATTTTTTTTTCACAAGAGAAAAAAAAGTTGTTTTGAATATATTATATGAAGTAAAACAATCCATGAAAAACGTTGTTTTACAGACACATGAATCCTGTAAAAATTCTCTAGCGTCAATTCATCATCTAGCAAGCCACAAAGAAATTTCTCCAACAACACTTTATTCCGAAAAATTCAATGTTACTGCAAAGTATATGAATCCACACTTACTACTCCAATTGATGGAGTATTTATACAAAAAATCATACAAAATATCTCATAACAAATTGAGATATTATCTAGGATAACTAATAAGTATTTTACAACAATATAGAGACAGATGGTCTCGTAGATAAGAAAAATGATAACTAATGTTGTGTTGTTTCCTCCTTTTAAGAATGTGCTGGAGGCAAGCCCTATATCTTGGCTTGCTGTTGTCCTCTTCAGTAATTCTATGTTGATTATTTCGTTTCGCTGATACTCTTTAACTACTCTGATACTCTTTGACCTTTGTTCATCCTTTTATCCTTTTTATCATGATATACTGTGGTAAATAGGCAAAAATTTATGTAAGGATAATTTTTTTAAAAAGTTCCATCATTTCTTCCCACCATTGAACTTCTAGCACTCTGGTCCTTTGCAAATTTCTTAGTGTTTCATCAGCCTCAGTATATCTGAAGAAATTAGGTTGATTTGGGAACAAATGATTTACTTCATGCTCAAGATAAAATAAATTCTCCAATCTGTCATGAACGTTTTTCCCTGTAGGCAATGCTGCTGTTGATGAACTGGTTGAAGAACTAGCTTGATTATCAACATATTTGTCCAATTTTTCAACATAACTATCAAGGTCCATTATCTTATCTTCTGCAACTATAGGACCGGGCAATCCTCTATTTAAAAAAATATTCAATCTTTCTCTAAAGGCAATGATTTCTTCTTGCATATATGAGCACCTTCGTTCTAAATTTTGTACCAGAGTTCTTTTAGTAGAAACTCTCTTTATTTCCAGAATTGTTCTGGTCCTGTCCTGAATACCAATTTCTTCAAGTTGATTCTTAGTCTGAGTATTCAAAAAATGTATAAGTCTATTGGCCTCTTCTGGCATATTTCCCAACTCTTGTCTTGATCTCTCAATCTCATCCAGAGCCAATTTAACTAATTTATTCTGTTCATCCATTATTTGAATTGAGGACCAAAAATCCTTTATTGATTGAATGATATTATCCCAAAGAATATCATTTATTTCTTTTAAAGGTTTCTCCAATGTGAGATCCTTTTCCAATGCTTTGACTGTTTTTTCTAATTTGTTCACTTCTCTTGTTTTATCAACAACACTCATTTTTGAAAGATCATGTTTATGTTCTAGAGTGGCCAATTTTTCCTTTGTTTTGTGAAGCTCTATGGCCTGAAGTTTCATATATTCCATTGACTTTGTTAATTCATCAGTGTTCAAATTTGCAGTGTTGCTCTGTGACAATTCTGCTGGCTGACCTGTTGTTGCTGTACCTGTCACTACTCCTGCTGTAGATACTGGAATATTTGCCTGCTTATCTTTTAATGCATTCTCAAGCTCTTTTTCAATTGCAGTAAGTTGCTCATTCAATTTTAAGAGAAAATCCATTGGTTCTTCCTCAGAATTTTGTTTGATGATTTCTACAGTCTGTGGATGTCTTGAGGCTAGTAACTTTAATTGTTTTCTCAGAGCTGCAATATCATCATCTTTTCTCTTGATCAAAGCTTCAATACCTTTCACATATTTAGGATTATGACCCAAAATAATGATTATTTCCTCTAAAATTTTGATTCTATTATCCTTAGCCTGGGAGGAGGTTTTTTCAAGATGCAGCTATGTATTAGTATTATCCAAAGAATCCTGCAACTTATGGGTCATCATTGATTTATCCGTCAGAGTAGAATAAATCATCTCACCTGTTTGCTTGTGTAGCTCAATTTGATCTAAAGGATGGATATCCTTTGCTAAGACATCAAAATTAGTCCTAACGTAATCTGTAGCAGTCTGAGGATGCTGCACCTTGGGCTTCAAATGGCTCATTAGCATCTTACCTTGTTGGATGTCATAAGCTGACATCAATCTTTCTTGATTTTTGGGAGCCATCTTCAAAAATTGGTTGTACACTTGAAGTCTAAGTGGATCGTTCCTGGCCTTTATATTGATGAATGTTCTTTTGATGTCCCAGGCAGTTTTTACTGGAGGTTTGAAAGAAGATATTTCTGCACTTTGTTGCCTCTGTATTCCCTGTTTTTGAAAATTAGTGGATGTCCCACTACTTGTACCTATTTGCTGACTGTCTTCTCTTCCCTGGCTGTCAGGGATTTCCTGAAATGATTCATCTTCTAGAAAGGGAGTTAATTTCTGCCTTTTAACATCTTGCTGTTCAAAAGAGCCACCAATAGGAGTAGTTGTTTCAGCCTCTCTCTTTTTTCCCTTTTCTATATTGAGAGTTTGTAAAATAGAAATTTTTGGCTCACTGATTTGAGTAGGAGGAATTTTTCCTTTACCTTGTTCTTTAGAAGTCTTTGGTTGCTCTGTCATTATGAATTTTTCAATTATTTGTATATCAGGCTCCTTTTCTTTTCCTTTAGATTCTACTGCTACTGTACTCATCTCCTGCAAATTTTGTTGTAAAGTCCTCGCTGAAGAAGATCCCTGCACCTGTCCAAAAGATTCTAGGTCAAGTATCTTTTCAAGATCTTTCATTACATTTTCAACATTGACCTGCTCACTATATTTTTCAACCAATGTCCCTTCTGTCCATTCATCCATATTAGCATATTGTTCTATTTCTGGGATTCTTTGATGGATGTATGGTGACAATTTATTTTTCATTATTCTATCACAGATAAAGTTGTTTGGATCATAAGGCACCCAATAGAAACTCTTTTGTAGTTTGAGATAGTCTTCTAAAATCCTTTCGGCTTCCTTTCTAGCTTCCCTAGAGTTACAAATGAAGGGACCTAATTGGCTCTTGATCTTGAGTTGAGCATTTTTCCTTGCATTGCAAAAATGAATTATATCTGAATTATTCATCTGCCTAAAATATTCTAATGCAAAGAGTCTCATTGGGACATACTTGGGCAGTTTGAATGGGCATAATTCACATCCATATATCCTGATCTCTGTGTATTTTTGATATAGGTACCAGTCACCTATCTTGTACTGCTTTGAGAGCTAAAGGATTTTCTTGATTTCATTATTAATTCTAGGAGGAGAGACTCTTGTCAACAAGGTAGTTGCAGGATGAAAAAAAATGTCGAAAAACTCATTATAGGAATAAGGAGAATCAGAGGAATTATGAGTAATGGCAGACCAAAAGATGACTGACCTAGGATTCCCTTTGGCATCAAGTTTCTTAACATAAAAAGGGAAATTTTCTGACTGAAAGTAAATCATGAGATGATATATGACAGAAGAATACTTAAATACTCTCTCATTCTCAAATCTCATGAACTGATCATGGATTTTTTCAGCAATATAAGATGAAAAATCATACTTGACAGCAGGAGGATGTCCAGGGGTAAAAATGGATAACAATACTAGGGTTAACTGATCAACATACTCACTAGTATTGAAGCCCATTATGGAAGATATCATGTTTAAAATAAGTCTACCCTCATCAGTAAAGAAATTATAACCATAAGGGGGAGGGTTTTTAGGCTGATGCTATGGTAACATGAAGGTTTGGCATAGGCGGTTTAACTCTTCATGGGATAACTTAGTATATTTCTCAAGTAATTCAGCCATGGACAGGGGAGTGAGAGCTTGACCAGGTTGGAATTGTAGCATTTCATTTATGGACTGAGCAGTTATTGGGAAAATGATATTTTGACTTGGGGATAAAACTGCTCGTTGGTTGGGATCATAATTTGCGTAGCAATAATGGATTAACTCAGGAAAAATATGGACTAAGGGGAGAAGGTACATAGGAATATTTGATTCCCAAAGTCCAAATATGTCAGAACCATTCAAATAATTGTCTCTACAATGGAAAAATATTCGAAGAGGATTCTCACCTAGACGCAATTCCTTAATTTGAAAATCCATATCGGCTAAAGGCAAATAATCCAAGTCCTTGTTAGGGGCATTGATGGGCACGACATTCAGAGCTACAAGAACTTCCATTTCTGGTTCTTGTAGATTCAGAAATGGAATTTCGGGGTTTTTGTGGAAAAGGGGCACAATTACCAGTTTTGGGAATATAATTGCAGTTCTAGGAATGAAAAAGACCAAACAGAACTTCTTTTCAGACGTTAGTGCAGAATTAAAACTAAAACCAGGATTTTTTATAGAGTTTAGGGGGGAATTGGAATAAATACCTCTTTACGGGAAATGAAATGTGTTTAAACAGGTGCTGGTTATGATAGAAGAACCCTGAATACTCGACTTCAATTCTCTTCAGCAAGGTAACGGTCAGCAAGCGTTAACAGTTTGTTTTTGAATTTTGTTACATGGAAGACTGGCTAGCGCACGGAACAATGAAAATGACGCAGACGCAATTTGTTTTATTTACAAAGTCAAAAGGGTGGTGGGTTTTGATTGATGACGTTAGCATGTACGATGGTTTCGTCACAGAGGGATAGGAGCGGATATTTGTTTGGGCCACTCGCACGGTGGAAATCCAGACCCGAAAAAGATTAGGGCGAATTTGATAATAAATTCGCGTCACAACTCTCCCTCCGTACGCCAGCCCAACTTCAGACCCGAAAAAGATTAGGGCAGAATTCATTTGGTTTTCGCATCACAAAATTGGCCGACATCAGCGAGCTATTTTGGAACGCGAATTTGGTTTGAATTATGGTTTATCGTCATTTGAAGTCCGGTGGGCTTGACTTAAGAACAATTTTGTTTGATCCCATCTTATAAAATTTGTGTTGGTTTTCTTTGATAATACACATATTTATAATAAATCATGGCAATACCACACTAGTAAACATGTGGAAAAGTTATATAAATTATTGAGAACAATCATTTTTATGTAAAAATATCCAAATGTTCTTTTGGGAAATAAGAATTTGAGTATTTGGTTCATATTGTTTTAAAGGAAGGAGTGAAGTTGGAGCCTCAAAAGATGCAAGCTATTACAAAATGACCTATTCCTAAGAAAATCAAGGTTCTTAGAATATTTTTAGACTTACATGATATTATTGATAATTTGTTAAGAATTATGCATGCATTTCAAGTCCACTCACATATCTCTTGAAGAAAATATCATTTATATGGAATGATGAGGCTACTTTGGCATTCTCTCTTTTAATGGATGCCATGTCTTCTACACCAACATTGGTTGCAGCTACTTTTGGTAAAACATTCATAGTAGAGTGTGAGGCACTAGGACAAGGAATTTACATAACATTAACACAATAAGGGATATCATTGGCTTTTAAAAGCAAGGAATTTAAAGAAAATATTTGGTGAAATCTACGTATGAAAAATAAATGGAAGCAATATTACATGCAATAAAAAATGGGGATAGTATATCATTGGGAGGTACTTTAAAGTCAAGATATATCATGATAGCATAAAGTATTTTTTGAAGCTATGGATTTCATTGGACGATTAACAAAAATGAGGAGAAAAAATGCAAAGTTTTAATTTTGAGATAATCTGCAAAAAGGGTAAGGAAAATTTAGTACATGATGATCTTTCTAAAATAGAAGAGGCCTCAAATTTATATCCAATTACATTTTCTATTCCTAGGTGGCTAGAAGAAGCTTGCCATAATGGAAAAATGACAATAGTACTAAAAAAAAACTAAAATTTATAAAGGATGGGATGAAATCTATGGAGCATTGGGAGTGAAAGAGAGATATACTTTGGTGCAAATGTAGAATATTTTTATGCATGCAAGCATATTTGAATAAACAAATATTAAGGGAGTCCCATGTCTCTCTGATGGTAGGACGTAGGGTTCCTTAAAAAATCTCAAAGGATCAAAAAATATATTTTTGGAAGGAATGTAGAAAGATATTCAAAATTTTGTAAGAGAAGGTCAGGTTTGCATAATAAATAAAAGAGAGATAGTAAAATCTCTAGGGTTACTTCAACCATTCCACATACATATTCAAAGACTAGAAGATATATCAATAGACTTTATTACAAGGTTACTGAAATATAAAGGTAAGTATTACATTTTTGTGGTCATTTATATAGACAAATTTTGTAGATTTGTTTTGTAGAGCTCAAAGTACATAAACAACAAGCCAAGTGGCAGAAGTGTCTGTGAAAGAAATTCATAGTCTTCATGGTTTTCCTAAAGTAATAGTAACAAGAAACTTTTGGAAATAATTATTTAATATGAGTGGAGAAACACTAGTTGCCATGAGTTCTACATATCAAACACAATCAAATGGTCAAACAAAAATAGTTAACAAATGTTTTTAAGGTTATCTACAATGTTACTCTTTAGAAAAGCAATCTTAATGGATGAAGTGGGTTCCTCAAGGAATAATGGTAATATGATACTATCATAATACCTATCACACATCTACTAAAATTTCCCCATTTAAGGCCCTTTATGGATATCCAACTCCTAGTATCTCATACTTTTTGCAAGATAAGTCCAAAGTATAGGAAACAGAGTCACATATAGAAAATACTAAAGAAAATTTGAAAATTATAATGGAAAACCTTCAAATGACATGAAACATGATAAAAAAACAAGGGGAACAACATTGAAGTGAAAGATAATTTGAGGAGGGTAATTGGGTATTTTTTAGATTATAGCATTATAAGCAATCTTCATTCAAGAAAAAGAAGAATAAAGAATTAGCTCAAAAATGCAATGTGGAAAAATTCGAAGCCGGGATTAAATCGGCAAGGGTCCAAAAGTTGAAATACTCGATAAAGTCGAGAGTTTTCTGAAAAAGTCGGCAAAAATTCAGCAAAACTAAAAAAATACAAAAATATTCATTTTTGGAAAAAATCCTGATTTTTTCAAAAAAAAATTAAAAATTATTAAAGAAACTACCTCACTCAAGAATTTTTTCGAAAAATTCGGCAAAAATTCGGGACTTCGAGGATAAAAATGGCGACTTTTTCAGGGATGAAAAAGTCGACAAATAGTCGGCCAATAAAGTCAGCTCTGGGAAAAATTCGGGAATTTTTCAAAAAGTTGGGACTTTTTGCCGACTTTTTCCACATTGCAAAATTGTTATGGCCCTAAATAATTATTCATAGGATTGCACAAGTGGTATAGAAGTTATATTTTCCTTCTTCTTGCATTCATAAGGTTTTTCATGTATCTTGCCTAAAAAATGTTTTGGGAAAAAATATGCCAATGTAAATAGAACTTCCAAAATTAGATGAAGAATGAAAGTTGATTCTTGAACCACAAAAAGTTATAGATAAACATTCTATATCTCTTTGACATATAACCATTATGAAGTACCTAATCAAGTGGAAGAATATTCCTCTAGAATAAGGTACATGGTAAAATGATCAATTCGTGATGAAATACCCACAGCTAAAGGGTTCGTTTGAAGTTTTGACAAAGGTTTTGTTATATGTTTTATATAACGCGCGGCGGAATAGTTTTATTGTTTGTTAAGGTCCCACACAGTGATCAAATTTGAAGGGCAGGTCCGAATTTCAATTAGAAGGGCATATATATATGTCGCCCTTCCATAATGAAAAGCTTAAAAAAAAAACTTTTCAATTGACCACAATAAATTATTTTTACATTTCATTTTCAGAAAGACAAAACCATCAATATTTATATTAATAAAAGACTGTTACATATACAACAATGAAGAAGGCTCCATCTTTCATTGCTTAAATATCTCATTGGAAATGTCAACATAAGTCTTGAAGACACTATTATAAGATTTTGGATACATACCACCGGGATATAGGAGATTCTTATGTGTCAGATTGTGTAATGCAATTTTGACTTTGTCTCACAAGGAGCAGCAGCATGGAGGTCTGGATTTTTCTTATAGAACTTTTTTATTATTATTTGAAACGTTGTTTATAGATATTAATACAACAATGAAATTATGAGCATGGTGGACAATTATTCAAGCTCATGATGCCAAACCATGATGATGTAAGTTTGGAATTTAACATTTTTACATGTTAAAGAAAAATAGTCAAAATCACTGACAACTTAGTATGCCATAATTAATAATCATTCCTTGTTCACTTTTGTTAATAGGTTTATGTCAAACGTTGATGCAGGGGCATTAGGCACTAGCCAACAATGTAGGAGGTTTTGTCCACATGTTGTGGCTAGGAGGGTTCGAAAACATTTGAGTTGTAACAAATACGTGTTAATACCTTAACTGACTATATTACTTAGACTAGTTAGAGTTGTAGGAGTCAAATAGTTTCAGTTAGTTGAATTATTATAATTAGACCTTTTGATTTCTAGAACGGTCCTCTCAGAGGAACCGAAGAGCCATATGTTATGTATATAAATTTTAATTCCTTGGATGAATAAAAGTAGAGAGGGAAGAGGAGAGTAGAGAGGGGATTTTTGCAATAAACCTCTGTGTTTGAACAATTGTTTCCAGTTAAATGATTTCCAAGATTAGTTGCCATTGAATTATCTCGAAGTGCTAATTGTGAAGAATTGTTTAACTGTGAGGCGATTGGGTACTGATAATTCCATTCTTCTGTCTTTTAATTCCCGTAAATTGTTGGATAACCCTGTGAACTCACCCCACCCGAAGGCGAGGTCTGTGTAGAGAACCGGGGTCATGAACACTGTTCAAATATAAAAATATCTCTTAATAAAGAGACAAGATTGTTGTGCTTTCGGAACCTGACCCGAGGATTGGACATGAGTTAACAAACAAAAGGATAGCGGAACCAGACTTGCACCGATGGTCAAGCCTTGTACCAAAACCACGAGCAGAATCACAAAAGCGGGTTGCCCATATCGCACCGCTTTTCCAGAGTAGGCGGTATTTCCTATTCGCGAGCGATTCCATAAGGAATGTGACACGTGGCGAAGTGACCCCCGGAAAACCACCGTTTAGCTCGTGCCATTTTACGTTAAAGCCTGACATTGGAAGCCAAGCAAAATTACCAAGAGTCGTTGATTTGGAGAAGGGCCATCGGACGGTGGTCGCACGTTGAACTTGCTTGGAGGTTAACTAAGGTGTGCGGAGGATAGCCAGGTACGATACAAGTGTTTGATTGGTTATTTATATATATAGGTGGGGCCGAAGTATAATGAAATTGTTTAATTAAACGATTGGCGAATAATTAGCATAATTCTGGAGCGTGATTTTTTTAAGGCTGGGTGGTGAAATATAGAGCCGAAATTTCATTACAAGTTATTTATTTAAAAAGAAACGTGGAGTATAAATACAAAGTGTTGAATGTTAAACATTGGTTATAATGCTTGGAGATAATATAAAGTCGGGAATATAAATTAAATTCCAACCATTGTGGATAGTATGTATTTATCAAATTCTACGAATTTGATAAATAAACCCGAAGAAAGAAGAAGTCAATTAAGACTCATGATGGAGGAAAAGAATGGGGTAAGCCAAGGGAAAATGCTGACAGAGCGATTGTAGACACACCAGCTCTCCTTAGGGGTCCAAATTCAGTTTTGTTGTGTCACATGATGATCTCTCTTCTCTGGCATTTACTTGTATTGAAGATCACTATTCTAGGAATAAGGAGTTATTTTCCCCAAAAATAACCCTAGCCAAACATTAACAATGCATCAAGGATATATTTCTATGCTTCATAAGTACATATGTTCTACTTCTAAATCATGTCTTGGAAGTGGTTGTTTTGCTGGAAATTATTCACCGGTTGGTTTCATACCAAAGTCTTTTTCATATTTTCAACATCCAATACATGAAAAATATAATGGTTTAAAACAAAATAAATATTTGAAATTTTGCAAGAATTGTCTGGCACACTTTGAATATGAATTTTGAAGTCAAGTGCATGATGCTGTATAGGATCAAGTGTCTTTTTGAATACCAAATGTTTCACAAGAAAATTCTCAACACGCTACCCTGCTGTAAGGATTAAATGACAATATTGCATCAACTATTTCCATAATAAAAGTGCACCTCGGCCATAAGACTAAACAACTACAAATGTTGTAGATCTAACAAGACCACACAATCAAATGTATTCCACAAGGCCAATACTGTATGAAAAATGAAAAGGAGTTTGCAACTAAAAATACCTTAGGCAACTAATTCAATTAGATACACCAAACCATCAGCAAAAAGGAAAACCAGCCTACTTGGCCCCAATATTTTCAACTGGGTCCTCTAATTCAACCAATAAAAAGGAAAAAACCATAGCATTGAGATACATTTCATTACACTGTCAATAAGAATAAAATTTGACTCAGCCATAACCCTTTCCTTTTATTGTTGTCAAAAGATTTATGCATTACTTTAATATTGAATTATGAACTGTAAAGGAAGTTACAAAATGTGACATTACGAACCTGGTCAAGCGCACAAGAAAAAATATCTTGGACATGACCCTGGTTGACAAGTTGTATTACTCATGATGCAAGAGGATTTGTACCTACACTGCCAAGTCAATCAAAATACATCATTATCTATACAATAAATACAAGTAATTGATGTAGTATTTTTTACTCTAAGATGCATTCTTATGATAATGTTAGAACATATGTTGAAAATGTCAAAACATACCTAAATAAGCTCCTCTTCGTTTCAAGAACAATTTATTGGAGTCACATGAACTTGGAACAAGCCTCCCACGATCTGAAAGACTAGCAACTAAGTCAAAAGTAATCCAGTGAGGTTTGCTCCAAGATTAAATCGCTCCAATAAATTATTCTCTACTAAACAGGGCCAACCACGTGAAGGTGGAAGCTCTTATGGCCCCTCCCCCCCCTCCTCACATCACTCTCAATTCCCCAATACCCAATCTATATTTCATTTTTTACTTTCATGAGCATAAAAAAAATATTCAATAACTAATAAAAAAGCAATTCAACAAAAAGTACGCAAGGAAACATTGCAATTAATGCTTGACATAAAAATAGTATGATAAATGAGTTTTTTATATAACGCAAAAAACGTTCCAAGTATGGTAACGTTTGTCTTATAATAATACAATGTTTTACATTATCGAATTTTCTTTTTCTTCTTCCTATTTTTAAAGCTCCTAATTACATCATCAATATCATCATGCTCTACTCCTGTTTCGTGCCTTTCGACCCGCACTGTTGACCTAGTTGCGTAGTCACGATGTCTGGTCTCATCCAGTGACGGGGCATCGCCTACAAAAACATATAATATTAAATTTTAATTGTCAGTTTTTAAATATCGTTGAACTAGTTGGGTAATATTAATAAAAAAATTGCAATGAGATTATTTACTTGGTGCACCAGTTGTCACCGCTGGCCTAGTTGCGTAGTCACGATGTCTGGTCTCATCCAGTGATGGGGCATCGCCTACAAAAACAGATAATATTAAATTTTAATTGTCAGTTTTTAAATATCATTGAACTATTTCGGTAATATTAATAAAAAAAATTGCAATGAGATTATTTACCTGGTGCACCAGTTGTCGGCACTAACCTAGTTGCGTAGTCACAATGTCTGGTCTCATCCAGTGAGGGGGCATCACCTAAAAAAAAAGATAATATTAAATTTTAATTGTCAGTTTTTAAATTTCATTGAACTAGTTCGGTAATATTAATAAAAAAAAAATTGCAATGAGATTATTTACCTAGTGCACCAGTTGTCACCGCTGACCTAGTTACTAGTCACGATGTCTGGTCTCATCCAGTGACGGGGCATCGATTACAAAAACAGATAATATTAAATTTTAATTGTCAGTTTTTCAATATCATTGAGCTAGTTCAGTAATATTAATAAAAAAAATTGCAATGAGATTATTTACCTGGTGCACCAATTGTTGCCACTGACCTAGTTACATAGTCACGATGTCTGGTCTCATCCAGTGACAGGGAATTGCCTACAAAAACAAATAATATTAAATTTTAATTGTCAGTTTTTAAATATCATTGAACTAGTTCGGTAATATTAATAAAAAAAATTGCAATGAGATTATTTACCTGGTGCACCAGTTGTCGTCGTTGGGACTGTTGCCCTGTCTTCCTCTCTGATGGTAAGATCCTCAAGGGAAACATTCTCTGTCATTTAAACAAAAAACGTTATAAGGACAACCATTAAGGTATAATTAGAAAAAATTATAAGTGGAAATTAATTACCGTCACGGCCCTCACTGATAGTAGCATTTTCGACCTGGTCCCTACTACAATGATCAGGTTGCACGTGAGGATCATCTACATTTGGCTCTAAAACTAGGTTATTTGTGTCATCGGTAGTGTTGCTCCCCTGATTTAAACAAATTTGTTAGACATTAAATTTATGGATGAAAACAAACATATTGAAAGGTTAATTTTTTACCATATTAGGCATTCTGGATCTTGGGACCTACCCCAAGCTTATGCGACATTCAACTACGGCTTGATAGCCGAAATGGAAAGCGATATTTTTATCCTCCTCTGTAGTTTCTGTTCCGAAGTCATCACCCTACATTACATATGATTGTTTATTTTTAATCATATTTGATAGGATTACAAAAACGTTGGAAGGTGATACAATTAATTATAATATGTTTAGCTACTTAATTACAATTCTTACGGCCAATTTCAAGTAGCCGCCCTGGCCTAGCTTGTGATGGCCCTTTTTTTAAATCCTAGCTTTGGTTGCCTTTGAGGTTTCAGGCAACCTAGCATCAAAATATTAAAGTGAGATATGACGTAGCACATTTTTATTTCAGACATAGAGAAAATTAAAGCTATTGAATTAAAGTTGTAATTTACCTTGCGGGTCCAGTTGGCATTTTTCCTTCTTTCTTTGCCCTTTCTCTTTTCCGTCATGGATGAGTTCTCTCCACTCACTCTCTGGAACTATGAGAGGACGCTCATATCTAGGGTTAAATTTCAATTGTGTCCTACAAGTGTCCCTGGTATATTTCAAATATTTGTCGGCTACCCGAGCCACCACTGTTCTGTCAAATGTGCCGACCCGAAAAAGGGCTTCTAGATAATCTAGAAGTTATTTTTTTAGGTTGGAACTCTGGGAATTCCACCCTATGCGTATGTTTGGGCCAAAAATTACCAACGCATGGCTCTCCAGATACCTATAAAACTCATTGTTTCCTACACAGAAAAAGAAGAAGATATTATCATTAATTTAAAAATAAAAATCATGATAAATATGTTTTAGATAAAGTACATGAAATAGTTAAAATATTAAAATTTACCTGGGAGTTGTACATGCTTTATAGGGACACCTTCATCGTTCACCAAAAACGTGCCATTAATGGTCCCTGTGGAGCTGACACGTGTAGCTCCAGGAAACGCAATAATGTAGTTGGCCATATCAGCCTCATCATTGCCAACATGTTCAGCGGTTGACTGGGTGTCTGCTTGGGCAGGGTGTGTTTCTTGGCTGGCACCTAAAGGAGTAGAAGGTGTACGAGAGAGTTGTTGGGAAATCTCTTTCCCTTGTGTCCCACTACCACCAACACCGGATTCAACAAGTGCCAGAAAATGCTACATACAAAAGAATTGTTTGTTAGTTTAGTCACTGTAAAAATTAAAAATCAAACTATCACAATTCATCTCATGCAGAACAAAAAAAATATCCTCTTGAATTTTTATTATTACCTGGTATCTTTCTAGCTGACTCATAAGTTGTTTTATCCTCTCTTCTGTTTCAGGTGTTTGAGGCACGTCTATCAAAGTATTAAATTCTGACCTTGCATCTCGTGCCTTTTTTCTCAACAAGAACATTGGAGATAGGGATGAAGAAAGCTCTTCCTCAAAGAGGGAATCATCAGGCGTACCATGGCTAGATGTCTGCATATTTGAACAAAATTAATATTATTTCAATTATGTAAATAACTAAAATACCTGAAGATAGAGCAATGCTGGCACTTTACATGTTCTTCCGCTGGCCTCTTTCCACGATCATCCTGTCTTGGGGTTGTTCCTGTACTGCCCTGATCAGTCTGCCACATTGCGATAAAATTATAAATGTAAAAACTTGAAAACAATATCTAACTTGAAAACACAAAATGAAAATTGAAATAATTTCTAATAAGACACCGGAAGACAGAGTTAGAGTTTCAAATATCCTTGCATTGAATTCAGTCTTGGAAACATGTCATTGCACATTAAGGCACCCAAACAAGAGGCGAGTTGACAATGAAGACCTTATTGAATATATTGTTGGAGCAACTTCTAGTAAACTTGTTGTGAAGACCTTGAGGACATTTTTGGAGCAACATTGTTGAAGCTGATGGTATAGCATTGTTGGAGACGATCTTGAAGGGCCTTGAAGTGAAGCTTTTGGAGAAACTATTGAAAAATCCTTAGAGAATTTAAGTAAGGAACTTTCTATCTTCCATCACCTTTTTCCTTTCAATATCCTTTAAACGATTTTGTTGATATTTAATGTTTGAAATCACGTTATAATTCCTTGATTATATGTGTTTGGGGACTAGAATAGTTTCACACTAAACCATGCAAACTTAAAAGTAACTTAATAGATCCATAAAGTAATAATAATCATAATTCCTAATTTCCTATTGTACGATATGATGCAAATTATTCAAACATGAAGCAATGAAGACATGCAATGTCTGAATTTCAAGATTGATGAACCAATACAAAAAGTTAGAAACTACAACTTTGATTCAATACTTTGTGTCCTAACTCCAGGAAGGAATCTAGTTTGTAGTATAGAACATGCATCGTGTATTATCAATTCTTAATTGACAACAACTAAAGGTCATCTACCTCATCAATTCCTTCCCATTTTGTGTTTTTATGTTATATTCCTTAAAAAAGTGTCAAATTTCTCTCAAAGTAAGCAACCACTGAATAAAATAAAAAATAGTTGAGATATGATTGAGAAATGGTCATTTATTTCTTGAAAGGATCTTCACAATTTCTTTGGTTGTTTTTCATCTCAAGAAACAAGAAATGACCTAAGAAACTATCGTGATGTAATATAAGAAACAACACGGTACAATGGCCATTTTCAAAGCCAAATGATGTCCATTGAGGACATGGCCTTTATTTGGTTCTTGTTTCATAGGAGTTTCGGGTAGAAATGGAACTTTGTTGTACCATTTCCAGTAGTAAAAAGGGAAAACCTTCTTTTTCCATGGGAAATAATTTACCTTTCCTTTTTCAAGATAATCTAAATCACAAAATATATGAACTATACTGCACACATTCTTGGATAATGTGAAAGTGGAAAAGGAATACCCTACACAAGTGATGCACACATGTACATTTGAACACTAATAGATTTTTGTAGTTGAAATGCAATGCTTGTCTTCATTTAAATGTAGGGTTTTTAAAGCAGGGAGAAATAATGGCTACCAAATTAATAAGCGTTTCTTTGGGAAAAATTTAAATCTTGTATTGGGTGATGAAGATAATAGAGGGTATTGAATCTTGATTCTTGACATCTAGAGAGAACCCTACAACCTAACACAATCTAATGGAATTGACCAAAAAAACCCAAATAGAGTCAACCCTACTATAGGAGGAAGGGCCTGCAGTAAGAACTTACCATTTTGCAAGAGCTGAGGGCGAATGCTGTTCTGCAAGAGTTGAGGGTGAATGATGTTCTGCAAGAGCTGAGGGCGAATGCAAGGTGAATGTTGTTCTGCAAGAGCTGAGGGCGAATGCAGGGCAAATTGTGTTCTGCAAGAGCTCAAGGCGAATGCTGAGGGCGAATGTTGTTCTGCAAGAGCTCAGGGCGAATGCTGAGGGCGAATGTTGTTCTGCAAGAGCTAAGGGCGAATGTTGTTCTGCAAGAGCAGAGGGCGAATGCGCGCGTGATATCAGACGTTAATGTAGCACACATGTACATTTGAACACTAATAGATTTTTGTAGTTGAAATGCAATGCTTGTTTTCATTTAAATGTAAGGTTTTTAAAGCAGGGAGAAATAATGGCTGCCAAATTAATAAGCGTTTCTTTGGGAAAAATTTAAATCTTGTATTGGGTGATGAAGATAATAGAGAGTATTGAATCTTGATTCTTGACATCTAGAGAGAACCCTACAGCCTAACACAATCCAATGGAATTGACCAAAAAAACCCAAATAGAGTCAACCCTACTATAGGAGGAAGGGCCTGCAGTAAGAACTTACCATTTTGTAAGAGCTGAGGGCAAATGCTGTTCTGCAAGAGCTGAGGGTGAATGTTGAGGGCAAATGCTGTTCTGCAAGAACTGAGGGCGAATGCTGTTCTGCAAGAGCAGAGGGCGAATGCATGTGTGATATCAGACGTTAATGTAGCTATTGTGACGGATACGAAACAATAAAATCATTTTTATGTAGCGTGCATATAAGTTTCGTATTTGTATTTAGCGCGCATATAACTGTCGTTATACCAATGGAAGAAAAGGCGTCGCTATTGCGACGAAGGCCTCCAAACTTCGTAATTACGACACTTAGACATTGTGTCGCACTTGCGACGTTTAAAGGTAGTCATCGCAATAGCGATGCGTTGGGCCATAATGTCACAATTGCGATGTCTTCCTCCAAACGTCGCAATTGCGACACTTTTCTAAGTGTCGATATTGCGACACTTTTCTATAAAAGTCGGTATAGCGACGATTTTGGGCGGGATGGAAAAAATTTGGGGAAATTTCCGACATTTGGTCAAAAGCGTCGGAACCAAGTGTCGGAATTTCCGCCAAATGTAGTAGTGGTCACATTGAAGTTGGACCATGGTTTATCATTGTTGATTTTCAAATTGAAACAATATTTTTCACAATGTGATATTGGATGATGGTTAACATTGCTTGATTTTAATATTGAGACAATATTTGTCACAATGTGACATTGGAATATGGTTGACCATAGTTGGCCATGATTATAAACCCAAGGGATTTAAATTAAATCGTGGTATTAATATTATAAACACTATGAATAATATTTTTTATTGAGACAATCTTTGTCAGAGTGTGACGTTGGAACATGGTTGATCATGGTTGATTTTTATATTGAGATAATATTTGTAATAGTGCGAAGTTGTGCCATAGTTGACCATGGTTGGCCATGATCTATTTTCATATGGAGACAATATTTGTCACAATGCGACAATGGATGATTTTCATATTGATAAAATATTTATCATAGTGGGGTGTTCGAATATGGTTGACGATGACAATATACCAAGAAGATTTATATTAAACCCAAGGACTAATATTATAAACTCTTTGAATAATATTATACCCTAGGAATAAGAACCCTTAAATTAATAAACCGAAGGGATTGACATTATAAACCCATGAAAATAATAAACCAAAAGGGTTAATACTAAAAACCCAAGGGGTTATAAACCCAAGGGAATAATATTAAACGCAACGAATAAACATTATAAACCCACTTGGTATATAAAACCCAATATAAATATTAATACAGGAAATCGAATGAATTATAAACACATGGGAAAAATATTTAATCCAAGGGAACAATATTAAACCTTGTAGAATAATATATACTGAATGTATGTAAATTTAATGTATAAAATGAAGGTATTAATAAACCCAAGATATTAAATTATGAACACAAGGGATTAAATTTTAAACCAATATATTAAATTATAAACCAAAGGGATTAAATTATAAACCCAAGAAATTATTAATATTATAAACTTGTAATATCCCAAATTTTCAATTCATTATATTTTAGTTATAATTATTGTAGAAAGGACAATTACTATGTGGACCCAATAAACATTTATAATGTTGTAAGAATTATTTGATTTTAATAATATTGAGAAAAATACATAGTACAAATATATCCAAAATTCTAATCGATGGGGATAGGATGGAATTTTCACACCTTCCCAAATCTCTCGGGAAGAAAAAAACCCTTGGAGACTAAGAAAGTGATTAAAATTAAAATTATATTGGAGAAAACTATCTAATAACACCCTAGTTAGGAGGAAACTACACTCGGAAGTGGTAGGAAAATCAACGATTTGGAAAAAGCTATCTTTAAGGAATAAAAACTAAATTTTTTTGAAAAAAACAAAAGAAAAGCCTAGGCTATGGGAAATGGCAACCTAGGAAAACATGACATCATTATGGAAACTATGCTTGGGAAAATAGGCATAAAAGTGCGTTCATGAGGATGACAAGAGGTTGTCATTTATGGGGTGTGGAGGTCTGTTCTTGGGGGAGAGCTTAGAGGAAGAAGCTCATGGATGGGAGGAAAAATATTATTTTCCAGTAGTATGATGTTGCCATAAATTTTCATTTTTCATTCTCTATTTCATATTGAAGATAAAGTAGTATGATGTATTTTATTAACAACAAGTAGTGGGGTGAATTTCCATGAAAGTACTATGAGATTGTGCAGATTTATAGCTCTGTATAGTTGTAAATGAATTGGTGGAGAATATGGTAGAATTGTACTTTAGTACACCTTATATGTTATTGATCATGTTATTTTATTTTAATCCAAGTGAATAGTGTTACTCAAGTTAATTTCCAAAAACATAGGTGAGGGACAAACTTTTAGTGGCGTGGGGGTATATTAAGATTTAGTGGGATAGATTATGTTTTACTATGTATCTTTAGATATAACAAGAGAAGATGACCCACGTATGAAAAAAATCTAACGATAATAAGTGTTATTTGGATACATGTAGATGTTATTAGGATAATTATTATGCCATAATTCTATCATGATTACAATGAGTCTGCAAATCCAATTACCAGATAAATTCAGTAAATGAATTCACTTAGGGTCACTAGTACATTTGGTCAAAATTCCGACACTTTAGTTCCGACACTTTTGACGTATTGTCGGAAATTTCCCAATTTTTTCTCAAATTTTTAAATCCCTTCAATAACCGTCACTATATGGTCATATAGGGACATCGTCGGTATTGCGACATTAGTAACATCGTTGGTACACTGACGGTTAGGGACACAACGTCAGAAATTCGACGTTTCTAATACATGAGTCGGTATTGCGACATTTGGAGTAAACATCGCTATAGCGAAGTTTGGAGACATTTGTCGATAATGCCATGGACTGGGGTACAACCATCGGTATTGCGACGTGTGCGGACAACCGTCGGTATTATGACGTGTCCCAACAACCGTCGATATTACAATGTTTGCGAACAACCGTTGGTATTACAACGTTAAGACGGGTTGTAGAATATTTAATAGATTGTGTACTATACAATAAGACAAGAATCTAATACATTGGAGTCAAATTTTTAAATAAATATTTTACAAATGGTTTAGATTAAAAAATTAAAGTAAATCAATTTTTTATTCAAATCATGTATGGCATTATTTTTTATTAAAATTATGGAGGTTATTATTTATTAGGTTTTAAATATTAATCTATTTTTTCAATTATTGTCCAAAATATATTATAAAAAAATCCTTTATTATAAAAGTACTAGGTTATAAATTTAAATTTGGTAAATCCCTAGTAATGATTAATTATTATTATGATTTGTATTAAGCCACTTTCTATTTAATTATTGTGAAAAAAAAATGATTCACATGAAAATATTACTGACATTAAAATAAGTACAACATTGTTGCAAACCTCATTTTATATTTCTAAACCAAACCTAATATACAAAGGAGTTTCTTACCTTTAGAAAGGTTTAATTATGTAGACGTTGAAATGATTTTCAGCTAGATTACACTATTATTACCATATTTCTCTAGCTTAAAAATGGTTGAACATTTTGTATGGATGTTTAAATGACTTTTAACCGGATTACAACACTACTACCATCTTTTGATTGAAATGAGAATTGATTGCTTGTTATGCTCAAAATTTTATGTTCTCATTTTATAACGAACACATTTATACTTAGACAACATGTTTTGTCGAAAATTATAACAAGATTTCAAAGTGTAAATATTCCTTATATTTAAGAGGTATATGTTTTTGTCTAAATTTCTGAGTCATTTAAATTTATCAATTAATATTTTCATTGGTGATTATTACTTTCGCTATTAGAAAAAGAAAATGGAAAATCTATGAAAATTATACAAAATATCAATATCTTCACTTAAAATATTTAATAAATAAACATATAAAATTACCATATTTTTTGAAAATGAAAAGAAAAAAATGAAAGTACTAATATTAATAAACGTGTATACACTTAATCATAACAAATTTAATTCTATATAATTTCGTCTCTTAAATTTGGGTCCATGTCTTGTGGTGAGAAGGGGGTGAGATGTGATGAGTCTAGAATTAAAACAAGTATCATTGCAGTGGTCTATACCAACTCTTGCATTGGCTTGCACAAGGAACAACTTGATGCATTTTACAAGTTTGTGGTATCACCACTTGCATATTTGGTTTTTATTTATAGATATGAATGAAAGTTTGATTCTATATGCACCATCTTCCTTTTCATCTTCTTCTTGACTACCAATTTCTACCCACGAATTGTAAAGGGTGAAACTCTGCATCATTTGAAGTTGGAGGATTGATTGTGTATTGTTCATTATGGGTAGTTGTGGAAGTTGAAACTAACTTGGATTGGGAGGCATTCAAGTGTAACATTCTATAACCATGTTGTTTGCATGCTAACTAGCTGAAACATTTGAGACAAAATATGACAATTTTAGGAAAATTTTGACTAGAGACAAAATGAAAACTAACGCATCGACACATGAAAAATAAATGGTGAATGTAAATAAAAATTCCAAAGAGATATATTAGGGATGGAATCCAAATTGGAACAAACGGCGATGGATATAATTTCGGTAGTCAACATTGAGAACTACCTTTTAGGTCTATGGTCTAGAGGTTTCAAACCAACTTAAGTCATAGATATAGAGATCAGGAAATTATGCCAAGCCGAAAAGAAAATTATTCATCACAACACAATCTACTAAATTATTATTCACAACACAATCTACAAAATTATAAGGGAGACTAATCGAGAAGGAATCCAAAAATAACACATGCATATTAACATATATGTTTATTTTTGGATTTGTGTTATTTTTCTTAGGATATGTGACACTATAGTGAAATACATCGTCTAGGGATCCATGATAGTGTTCTATATGATGATAAGGAATCCACATCATCATCATATGCCACATGGATCAATTCTTGAGGTTAACAAGCTGGTTAGAACAATTTTTTTAGGGAAGTCAGCTTCAGGAGTAGCTATATTTTGTAATAATTCCAAAATTTCCTTGAATCTATGCCATTAAATGTACAATGGCTATCATATTTTAAAAATGAGGTCATATTGGAAAATTGGGCAAAAATTGACCTACTTATGATGCTACTAAAATTTTTCATCGGAAAAATATTACTATGTTTTGACTACACATCATCCACACATGCGAGTGGGCATATTTAAGAGTTCACTTCTTCTCTTTCACTAGTCCACTTATATGTTTGAATTGGTTGAGGTGGTTATTTTAGGACATATTTTTTTATTGGCTCAAAATGGTTTTAGACCATGCAACTGAGAATTCTTCTTGTTTTAGCTCATATTTTTCCTTGAGAAAATTGTATTGGCACATGATATTAGACTATCACATGGTTTTATACTGATAGTTTTGCGAGGCATCATATATATATCATTTTGGTGTTTCATAATCTAAGCATTTTGACTCCTCCTATGTGAACCAAAATTGACAGTTCATTTGCTTCCTTTGGCTATGCTACCTCTTCACCTAAGCTATATTATATATAATACATAAGACTAATTATATATTATATATTGTATATATTATATTTTTTATTCCACTAAGGCTTATTTCGTGCCATAATCTTCTTTCCTGCTCTACTCTCCTTCCCCCACAGCCAGACCATCTATCTGCAATTTGAATCACGACAGAGTCATCCATCTGTGATTTGAATCACCACAGAGTCATTGACAGACTTCCCATATAGGTCTTTGTCAACATAAACCCCACCTATTCAAGTGTTGAGACATTTATTTTCTAGGGTTGCATCAGAGGAGACATTATTCTAATAGGGTCACATCAAAGGAAACATTAATCTGCTAGGGCCACATTGAAAGGCTAAGTGGAAAAATGGTAATGTGGTTTCTAAATGCTTCAAAATTGTTCACTTTGGCTTCAAAACTCCTGTCCATGTACTCCTCGCATAATCAGTTCATGTTTTTATTTAGTTATTTTTATTATCTTTTATGTCTTGCATTTCATGTCTATTTTATAATGATTGTTGGTGAAATTTTCTGAGGTATTTAGAGATATGGAAATTATATTGTATTTAGCTTGAGAGGTACATCTAGAGCACCTTCATTTTAGTACAACAATTCCCTTATTTTCACACCTTAGATTGCATGCACCCAAGACACAAAACAAGGCACTTATATGATTTCTCTTCAGCCATAGGTTTAACCTTTTAACTCTAAATTTGGTAGGAAATGGGTGTAAGTTTGGCCCTTGAAATATGTAAATATATTAAGAGGGTTTAATGTTTCCCAAGATAATTCCTAGCCACCTTTCAGTTGCCATCAATTTTTTTGGTTAGATTTAGAGTTGCAGATATCCTAAGCCACATATTTGTATGGAGGACTATTTCGTAAGGCTGCACAACGTAAATATTACATTTGAGACCATTCATTGGGTGGTTGTAACACAAGCCTTTGAAATTAATGAGATTGATCACTAATTGTTTGTCTAAATTCCTCTAACAAGATTTCACTAAAGTACAATTCGATTTTCCTTTTTTATACTCTTTTTCCTTCCAACATGAATCTAAGGTGATTTGTGCACCAACTGGTGGATGGGTAAAATCATAGACTAGTTTGTCTATTACTTGAGATGTTTGCATTAGAATGTTGCTTTGATAGAGGGATATTTAATAGGATTGGTAGAATTGGTTTCATCCTCCCCACTGAGGATAAATATCCTTGTCTTGTAGTTCAATTTATGTTTCATCTTACTATATAATAATAGTGTCCAGTCTTTTTCCTTATGCTTCAAACTTGACAGATAAATAGGATGGGCCAATGGGATTTCTAACTTCGTCAGTGTTGATATAAGGTAGAGGTGTGAAGGTTGCCCCTGATAGAGGATATTACAAGTAGAGGAAGGTTCTCAACTTGGCATTACAAAGTGATTGCATCCATATAGAATTCAAAGAATTAAAATTTTTGCTTGTCACTGCATTACAAAGTGTCTACATCCATCTAGAATTTGAAAAATCATAAACCTTTCCTTCTCACTTCTTTCCCCAGTTAGGTGGGACAATCTGGAAGTATGAGGTGTTTCTCTTTAGGGCTTCTATTTAGGCCCTAATTTGAAGAATGATAGATCTTTTATTGTTTCTTGCTGCCCCAAATAGATGCAAAAACTGAGAAGTATGAAGTGATCCTCTTGAGAGAATGTGGTTAGGTTGATACAAGTACACATTGATTTTTGTGTCTGAATACTTCTGTTATGAGGAGAGAAAGGCATCATTTTTCAGTGTTGTAGAAAAGGTGGAAAGGGAGCATCCCAAGTCATGAATGTGTGAATCTATTTCTCTTGCATTATGGTAGCAGAAAAAATTGGAAAGGGAGCTTGCCAAGTCATGAATAGGTGAATCTATCTCTTGAGATTGGGCATTGAAAGATGGGATGCTCTGTCAATGGCATAAGTGGAAAATCTTTTTTTGCTGCAGGATTTGGTGATTTGTGTCAATCAAGAGTCTTTGAGAGTCAACTTGAAACTAAGATCATGTATCTAGTCCTTGTGTATGGAGGTTGGATCATAATGCTATCTTTCAACTCCAGAAAGTGATTAGAGTGGAAGCTCTTTGCTAGGTCTATTTTCATTGACATACCCATGCGCCATTCTTTGTCTGTGTATGGTTTCCTGCACTATTTCAGAAATTTGGCTTCCATGTACATCCATCCTTGATCTTTTGATATGAGAAGGTTCAATAGAGGCCAAAGTCTGGTAGTAATGACTTTGACTATGATTCTGTAAAAATAGTTTCACAACTAGTTTTTCATTATTATCATCACTTTTTAACACCTATTTCATCCATTTCTATTGTTCTTTATCACATCATTTATCATGGTTTATCATATAATTCCATTTTATAATTATTTATTCTCTTATGGATATATATTATTTCTTCTCCTTGATTTTTAATAAATTTATGATTATTATGCATGATTTTACCAATGATGTTTTATTAATAAATTTTTTGTAACATCACTCACCATTTTAGCCTCCAAGATATTTTCCAGATTGCAGATTTGATCTACAGCTCATCATTAAATATTCCAACTCAGAAATTCGCTGGAATAAGAAGTGATAGTTTTTCATTGGACGTTTTGGGCAAATGGAGAAGAATCTGGAAAATTCGAAACATGGGTTTTGTCCAGAACATACCGAATTAACTTTTCTAAAGAGAATGTTTCCCAAATTCGGTTCTTATTTAGAGAAACGAAAGGTTATCTGAAGACGATTTTCTCCAATTCGCTGTTGCATCCATTTTCCAAACTATCTCAGTTGCAATACCAAATTCAACTTGTTCTTGTTGAATGATTGATGGAAAGATATTTCAGATATGATCTTTCTGATCAATTTGTTGTGAACAATCCAATTTCTTTATGGGAATCATTTTTTAATCATCTCTGTTGTAACTTCTCTCCGCTCTTTGTGTATTTAAATGAAAAACAGATAATGGGATTATTATTGGATTATTAGATTAGAGATAGATAGGATAGGATAGGAGGAGAGGGGATAATGGAGAGATTTAGCTTTTCATAGGGGACCTCAATTGTAATTTCAATATACAGAATGTTATTCTAAAGGAGATTATATTGTAATGACAAGTGAATTTGATGATTAATATATAGCTTGCGTTGTTGTTCATCCAGATATTCTGAAGTAGCTCGACAATATTCGCTGGTGGCTAAGGGACTGGTCTCTGGTGAATTTCGCTGCTATTCTTTGTGCTATACCTTTCCATTTACTGCAAGTATACTATGATTTTCTGCTTTACAGTGAATTGCTTTTGATAATTTAGATTTCTGTGTTTATTCCTCTATGTGCGCATTTCCAATTTATTAGTTGTTTGTTAACAAGAATCCGTTTTGATTATTTAAAGTTTAGACTGTTATTTCTATTACTTTCCTTCTGTCCAATTGTTTAGATCCAGCTGAAAGAGCTCAGTTAATGCTTCAGTGCTCTCGGTTGATTTAATTATTTGAATTAGAGAATGAACCACAGTTTTTCGATTATAACGCATAGATGAATTACTTTCTTTAAAGCTTCAGATTTATGATTGCATCTATATTCAACGATTGGTTTTACCATTACTCTCTAGGTTTATAGCTTGCACATATTATGTACACTCTTGAAACAAAAAGACTTATCCAGGTTGATAATTAATGTGAGGCAATTAGGAGTTTTAAAAGACACCTTTTAGCACTTTTTGTGATTTTTCCTTGCTGTTCCATATAGGGAGAAGCACTTTTTTGTGTGATTTTTCCTTTCTTTTCCATATAGGGAACAACTACTGTTCCATATAGGGAACAACTGATGTTCCATATTGGGAACAACACTTTTTCGAGTGATTTTTCCTTGTTGTTCCATAGAGGGAACAACAATTTTTTCGTGTGATTTTTCCTTATTGATCCATATAGGGAACAACATTTTTTGAGAGTTTTTGTTGTTTCCTCTTGGGAACAACACTTTTTCGAGTTTTTGTTGTTCCCTCTCTAGAACAGCACTTTTCTGCATGTTTGTTGTTCCCTTTTGGGAACAACACTTTTGTATGTTTACTGTTCCAACTTTGGAACAACACTTTTTGTTGTTTATTGTTCAAACTTTTGAACAACACGTTTTTCTCTTAGTGTGTCTTGTTTTTCCCACTTTTGAACAGTTGATGTTCCATCTTTGAAACAACATTTTTTCTTCTTCTAATTTTTTTGTTTTGTGAATAGTACTTCCTTCCTCTTGTGGGATTATTCCTAGCTCATCTTAGCCCCATTTTTCTGATTCCCTTTCATGACATGAAGTACAATACTTATATGAGGACAAGAATTATGGATTCTATTGAAGCAGATGAATATCATTAACATTATGATCTTTAATAGGATAGCTTCTAGATGAGAGATTCTTTTTAAGAAAAGGAACATAGTTATTTATACACTACTTTACTGCATCGTTTTATGTTGTACATGATACTGATTGATCATCTTAGTACCATGCTGGTTCCATCCTTCCTAGTTATAATATTCTCTGTCTATAATAAATGAGATTATGGGTATATTTTTTTCTATTGACATGTTCAACTTCTTCCACCGTCCCTACTCTTAAAGAGTACTGAGCCTCCCTCTTTTTATCATAAAACTGTAATCACAGAAAAATTTTGTTTGTAGATGGAGGATAGAGGGTCTCATTATGAGCCATCGTACCATGTTCATAAGGCTGTAACGAAGTGACATTCCCATTATGGTCACCACACCAGGGTTATGATCCATTGGATAGCCAAAATATCCTTGGAACAGGAGGTCTCATCATGAGATGCCCTGATCACTTTTGCTACATCGCAGTGAATGGAAGTGTGGTTATCTGGTTACCATGCCAGCACACTGATCTCTTCTGTAGAACAACACTAGAACTCTCCATTTATAAATTGAGGATCCTGGCTCATATGGGTTAAAAATCAACCCTGCTGAGGGTATGGATGTCTGCTAGCAGCAGAGGCTCTCGTCATGGTATTGAAGTTATATCTTATCATCAATTATTGCTATAATACCCTTTTCTTATTCTCTTTTTTATCGAAGAATTTATTTCCTTAATTTTTCCCTGTTTTGAACCTCTACGCATGAGAAATTGTTTTCCGATCAATCGCATCATTTTTGGCTAGAATACTATCAGAAAAGCATCTTTTTGGCATATTGTTGTCCTTTTCTTTTTTGCATAAATTATCATCAATCCAAAGCATCCTATCTCTTATTCATAACTATCTTTACACACTATGCTCTCATTATAACCATACCTCTTGCCGTCCTATCATTGATATTTGTACTCTACTTCATTTACTGTTGTATTGATCATTCCCTTGCCTTGTCGTCAACAGAACACCTTTCATATGCCTTATGGTCATGGAATCCCTTTTCCAATTGGAGGGGGGAATGTATTAATTATGGGATAACATGCGATATAATTACTGAACTCTGCCATAACTTGATGATTTGACAAAATATTAGTACTAGAATTAAAAAAAAAAAAATTATGATTAAAATTTTTGCATGCATCTTATATGTTGCTATTCAAAACTAAAATTGTGGATTCAAGAAATTTGCATGCAAAATAGTGACTTGTTACAGGAGAAAAACAAGTATGGGGGGAATTATATTCGCAGCAAGGCCACAGTATTTCCCCTAACAATAGAGGCTCGCACAACTCGCGGGCGTGCACAATTCTTTAGACATGATGTGCTTTCATGGCTTCCACATTTTGCATCACTTTCAGTATCCGCTCAGCCTACATCAACTTCAACAAATTCCAGTCCATACATGTCATTCCACATTTTTTTCGGAGGTAAAACTTGAGGTAAAATAGCATACTTTTCTTATTTATTACGAATTTAGGAGAATTTCATGCAAAATCCATTGAGCATTATTGATCATCATTCATTCCACATCTTTACCACTTCCCATTCTTCAAAGACAAAATATTTCAGTTTGGGGGAGTGTTCCTTTCATTTATTTATTCATTATGACCATCTTATTCATTCTCAACACCTCCCTTCTTCCATGTTGTTTTACACCAAGCATAGATTTCAACAGATTGTAACAACCACCTCTATTCGTTTTCTAGCATTACATGAGGGCATGCTAATTCTTCAGTTTGGGGGAGGCATTGCTACACATGATGGATGTTTTTTACTTTCTTTCTCATTAAGGCATACAATTTCATTTTTATACAGTGCATAAATTGATTTGCATATATCTTAAAAAATATGAACTGAATTCTTGTGATTTTTGGATAACAAAGAGGTAATTCATTAAAATACACAAACCTAGATAATTTCACGCTAAATTAGTTCATAAAATTTCAAAAATCATGCACTATCACCTACAACCGTTTTGTTTATATCTCATGATCTGTGCATCAGAAAGATCTGATTTTTGGATCATAGAAGCATTAATATAGTAGAAATCTAGTTTTTGAGAAAATGGGTAATGAAGTTTGCTATTACTTATATCATATTTTGCTGCAACTTCATATACATATAGCTGAACGTCAAATGTAAAAATTGTTACACCTCCATCAAGATTGCTAAAATTGAATATTCATTATTAGAGGAAGAATTCATTTGTTCCATCCATTTCATGAGTTGGGATGAACAATTTTTGTATTATTGCTTAGTTAATAAAGAGGCTTTGGGTTGCATGAGGACATGAAATATATTCAGTTTGGGGGTATGTTGGGCCACTAGTTTTTCATTATTATTATCACTTTTTAACACCTATTTCATCCATTTCTACCATTTTTTATCACGTCATTTATCATGGTTTATCCTATAATTCCATTTTATAATTATTTATGCTCTTATGGATATATATTATTTCTTCTCCTTTATTTTTAATAAATTGATGATTATTATGCATGATTTTACCAATGATGTTTTATTAATAAATTTTTTGTAACATCACTCACCATTTTAGCCTCCAAGATATTTTCCAAATTGCATATTTGATCTCCAGCTCATCATTAAATATTCCAACTTAGAAATTCGTTGGAATAAGAAGTGATATTTTTGCATTGGACGTTTTGGGAAAATAGAGAAGAATCTAGAAAATCCGAAACATGGGTTTTGTTCAGAACGAAACGAATTAACTTATGAAAGAGTAGTTTTCCCAAATTCAGTTTGTATTAAGAGAAACAGAAGTTTCTCTATAGATCATTTTCTCCGACTCGTTGTTGCGGCTTTTTTCCAAATTATCTCAGTTGCAATACTAAATTTGACCTGTTCTTCTTCAATGATTGATGGAAAGATATTTCAGATATGATCTTGTTGATCAATTTGTTGTGAAAAAACTAATTTTGTTATGGGAATCATTTTTTGATCATCTCTGTTGTAACTTCTCTCTGCTCTCTGTGTATTTAAATGAAAAACAAAGAATGGGATTATTATGGAATTATTAGATTAGAGATAGATAGGATAGGATAGGAGGAGAGGGGATAATGGAGAGATTTAGCTTTTCACAGGGGACCTCAATTGTAATTTCAATATATAGAATGTTATTTTGAAGGAGATCATATTGTAATGACAAGTGAATTTGATGATTAATATATAGCTTGCATTGTTGTTCACCCAGATATTCTGAAGTAGCTCTGCAGTATTCGCTGGTGGCTAAGGGCCCGGTCTTTGGTGAATTTCACTGCTATTCTTTGTGATATACCTTTCCATTTACTACAAGTATACTATGATTTTATTCTTTACAGTGAATTGCTTTTGATAATTTAGATTTCTGCATTTATTCCTCTGCGTGCGCATTTCCAATTTATTAGTTGTTTGTTAACAAGAACCGGTTTTGATTATTTAAAGTATAGACTGTTATTTCTATTACTTTCCTTCTGTCCGATTGTTTAGATCCAGCTGAAAGAGCTCATTTAATGCTTCAGTGCTCTCGGTTGATTTAATTTTTTGAATTAGAGAATGAATCATAGTTTTTGGACTATAATGCATAGATGAATTACTTTCTTTAAAGCTTCAAATTTATGATTGCATCTATATTCAATGATTGGTTTTACCATTACTCTCTAGGTTTATAGCTTGCACATATTGTGTACACTCTTGAAACAAAAAGACTTACCCAGGTTGATAATTAATGTGAGGCAATTAGGATTTTTAAAAGACACCTTTTAACACCCAACACTGGCCTACCTTGATTTTTTAATCTCATAAAAAATATTTTTTATGTTGTCGTATTTGTTGGAAGAGAACCACTGGAAAACCATCCTGTTTTTGTGTTTTGTTGCTTTTATGGAGAATTCAACTTCATTTAGCTCTTCTCATGAGGCTAAATTTCCAAGGCTTCTCCCAATATTTGTTGCATGCCTCTTTACTTTTCTGTTTCATCTCTATATCACGATTTCAGATGTCTTATTGGGACAAACAACTAGATTTTTGTCAGAAAGTGTAGCCACGTAGTATGCAAGCTGGTTTATACCCCAAGATTAATTATCATTGTATCATTCACATCTTACCCAAGAACCCTCTAAATTTATCCCAAATTGCCAATGGTGTCTAAGATTTTTTATAATGGTTTTGAAGAAAATTTCAAGCCTTAACCAAACTAACCTAGAAATTCAAAGATGGGAATTTGAGGGAAAAAAGAAAGGTGAAATATTATGTATCAAAATACAGTCCCAATTTTTTTCGAATATTCTGATTATAGTAACTTATAGCTGTTTTTGAGCTAAGTGGCCATGCTACGAGGGGCATACCTATTCCATCAAAACCAATTAGGAGTTGCACCTGGCCTCATCTACACCCACTCAAGAGGTTTTGAATGTGGATCTCTGTGTTAATACAAGTCACATCACCTCACTGTTAGCTGCTACGCACCACAACCATGGGCTATAACCTCTATTTTTCATGTTATACCAATCAAAACCCATTCTAAATGCCTTCAAATGGTTCAATGTTGGTTCTAGACAGCTCCATGGCACTCCCAAGACACCCAAGCACTTGAATAAAATATCCTAAGATAAAGAAATCTAAGAAAATAATAACTGTTAGTTGACTGAATCTTTTTCCAGCTGAAAATGACAAGTTATACAACACCAACTAATGGTTTGGCTAGAAAATATTTTTCCAGATGAAAATAAGAACATCACCAATTAATGGTTTGGCTAGACAATCTAAAGCTCGTAAGTTATACTTCCCAATCCTTTTCCATATTGGCCTAGGTTCATCCACCAAAAATGATGCATATTTTAGGGGACTTATAATAGGCATGTAAGTGGTGTTATCAATTGGATTAAACTCTAAAGATACATGTTTTTTTGGAGACGCCTCATTGTTCATAGACATTCAGTAGGAAAGGAGATCCAAAGAAATAAAAAATTCATATTTTGGTGATAGAATCCATGAATTCCTCCTTTTAGTCAAATTTTTTCAAGTTATCACATCAAGAGGAGGAGAAACAACAAGGCTGCTAAACTTAAAAATTTGGAATCCTCATTGGAAAAAAGGCACTACTTATTGAAAGAATACTTGTCCTAACTTTAACATGCAAATAAAATGGAATGAATACCTTCCTATAGACAATATTAAAGTCTATTGAAGCAAATAACTCTACTTTCATGCAAAGCATTGAATTTTAAATCTCTTTTTTCACGTTCACTTCCCATATTCAATACTACACTATTGAAAAGTGAGGCCTAATTAAATATAAAAAACTCAATTATTACAAGAGAGCACCTATAGGCTATTGATATATTTTTATATTGCCCTTTTTGAAGCAGAAATTCATGGAATGAAAAGTTGTTACGTAAAGGAAAAAGAGGCCTTGCAAAGCCAAATGTTAATGCATTTGCAAGGGAACTAAGAAAACATAAAACAACTTGGGTAGAAAAATTAAGGACACGTAGACATTGACAGTAATGAAAAATTATATTTCTTTGAGGGAAAAGTTGGCAGGGTCTAGGTATCTTGGAGAATTTCCATGGACAGTCTACATTGGTTTTAAATCCATTTTTAGAAAACCTTACAGAAAACAATAGAATAAATATTTAGGATCTAAAATCAACAGTGAACCCTACATAAGTGTCTACAATCGAAATAAAAATGAAGGAAAAACTCATGAAAAACTGTATTGTGAATAACAATGTTAATACACTACCAATCAATTATGTGTTTGATGGTTGATTCTAACACTGATGGGAAAGAATGCACTTAACATATGTGAGTATATTTTTCTTTTCTTGGTGCTTTCCCAACCTTTTTTTTCTATTATTGTCCTAAATTATTAGAACCTTGAAATTCCCATATGATTTTCTTTGTGCCTTTTCTCCCTTTGTGATCAATTAGAGTTCAAATATATCTAGAGCCTAAGAAATATGATACTTTATTTTTAGTTAGAGTGATATGTAATAACATGTTTTCTCTCAAGTATTGAAAATTAGACAGTAGATTATAATCAGGCAGTGTGTTATCAACTAGAGACCTTGAAACAACAAACAATTCATTCACAAATTTTAATAGGGTCAACCTTCACACACAAAAATGCATTCTGAATCAGATTGATTATATGATTGACCTGGAGAGTAAGATACCTTTATGATTATACGTAACAAAACTGAAACAAAAGGTGCAACATAGGTATCCACTTACTCAACAACCATTCATCTTCAAATATTTTTGAATTCCTACAACTTTCTCCTCAAAATGTGTCTCATCAGCACAACAACTTCTCATGTGAAGAATTACTTGTCAATAATTTGGTTGTAAGGTAGGATTATATCTACTCATTGGAATTTCTTGTTGTCATTGGCTTCAAATTCATCCCTCCCACCTTAAAAAATGAAATCATATTGAAATAAAACATTTATGACAAAAAAGTAAGATGTTCTCAACTACCTAAAGGATGTCCCAAGGGGAAATGTTTCTTTTGAAAGGAATAAAAACGTTCTTTGTAAGTCAAGTTTGAAATTGATGTAGAAGCTAGAGTCCATACATGTTCTCCTGGAGATGAATGACCTGAGCTACTCCCAGACTCCCTCTTGCTTTAGGAATTACATGCTACTAAAGACTTTCTTTTCACATATTAAAAATGAATGAGAAATCTTTCACAAACATCTCTCACCATCCTATCATAATAGATTGTTAGATCAAGTATAAAGGCCATTATATTCTTAAAAGGTGTTCTTGGTTCTTTCATTCTCATATTATGACAAAACATACCTTCTATAGAAGATATATAATGAATAAATGGTCATCCATCATGCACTTTAGTGACTGCTGGTTTAGGCAAGGTTCGATTAGTCCACATTGATATCTGACTCGGTGTGGTTTTATGCAGCATAGATTTCATGGATAAAAGACTGGCATACAACAATGTATCAAGTATAAAAACTTAGTGCTATTGTTGCCTCTCCAAAATGGGAACTAAACATTTGTTGATCCACACTTAGAAGCTGAGAAAGCTCAGCTTGAGATCCTAAATATTGGGGATAAAAAACATGAATGGAATCCCCATCAAAATCTGCACCAAGTGGCCACCATATTAGAGGGTTAATAATCATTGTAGAGCCTAGATGTATGTATCATTATAATCCATGTAATGAATGTTTGTGGACACTTGGAGGACCATTAATCAAAAGAAAATCCTTATCATGCAAATCTATTTAAGCTAATCTCTAGGAAAAAATTTCCTCCCTTGAAACATTTGAAGCCCTAAGAAGGCAAGCTGTTGAACCACTTTCTTAGTAGATCTTGCATTTCTACTATCATTTCATAGCTCATTCATAAATATATTTCTTTTAGAGTCACAATGAGCAAGAACCAAATCATCCAAACCTGCACTAAAAGCATCTAAGGATAAAAATTCAATCAAAAAAAGTTCAACTGAATTCAAGCACTTCACTGCCGCTCCTGAACCTTTGCACTTAACAATTGAATTACAATTTTGAGTAAGAAAACTCAACAATTGTATTTTATCACCATTGAATAATATGATTTCACTATTTCTTATGAGAAGACCATTCTCCTCATAGTTAAAATCAAGAGGTAAGTCCATCTGAAGAAGTTGCCTAGCTGTCCAAAATGACCCTCCATCATGTACTTTAGTGACTACTGGTTCATGCAAGTTTCCATAAGTCCACATTGATAGCCAATTCATTGTATTTTTATCCAACATAGATTTGATATATTATGATGTAATCAAATTTTGGAGGCCCAGGTATAACCGTAGTTTTAAAAACACACAACCCAATATCACCTTGAGCCGACTACTGACTGGGAAAGTTAATCGTCCCACAAGTAATGTGACCACTCGTTATAAGGATCTGGAAAGGGAACCGTAGATAAGAAAGTGTTGCCTTCATATATAGTTCATAGCCCTTGTCTGCCATTTGATCATGCAACTTCGAAGCCTCTAAGATCTTGTTCTCTTTTATTAGCCCATAAATTATGGTAATGTTGTAATTATGTCAGGCATGCAGTCATTCTTATTCATTTCTTTGAGGAGAAGGAAATCATCATCCAGATTACCTCCCTTGCAATATCCAATGACCAATGCATTATAGGTCACTAAAATTAGCTTTATTCCGCTCATTAAAGCTTCACTGAAAATCTCTTTAGCCTCATATAATCTACCTACTTTGCAGAAATTGTCTAATAAGAAGGTGTAAGTATAAATATTTGGCTTACAACTCTTAATTTTAATTATACTCAACCACTCCAGGGCCTCTTTAATGAACAAATTTTATGTATTAGAAAGGTAACTTTAGAAATTATTTTAGTTTTCATTCTTTGTTTTGAAGTTAGATATTGTTTTCAAGTTTTTACATTTCTAATTTTATTGCAATGTGGTAGACTGATCGTGGCATTACAGGAAAAACCCCATGTTAGGTAAAAAAATAACAATTTCAGTTTCATATTAGTTTCTTTATCTTTAACAATTATATATATATATATATATATATATATATATATATATATATCATGCTTCTTATTATTTTATAATGTGGCAGGATGATCGTGGAAAGGGGCTAGCCGAAGAAGATGTAAATTGCTAGCCTTGCTCTATCTTCAGGTATTTTAGTTCATTACATAATTGAAATAATGTTAATTTTTTTCAAATATGCAAACACCTGGCCATGGTGCACTTAATGATTCCCTCAAAAAGGAAGAGTTTTCTTCATCACCATGTCCATTGGTGTTGCTGCAAAAAAATTCACAAAAAGAAACCATGGAACTTAAGAGTTTGGTAGACGTTGTGCCTCAAACACCTAAATTAGGAAAAATCATAAGACAACTTATGACCCAACTAGAAACATATATGGTAATAACAAAAAATCAAAAGGATTTTTTTTTTTTTTTTCTATATGAGATCAATTGTGATAGGTTTAATTTTAAATTTTACATTAACTAAAAAAACAAAAAAATTCTTTTGTATGTAGCATTTTTTGAGACTTGATGCCCCCGGTATTCGTGGTAGTGGGACACAAACGCAAGAGATTGCTGAGAAACCCTCTCGTACACCTTCTACGCCTTTAGGTGGCAGCCAAGAAATGCACCCTTCCCAAGAAGACACACAGCCAAACACTGAATGTGTTGGCAGTGATGAGGCTGGTATGGCCAAATTTACTATTACATTTCCTGGAGCTACACGTGTCACCTCCACGGGGAATATTCCAGGCATGTTTTTGGTGAACAATGAAGGTGTTCCTATAAAGCAAGTATAACTCCCAGGTAAGTTTTAATATTTTAATTGTTTCATGTACTCTATCTAAAACATATTTTATCATGATTATTATTTTTAAACTAATGATAATATATTTTTTCTGTGTAGGAAACAATGATTTCTATAGGGCCTTGGAGAGAAAGGCATTGGTAATTTTTGGCCCAACCATACACACAAGGTAGAATTCCTAGAATTCCAACCTGGAAAAAAGTACTTCTAGATTATCTAGAAGGCCTTTTTGGAGTGGGCACATTTGATAGAACATCGGTCGCCTGGGCAGTTGGAAAATATCTAAAATATACCCAGGACACCTATAGGACACACTTGCAAATTAACTCTCGATACGAGCGTCCTCTCACAGTTCCAGAGAGGGAGTGGAGAGCACTCATTGATGACGGAAAAGAGAAAAAGGCCAAGAAATAAGGAAAAAATCTAACTGGACCCGCAAGGTAAATTACAACTTTAATTCAATAGCTTTAATTTTCTCTATGTCTAAAATAAAGGTGTGCTACATAACTAACTTCAAACTTTTGATGATAGGTTGCCTGAAACCTCGAAGGAAACCAACGCTAGGATTGAAAAAAAAGGCCATCATAAGCTAGGCTAGGGCAGCTACTTTATATTAGCCACAATAATTGTAAGTAGCTAAACAACTTATAATTAATTGTATTGCCTTTCGACATTTTTGTAATCCCATCACATAACATTAAAAATACACAATCATATGTAATGTTAGGTAATGACTTTGGATTGGAAACCGCAGATGAAGATAGAGAGATTATTTTATGTTCTGGCTATCAAGCTGTAGTTGAATGTCGTGGAAGCTTGGGACAGGTCCCAAAATCCAAAATTCCTGATAAGGAAAAACATTAACGTTTCAAAATGTTTGTTTTCTTCCATAAATTTAATGTCTAACAACTTTTTTTAAATCAGGGGAGCAACACTTTCAATGAGCCAAATAACCTAGTTGTAGAGCAGTGCGTTGAGAGTGAAATATTTCCAGAAGTACATGGTCCTCTTGTGCAACCTAATCATTCCAGTGAGGACCATGCCAATAATGCTACTATCAGTGAGGGCCATGACAATAATTGATTTTCACTTATAATTTTTTCTAATTATACCTTTAGGTTTGTGTCATTATAACGTTTTGTGTTTAAATGACAGAGAATGTTGTACTTGAGCATCCTACCATCAGAGAGGAACACATGACAACGGTTCCAACGGTGACAACTAGTGCACTAGGTAAATAATCTCATTGCAATTTTTTATTATTAACATTACCAAACTAGTTCAATGATATTTAAAAACAGACAATTAAAATTTAATATTATTATTTTTTGTATGCGATGCCCCATCACTGCATGAGACCAGACATCGTGAGTATGAAACTAGGTCAGCTATGCGAGAAAGACACGAAACAAAAGTAGAGCACAATTATGTTGATGATGTAGTTCGTAGCTTTAGAAATAGGAATAAGAAAAATAATTTTTTTATAATGTAAAGTATTTTATTATTATAAGACAAATGTTACCGTACTTGGAACCTTTTTTGCTTTATATAAAAACTCATTTATCATACTATTTTTATGTCAAGCACTTTCAATGTTTTCTTGTGTACTTTTTTTTGCATTTCTTTTTTATTAGTGTTAGAAAATTAAATATTACAGAGCAATGCAACACATAAAGTATGCGGAAAATAAAAGCACACAAAACACATAAAACTAGAGAGACACAAATATACGTGGTTCACCCAGTTTGGGCTACGTCCACCCCGAATAGCCAGTCCTTCCTTTCTATTATCCAGCAAAACTGAAGAGACAAAACCTACTGTAATATCCTCTGTTATCTCTCATAGTCTCCCTCTCTGTTTCTCACACCAAAAATACACACATAATGCACAGTCACAATACAATACCCTCATATATATAAGGGGGTTGCCTTCTAGGAAAAAAACCCTAATCTAAACATAACTTCTACCGTCAGATCATTTGCCTAATGAACGGCCCAGATTGACTAGAAATTACTATACTTTTACAAGGCAATTTTACATCTGTTTTTAGCTTCGGGGGCGCTGCCCGAAGCCCCGCCATGGTGGGGCTCCAGCTTCTTGTGCGTCTGGACCCCCCACGGTGGTGATGTTAATTACGAGCGGTGTTGTCGCCCCTTTTAAAGTACCCACCCATTTTAAGGTACAGGGGTCCAATGCTGTGATACAAAGTAAACAAGATAATCGGGCTCCACACCCAACAATCTCCCACTTGGAGACTAATTGTAGCAACTCCACCGCTGCTTCATTTGCTGGACAATGACTCCTCTTTGGACCTGGCTGTTTCTCATCTTCATCGTCATCCTTGAAGACCAATTGAAACTGAGCATGTTCTCAATTTCTCCCTGGTTACAACTTTTGTTAGCATATCTGCAGGATTCTGGCTAGTGTGTATCTTTTCCAGCTTCAACTCTCCATCTTCCAATACTGACCGTATGAAATGGTACTTGAGATGTATGTGTTTAGTCTTGGAATGAAATGCTGAGTTCTTTGCAAGATGAATAGCACTTTGGATATCACTGTATAGTGTGCCCATATCATGCTTCTTACCCAATTCATCCATAAACCTTTGTAACCAAATCATTTCTTTACTAGCCTCTGTAGCAGCAACATACTCTGCTTCTGTTGTTGAAAGTGCAACAACACTTTGGATTTTTGAAACCCAACTGACAGTTGTTCCACCTACGGTAAATACATATCCTGTAGTGCTCCTCCTGTTATCTCTGTCACCTGCCATATCTGCATCAACATATCCCTGTAGAGCAATGTTTGAACCACCAAAGCATAATGCTTGCTTTGTGGTACCTCTCAAATATCTGAGAATCCATTTTACTGCCATCCAATGTTCTTTTCCTGGATTATTCATGTACCTGCTCACAACTCCCACTGCATGTGCAATATCAGGCCTTGTGCAGACCATTGCATACATTAAGCTTCCAACTGCTGATGCATATGGAACTTTAGACATATAATCCATGTCTTCTTGGGTCTTTGCGCACATCTCCTTACTAAGTTTGAAATGGCTAGCAAAAGGTGTACTAACTGGTTTTGCATTGTGCATATTAAATCTTTTCAACACCTTTTCTATGTACTCATTCTGAGACAGTGTTAATTTACGATTTTTCCTGTCTCTAGTTATCCTCATACCAAGGATTTGTTTTGCAGCTCCTAAATCCTTCATTGCAAATGAATTTGCCAATTTTCTTTTGAGCACATTTATTTCCTGCATGTTAGACCCTGCAACAAGCATGTCATCTACATACAATAACAATATAATATATCTGCCATCATTTTTCCTTTTTAGATAAACACAATGATCAGAGTGACATCTAGTATAACCTTGTTCAGACATAAACTTGTCAAATTTTAGATACCACTCCCTTGGAGCCTGTTTTAAGCCATACAAGCTCTTCTTTAACCTGCACACCAATTTTTCTTTCCCTTTTACCTCATATCCTTCTGGTTGCTGCATGTATATCTCTTCCTCCAAATCTCCATGGAGAAATGTTGTCTTTACATCTAACTTTTCAAGATGTAAATCTTCCGCTGCTACAAGACTTAAGATAGTTCTGATTGAAGTCATCTTAACAACAGGAGAAAATATTTCATCAAAATCAATACCTTTCTTCTGTGCAAACCCCTTCACCACAAGTCTAGGTTTGTACCTCTGTTTTCCTCCATCTTCTTCCTTCATCCTGTAAACCAATTTATTCTACAATGTAGTTTTACCTGCAGGCAACCTGACTAAGTCCCAAGTCTGGTTATGCATTAAGGAGTCATCTCTTCTTCCATGGCTAGCTCCCACTTCTTCCTGCTTTCAACTTGCATTGCTTCTTCATAACATTCAGGTTCACCAGAATCAGTCAGCAATAAATAATATAATGAAGGAGAGTATCGTTCAGGGGGTCTACTTATCTTGGTAGATCTTCTAACACCACTTTCAGGTGTTTGAGGTGCCTGTTGCTGTTGTGGTGGTTGCTGCTGCTGTGGTTGTTGATTATTATTATTTTCAGGCACCTTTACTTTTTCAGTTATCTCATCAAGAACCATGTATTCCTTGCTTTCTTTTTCCTATTTCTTTTCCTGCAATTGATTCTTATACAAGACCTTTTCATTGAATATTACATCTCTGCTCCTAATGATTTTGTGATTTTCATAATCATATAAGCGATAACGAAAATCATTAGCACCATATCCAATAAAGGTACATTTCTTTGATTTTGCCTCAAGCTTTGTTTTGTTTTCTTTATTAATATGGACAAAGGCCTCACAACCAAAAGGCTTTAAAAAAGAGTAGTTTACCTTTTTACCTGTCCATGATTCCTCTGGAATACCACCATCCAAGGAACTTGAAGGTCCTCTGTTTATTAGATAAACAGCAGTATCTACAGCATCTGCCCAAAATTGTAAAGGCAATCCTGCATGCAATCTCATGCACCTTGCACGCTCCATGATTGTTCTGTTCATCCTTTCTGACACACCATTTTATTGTGGTGTTCTTGGAACTGTCTTCTCTCTACGAATTCCATGCTCTGAACAGTACCTATCAAACTCTTTGCTGCAATACTCACCTCCATTGTCTGATCTGAGACACTTCAACTTCTTTCCTGTCTCAATCTCAACCAAAGCTTTCCATTTCTTGAAAGTATCAAATACATCATATTTATTCTGAATACAATAAATCCACATTTTTCTAGTTGCATCATCAATAAAAGTAACATAATAACGAGAGCCACCGAGAGATGATACCTGAGCAGGTCCCCATACATCTGTATGCACAAGCTCTAATTTTTCGCTCTTCTTTTCTTTCCCAACTCTGAGAAATCTGACTCTCTTTTGTTTTCCATAAATGCAATTCTCACAGAAATCCAAATCAACATTCTTCAAACCTGGCAACAAATTTCTTGAGTGAAGAATCTTCATCCCCTTCTCACTCATGTGTTCGAGCCTATGATGCCATAATGTTGCATCTGCTCCTTTGGAAGTTAAAGCATTAACAGAGTTAGAAATACCATTTCATAAATACAATGTACCAACCTTTTTTCCTTTTGCTATTACCAGGGCTCCTTTGGTGACCTTCCAAGTTTTATCTGTGAAAGTTGTCACACAACCTTCACCGCCTAACTGCCCTGTTGAAATCAGATTTTTTCTTCAGATCTGGAACATGCCTTACCTCCTTTAGTAGCCATTGGTTTCCATTCTGTTGTTTTACAAGAACTTTACCCATTCCAACAATTTTACGGGGTTTATCATCACCCAAACGAACTTGTCCAAAATCTCCTTGAACATAGTCATGAAAATATTTCTTATCAGGTGTGGCATGGAATGAAGCCCCTGAATCTACAACCCAAGAATCGGTAACATTTTCGAAAGAAAGAATCAAAGCATCTTGTAACACATCACCTGTCACATTTTCTTCATGATTGTTTTCTTGATGTGTGTCTCCTTCTTTTCCCTTCCGAGATCTACAGTCTTTCTTTAGGTGTCCTTTCTTTCCGCAATTCCAGCACACTATCCCCGATCTGGACTTGGATCTGCCTTTCCTTGATTTACTGCGATATCCCGAGATCTTTCCTCTTTCCATTCTTCTTCCCCTAGACTCTGCACTCAAAGCATTACCTGATGTCTCACCAGAGCTTTTCCATCGCATTTCCTCGCTAAGGATAGCACCAAAAACATCATCAAACTTTAAAGTACTAGATCCAGAGACAGAGTTACTAATGGCCATTACTAAACCATTCCAACTCTCTGGCAATGAGCACAAGAATAACAGAGCTCTAACTTCATCATCAAAGTTTACCGCTACAGAACTTAGCTGACTGGTAACTGTATTAAATTCATTTAAATGGTCTGCAACAGATCCACCTTCCGACATCTTCATGTTAAATAGTCGTTTCATAAGAAATACCTTGTTTGAGGCCGAGGGCTTTTCATACAGTTTCGCCAACATCTGCATCAAACCCTCTGTTGTTGTTTCCTTCGAAATATCGAAGGCGAATGACGCCGCAAGACACAACCGTACTGTTCCGAGTGCCTTTCTATTGAGAATGTTCCATTCTGCGTCTGTCATGGTCGCCGGCTTCTTTGTTTTTCCGCTCAATGGTAGGTACAGATCTTTCTGATACAGATAATCTTCCATCTACATCTTCCACAGCACAAATTTTTGGCCGTTAAATTTCTCGACCCTAAACTTACCATCGTCCGCCATTGCTCCCACTCGAACCAGGAACCCTTTTTTCCTGCGAGTTTATCAGCCAAATATACCTTCGGCTCTGATACCAGTTGTTAGAAAATTAAATATTACAGAGCAATGAAACACATAAAATATGTGGAAAATACAAGCACACAAAACACATAAAACCAGAGAGACACAGATATACGTGGTTCACCCAGTTTGGGCTACATCCACTCCGAACAGCCAGTCCTTCCTTTCTATTATCCAGCAAAAATGAAGAGACAAAACCTACAGCAGATCCGCTGTAATATCCTCTGTTCTCTCTCACACTCTCCCTCTCTGTTTCTCACTCCGAGAATACACACACATAATACACAGCCGCAATACAATGCCCTCATATATACAAGGGGGTTGCCTTCTAGGGCAAAAAACCCTAATCTAAACATAACTTCTACCATCAGATCATTTGCCTAATGAACGGCCCAGATTGACTAGAAATTACTATACTTTTACAAGGAAATTTTACATCTGTTTTTAGCTTCGGGCGGCCCAAAAAGGCACCGAGGGAGCTCTAGCCATTCCGCCCCCCTAGACCCCCCACGACAACGTTAATTGCCGGTGGTGTTGCTGCCCCTTTTAAAGTACGGGGGTCGATCTTTGTGATACAAAGTAAAAAGATGGTAGGCTCCACACCCAACTAGTTGTGAATATTTTTTTTATGCTCATGAAAGTAAAAAATGAAATATAGATTGGGTATTGGGGAATTGAGAGTGATGTGAGGGGGGGAGGGGCCATAAGAGCTTCCACCTTCACGTGGTTGGCCCTGTTTAGTAGAGAATAATTTATTGGAGCGATTTAATCTTGGAGAAAACCTCCCTCGATCCAACGTAGCAACAAAAAAGACAATGTTGACTTAGTTGCTACTCTTTCAGATCATGGAAGGCTCGTTCCAAGTTCAGGCGACTCCAATAAATTGTTCTTGAAATGAAGAGGAGCTTATTCATGTATGTTTTGTCATTGTCAACATATGTTCTAACATTATCATAAAAATGCATCTTAGAGTAAAAAATACTACATCAATTACTTGTATTTATTGTATAGATAATTATGGATTTTGAATGACTTGGCAACGTAGGTGCAAATCCTCTTGCATCATGAGCAATACAACTTGTCAACCAGGGTCATGTCCAGGATATTTTTTCTTGTGCACTTGACCAGGTTGATAGTGTCACATTTTGTAAGTTCCTTTAAAGTTCATAATTCAATATGAAGTTTTTTTATGACTATTATCTAGTTTTTTTGTATGTGTTTTTCCTCTATTTGATTGTAAGTTTGAACATGCTTTTAAACATTGAAATTTTTTTTGTTTTTATACTATTTTTATAATTACTTATTCTAGTTATGGTGATATAACCACCATTGTATCATATCCATCTTATTGCATTCCCTTGGGTTGTAGTTAGGTACAAAGGAACTCCAACCAGTTCCAATTCCCTCACATTCCAGTTACAAAGACCATTGGAATAATTGGCACATACCACATTGGCTCAATTTATTTTGGAAGGCCTATATCAAGTCAAAATAGCCATTCTTCACCTCATTTATTTTGGAAGGCCTTCCTCTTGGCCAACAACATAAATTTAATATATGTGGGTTCCCCAACCCAATGACCCCTTTTGTATTAGAATGAGCGCCCCTGTTCTGGTAGTTGTATATCTGTTATATTAGCCTAGGAGTCGAGCTAGATTATTTGCAGCCAATTTCTCCCTACCACCATTTTCTGGAAGTCTAGTCTATTAGGTCATAAACTCCCTTGGTTCATTTAGTTCCAAAAAACATGCCAATTATTTGGAGTTGAAATCTTATATCTCATATGGAAAAAAATAAATATTAAATACAAGTAAATTTATTTAAAATTACAGAAAATTTACTTGGTATGGTGGTGTTATAATATGTGTCAAGTTTCAAAACTTCTTTTGTAGGTCCAGCTGTAGGTTAGAAATTTTGACCTATATCTAACAAATTACATTGATTCCTTAAGTTTTTTCAAGGGGTTACTCCATGTACGTAAAATGATTTCCACCCAGGATTCAAATCTCCCCACTTAGCCCAGTCTTGCAAGGTTGAAGGGTTCACCCAACACAAGGTTTATCATACTAAGTGAACACAATGAGATCTATAGATAAGCTCCTCCTCATTCAGACGATGATAAATTTTCTTGAAGATCACAATCTCAATTTTAGCTAGGTTGACCTAGTTTTGTGGTCACTTAGACACTAATAAAATTATCTTATTGCATCTTATATTATTTCCTCACACTCATCATCCTAGAAGGGGATACGACACCGACCAATAGAATGATGGATAGGACACTTGTCACCCCAAAATAGGGTGGCTGACAATGAAGGCTAGGGTACAAGCCCCAAAAATAAGGATGGCTTTATGATGGAAAATTTGCATGGATTTTTCCTACAAACATCAATCTATCATCACTACCTATTTATTCTATGCAAGTTATCTAAATTCTCTCTATTGATTCATTTTAATGCCAAGAATTCACTACACGAAACAAAATCATTTTTATTTTTTTTCGATTTAGGATATAGTTTATAACGTTAAAAAGTTGGTATTGGTTATAGGTCCATAGTGTTGCATATTTTCTATTTTAATTACATCAAAATTTATAATAATTATGTTTATGTCTGTGTGTGTAATCTCTGTGTGTGTATGTGTGTTGGCTCACACACAGACACAACGTTGAGCTGTCAAAGATGAATCTCAAAGGTGTTTTTCAAAATATAAGTGCACATGGGCATTATTGAGCCAAAAATGCCTACATATTTCCTTCTCATGAACAAGTCTCAATGTGGAAAATCCATGACATATAATTATGTCAACTTTTTCATGTAATTCTTACACATTTTTCCAAAAAAACACATTGCCACATGCTCTTGTTTTCTCATTTTTCTAAGCAAGGAATGGGAGCATGTTATGTTATTGATAGTGAAGGTTTTTGTGTCTACCTGTAGGTGCCCTCCTATGGGTCAAGGCCTACTACTTCTATCTTGTCACCGAAAAACCTCAGAGATAGGTCACTGAAAATCTCAGAGAAGATGTCCGAAAATCTCTGTTTGTAGACTTTTTGAAGATCATAATCTCAACTTTTAGTGAAGAACAGTAATATATTCATTGGTATGTGGAACACCGACATGGAAGATAACATGTCATTGTTATTTGGTTCATGATGTTGTGGCACTGAAGTAGAATGATGTGTCACACCTATGTGGTCGATGGTGCATCATAATGACATGGCTCATTGGTGATGTGGTGATGACATGGTGAAAACATTGCACTAATGTGGCACTGACATGGAGAGGAAGTGGAAGGTGATGTGGAGCGCATGTCGAGGAATTGATTCTGAGAAATTTGAAATCCAGTATTGGTCTATCTCCCAGTACTAATAAAACCTAAAAAATTTCAGTTATATTAATTGTAGCTAAAAATCCAAAAGAAACCTAAGACAATATGAAATACTCGTACCTTCCTAATTATGTAGCCATTGTGTGATATTTGTTAGTATGAATCCTTTGTCAAAGTGTACGAAAAAAGACCACTTTAGCTACGCATAAATAATAGCCCTAACATCAAATATGGCTACCAATATCTTCAGATCTGCAGTTAGTTGATCAAGACAAGAGACCTGTAAAAAAACCCGAGATCTATGCATAGAAAGACATTAAGCAGTAAAAAGAAGGGTTTGCTCCATATATCCAATAGACAAGAAAAGATTAATTTTTGAAATAATTTGTTGTATTAAGGGCACCTGGGAGGAAAACAAGAAGGCGTATCCAATTCTCCTCAATGGGATGGGTTCTTGGAAGTCCTCAGCACTTCAGATCTAGAATCTTTCTCTCTTGTTGGTGTAGAAAACCCAGACAAAGATAGAACTCAAAGGGGAGCTCACCACGGCAAATAATGTAGAATGTGACCAAGTGTATAGATCCGAGTGATCTAATAGGAAAAAAAAGGTGAAGAATGATAGGAAAAAACCCTCTATTTATAACAAAATATTGGGTCATTATAGATCTTGGTGCATGATTAAAATAACATTAACCAAATCTAGATCGACCTTTTATGGAATATTTTATTATATTTGTTGGAGGAAAAAGGTATTTGACTTGGTTCAAATCCCTTTATTTGTGAATAATAAGTAAATAAATGATATATTTATCATTTTAAGGAAGTGGTTGAAGGATAATCAAATAAATAATGATTTATTTAATTATTTATGCGTGATTTAGTCATATTTAACAAGGAATATTATTTAAATAAGATTTAAATAATTATTCCTAGAAAATAATAAGATAAATAAAGATTTATCTAATTAATTTCTTTGTTTTGGGTTAAACATGACCGGGAAAATCAAACAAATATAGGTTTGTTTAATATTTCCTTTTGGGGTTTCTGTTTAGACCATAAACAACCTAATAAATGTGTTTTATTAAGTTATTTTACATAGTGAAAGAAATTTTACTTAGGGTAAAATTGGTCTTACGTGGTGTACTTGGGTCCATCTAATGATAGTAGGTTAGATGACCAAAAAATGGTGTAACAATATTGTTATGCATTACGTTGTTAGAAGAATTTATACAAACTGATAATAAATGAAAATACGCTATCCCTTTCCTTGTCCCTTGTCCCTTTCCTTACCCCTCTTCTTTCTCCTTTTCCCTATCCTTATCCCTTTCCCCTCCCTTGTACCCTCCCCTAACCCTGATCATGACCTTTATCCTTAACCTTCACCCTGATCCTTTTCCAATCCCCAAGCCATGGTGAATTTATGCTTTGGCATGATGTCAAGTATTAGTCTAAATTTAACATTAAACACGGTGTATTTTTTAATGGACATAATATTATAAATAATATACACATATTATTTCCAGAGGTATCCTTTATGGATATACCTAATATTTTTATTTACCTTAGTAAAGGGTACAAGGCGATGTTATCAAATATTTTTAGTCATTTTTTATTGTTTGGGAAGTTTGTATTGCTACAACGAAAAAGCAAATGGAGTCTTGTTTTAATGACTGGGCAGTTTTTCCTTGCTACAACAACAAAGAAATGGGTTTGTGTTTTAATTATTAGGGCGAGTGTGTCTTGCTACGGTAGCTAAGGGAATGGAGCAATGTTTTAATTACTCGGGAAGTATATATTGCTACGGTAACAAGAAAATGGCCATCGCTAAACTTCACATCTAGTGTCTCAACAATATTACCATCACTAACTTATTGCCCATTGACCACCAAACTAGTGGACTTATCCAAATTTGGTGTTTGTGTTAACCAACCGAAATTAGTTGTGCAATTTTTCCTTTAAGTTGAGTCATGGAGTCTTTTACACTGTAATAGTAGCATAAGACTAATTGGTATAATTTGTGTGATTTTCATATATAGTTGGTCTTTATATGAGATATTTCCATCACTTGAGTGTGTAACCATGCTAAGCACTAGTACAAAGACATTCCATTCTTGATATGGTAATATTCTTTGACATGTTAATTCCTTTGTGACTTGGCATTTCCATGGTGATTTTGATGTTTATTTCACAAGGAAAGCTTCATGGATGGTAGATCATAATAGGAGTGTCAATTATGTGTACACTCGGATATGAGATTAATATTTTCATGTTATTGGTTTTTTTCTATCATAATACCTCTCTTGTATGTACTAAAAGATTAATCACCCTATTTAATGGTTTATAATTCGGTATACACTTGATGACCCTTCCCACATGCACCATGTATTAAATGAATGTAGGTATAGCAATGTATAGAGGCCTCCCTTTGAGGCAAATAATAGGACTTCTTTAGAGGTAGCGATGATGAAATGATAGTTGTAGGTTTCATTTCCCTCTTTACAATCCTTTTTGTGTTGACTCCCTTGGAGGAATTTCAAGCATAGCCTTCCGATTCTGTAAATGCAACCAATAGGTTTCAAACCTATAGAACACATCTAATAGAACAATGATGTTAGGCCCAACCTCGGCAAAAGGGTGTTAGAAAAAATAACATAAGAATGGTCAAAACTAAGCCATTCAAGGAATAGTGGATTACCCAAACATAAACAAGAACAAAAAAAATCACAATTACACATGGGGGCATGCTACAAGTGACATCATATCCCAAGTTCTAACACTTGACCTTGGGTTGAAAAATAAGTATAAGGAATGGTCTTATTCATGCATGCATAAATCATGGGATCCTTATGTTATTGTTGAGTAGGGTGCCATTATAGGTAGATCAAACTTGAGGTGATAAAATAATTTCTTTGACATATAAAAAAGTATCTAGCACCCATCAAGCACAACTGAATATCACAACCATCAAGTAATACCGAGTGACATATCACTGATGTCTAATACTCTGTTGAGTATCAGTTATTACCTTGGAGAAATGCCACATTCTTTAGTCCAATATCCTTTTGATTACCATCTATCATATTTTCAAAGTCTTCTTTAGCACTATAATCTATATCAATAGAGAAAGGTACATCACATCACTATGATTTAACTTAGAGGCTCAACCTAACTGGTAAATAATTTGTTTGGCATACAAAAAAGTATCCAGTACCCATCAAGCATAACTGAGTATCACTGATCATTGAGTACTACAAAGTTATATACATCCAGCTGCTACTAAGTACCGCGGAATCAAAGATATCAAAAACTCTGTTGACTATCAATTATTACCCTACAAAAATTACACCAAAATATAGAGGGTTTGAATTTGAGCAAGACAATCATGCAATTAGGACTAAGGAGCCAAAAACAACCCATCAAGCACAACTGAGTATCACTGATCATTGAGTACTACCAAGTTATATACCACCAACTGCTACTAAGTACCACAGAATCAAAGATATCACAAACTCTGTTGACTATCAATTATTACCCTGCAAAAATTACACCAAAATATAGAGGGTTTTCATTAGAGCAAGACAATCATGCAATTAGGACTAAGGAGCCAAAAACAACCCCATAGCAACCAACCACATTAGTTGTTTCCTTTTGACAACTAATGTCTCCTTGGAGCCCCTTCTATCCAAGGGAAAGACTATAAAGTGGTAGTGACCCACTTCCTAAGACAAGCACTTGAACGAATACTCTTGATTCTTTGAAATTACTACTCTCGGCCTTGTGGTGGAATATTAAATCAAACGAGAGATATTTTGGAATGATTTACATCTGTTTTGGCTCGTTAATATTTCTTCTATCCAAAACACTCCTCAACCTATTTGGTGAATGATATTCCGTTATTCGCAAACTGTGTGGCAAGGTATGCCACCTTCTTTGGTATGCTTGCAAGCTCTCATCTCCCAACAATCTAAAGGTATCTTCAAAATTTGTTTTTTCCTACTCCTATTTTTTTTTTGTAGACAATTGTCATCAGTCGATATTCTACTATAATCATTTGGTTAATAGTGATAATTCGAGGGCCTTGTATTTATTCCATGATCCAAAAAGGTTATTATATCTCTTTTTCCATGATTCTTTTGATTTATTCTGCCATGGTCTCTTCACGAGTCATCAAGGAGGCTAAGAAAATAAATTTCACGTCACCTAGCTGAGAGTTGGAGTCCCACACATTCATAGCAAGCAGTATCAAATTATCCATATAAAAGTCTGCCATATTATCCTTATCTTGAATGTTACACATAAGGAAAAAATCAATGAATTTTTTTATGTTTTGGAAAGGAGGGGATCCTTGTTGGGCTAATGCTCTGGTCTAAAATTGGCACCATTAGTATTTGACGAATGGAGAATATGTTTTTAATGGATTTCTAGAGTGTGTCTACTAATTTTTCCAACCTTTCTTTTGATCATCCAAATACATTTCTTGAAAATTTGTTAGCCACCTTATCGATGCTTGTGAAGCTGCCCCCAACAAGCCAATTTGTGAAGAAGGCAATGATCCCATCTCTGTTGATATAGACCTCAGAAACATGACGGAAAGTGTCCATCTGCACAGGATGAGCATTGATATGTAAATTCACTGGGTTGCGTCATAGTCCGATTGGAGTAGATATATGGATCTCAGATTGTTGGGCTCCAAATATGTAGGGATAACTCTCTATTTTTTCACTTCTAAGAGGTGCTTTTTTCTTTCTTGTTCATATCTGAAGAAGATTAGGATTTAATATTTTGCTCAGGTCCTTATTTTATAGGATTCCAAGCACTGTTGCACTGTATCTAAATCCTTGGTCTCTAAACTTCAATCGAATGGAGGAATTCTCGTTGTTTTGTTATGGGTTTGCATCCCCTTTTTTTGTTGATCTTTTGGGACAAGGCTATTCTAAAGGATATCGATGGTGACTTTGGGAAGTTACTTGAAGTGGCAGAACACAAGGGATGCCAATTTTTGTGTCTTGTATTTGTGTTGAATTCAAGTTGGATAAAGGTCTCGTGGAGGCCATTCCTCTATAGCTGGATGAGAGGATCTTCCTCAAAGAATTGTATTACTATCAACTACCTTTCAAATGTAATATTTTCCATAGATTTGGGCATTTTTTTAGGAATTTCTAGCAGGATGCTCCTTCTGCTCCTAATCAATCTTAGGGGAACAAGGAACAAATCAATGAAGAGGATGAATCTCAATTTAGGCTCGTGATGATTAAGAATAAAATACAATTTATAAATCAAAGAATAAAAAACTCACATGATTGATATGTCTAGGTCCAGTTGATTTCATGTTGTAGGAGTCTCAAAGATGTAAGAAGAAAACCAATTTGTTCACTCAAATAATAAAAGATCTCTTAAGATTGATCCATCTAACTACACTTGATTTCTTGCTGTAGGAGTCCCAAAGATGTAAGAAGAAAAAACATATGTACAATCAAAAAATAAAAAATATCCCAAGATTGACTTGTCTACCTCTAGTTGATTTCATGCTCTAGGAGTCCAAAGGTGTTTAGGATGACTAAGGAAGGAGGGGAATCATTTCCTCAAATGGGAACACCCCAAGCACAAAGGCACATTGATTCCAAATGTAGTGTAAACCTCCAAGCAGGGTCCCCTATAGCAGAGGTGGAAAAATGCTATTTCAATCACCTGATGACATAAATATATTTAGACTACCCAAGCCAAACAGTAATATGAACAACACCTCATTCATACAGTCACAGAAGAAGAGAGAAGAATGGAAAGAAAACGAGAAAGGGTTAGTCCTAAAATTTATACTAAAAATAGTGCTCCCTATAGTGCACTATACTGAAAATAGTGTGTTTTCCTTGTAGAATGGTATTTTGGAGGAGGTTAAAAAACTTGTTAGTACTCTCAATGAAGCAGAAGTGCCATCTGAAGATGTTGTGGGTAAGTATGCAATAGATAAGGCTCCCTTGTATCTGGACTGTAAATCCATGCTCAGAATTAGGTTGAAAAAATGATTGTTACTTCCATTTGAAAATAAATATTGTCAAATAATATGAGCCATAATTGTAGAATGCTATAATTTGTGTCTATGTGACAATGATGAACCTATGCCAAGGAAAAATATTTTCTTATCCATAGAATCATGTGAAATTGTTGTAAGAATATGATTTTTACTGGAAGATGTGATTTTTGTTATTTCTGGAGCAATTTTGAACTGTGACTTATGGGTGTGTACTTAGCTGTGGTACAGAAAAATAAAAAATAAAAAAAAATAAAAAAAAATAAAAAAAAATAAAAAATAAAAAAAATCTTATGACTGTTTTGAAAAAAAAGAGTGTATATGTACCCCCCGGAAGATGGTTTTGAATAGTTATTTTAAATGCAATTTTGGATAATTTATTTTGTTGAATAATAATTCATCTCTATTAGGGGGGGAAACTATGGCAACATTAAAAATTCTTTGATATTGATACCTTTTGATAATAGAGATAAATTTATACTGCATTTGTTAAATTAGTAGTAGGCATCAAATTATCATGGCTCTTTTGGGCCCTATTTTAAGCTCAAGTACACAGGTTGTCATTTTCTTTTAGTGTAAAAACGCTAAAGTTTGTATCTATTTTTAACATAAGTCCTGTCTACAGCTGGCTTGTTTCTGATGATGTTCAGGGTGACTGTATGTAACACACTACTCCTACGAATGTTTAGACTAACCAAAGTATGAGTTATATTACTGAAAATAAAATTGAACAACGAGCTATACTTAATGCTTGCATAGCATATGATATTTTTAGTAATTTTATCTGTTGTGGTCCTTTTCATTGATATCTGATATGCTGGAAACACTGAGAAGGGGTGAATCAATATTTCTCTTACAGTTAGTTAATTATAATTTTTCTCAGAATTGTAGCACAAGCATAAGCTTCAGAATTAAACCTTGATATCTTTTCATTGATATCTTTAACATTCTGCTCTACATACGCTAGTACCTTCTTATTTCTGAAGATGTAAACCCTTCTCTATCAGTGACAACTGACAGTGATGGAGATACAAATACACTGAATTTAGTGGGATCATAAGTTTTTGCTTTAGCAATCTTCAAACTTCAATTTCAATATTGTATTCTTCAAATAAAGGTTGCTTGAAATTATTAGAGTTTTTCTCATAATTGTAGCACAAGCATAAGCTTCATAACTTTACAAGGACACTATTTAGGCCACCACTGTACAATAAATATGTCCTATAGGAGGGTTGTAGACATACCCTTCAGATCCATTTTCAAATGTCAAACTTGCACAAGGTATACCAGATCTTACTTCTGCAACATGATTTACCTTAGTTTGTAGACAAGATTCTCAAAGACAGGCTTCAATCACAATGCAGATTCACCATTAGTTGCTCTATCGGAAATGTCTAAATTAGACCCTAAAATTGGTACTTTGTATCATGTTGTGCCCTTGGATCAGCCCAATGGACGATCTTAGTAATAATGAGATGTGCCTCAAATGGTTGTGCCTTACAACCCTATGTCACTGAATTTTTTTGCCAAGATGACTGAGAAGATGTATGCAATGCTTTGTTTGAACAAGGTTCCCAAATCAATTCCTCCAGAATTGATCTCTGAATAAAAAATTCTTCTGATATGGAGGGCTGACTTAACTATGAGCTTTATTGCAAACAATCAAGGGCTTGGATCAAAATTTGGAGTGCCAAAAAATTTTACAGGATAATTTAGGGCTCACACAATTCAAAACAAAAGGCGAAATTAAGCTAAAATAGGGCCAAAATAGGCTGTATGTCTAAGGCCGATTTAAGAATATGGCCGATTACGCTTCCCTCTCATCTTTAATTGTTTATTCTTACTAAAAATTGAGCTCTAGCTTGATACCTCTAATAACAGATTCATGGTGTCGATCCCTTCAGTTTCTATCCAATATCCCCTCAATGTTATCTACGTCTTTGTTATCAACGATCTGGAAACTACTTACAATGGAAAAATATTGATTTCCCTTAGGGTTAAAACCCAGAAATTTATTTAGGAAATAAAATGTACTTTATAAAAGTTGAAAAATGTCTATTTTTACCCCAGAAAACTGATGATAAAGATTCCTGAAGATGCTTATAAAATATCATGAGCAACTGTTGGCATGAGTTTGCCTATTATAAATTCCAAAAATGTTTTTGCTTCTACATATTCACATTATTGCAGCTTTAGCCGCAATATGATTGCTTATTCTTTGCTACTCTTGTGAATATTATTGTGTGTGTAATGTAGATAGAATTTTCTTAAAAATACATGTGGCATAAATTTGTCTTTACCTTGGCATGCAGGAACATCAATATGTAGGAAATCCATCCCTAGAAGTTGAATGCAATGGTATGACCTTCAAAATACCCATGGACAGTAGAGTTTCAAAAATTTGAAAGCTGCTGAGGTGTGATAATTTCCATTATTGAAGTTAGTATGAGGTCTGAAAATTCACTGAATTTGTAGATAAGTGAATGTAGCATTGTTCTCAATTTTTGACCTTGAAATTTGTAGGATTCTTGCAATTTTGTGAGTCCAGAGTTCTATTTTGGTGGTAATAACAAATATTTCCATAAACAGAAGTAGATTAAAGTTACAAATAATCCAAAGATGAAGGTCAGTTACATGTTCCAGTGATGGAGACATCATTTATGTATCTTTGTTTGTTGAGAAAGTATTGAAGCATATATTAACACGTAAGTACGATGTAAAAAATTGATTGAATCCTTCTCAACAATGGCAGGGACATTCAGATGCAGCGAGT
>CM076579.1:323761334-323811049 GCA_034641835.2 Pinus albicaulis | reverse complement strand
TAAGAGGCATTAAGGAAAATTAGACAAATACCACCATCTACCTATAATTCTCTCTGCCTTTTCGCTACTCTTTTTCCTTCCAACATGAATCTATGGTGCTTTGTGTACCAACTTGTGGATAGGTAAAATCATAGACTAGTTTGTTTATTACTTGAGATGTTTGCATTAGAATGTTGCTTTGATAGAGTGATATCTAATAGCAATGGTAGAATTGGGTTCATCCTCCCCACTGAGGATAAATATCCTTGTCTTGTAGTTCAGTTTACATTTCAACTTATTGTATAATAACAGTGTAGATTCTTTTGCCTTATGCTTCAAACTTGACAAATAAATAGGATGGGCCAATGGGATTTCTAAATTTGTCAATGTTTATATAAGATAGAGGTGTGAAGGCTACCCCTGATAGAGGATATTACAAGTAGAGGAAGGTTCTAAACTTGGCATTACAAAGAGATTGTATCCATCTAGAATTCAAAGAACTAAAAATTTTGCTTGTCACTACATTACAAAGTGTTTACATCCATCTAGAATTTGAAAATCATAAATCTTTCCTTGTCACTTCTTTCCCCAGTTAGGTGGGACAATATGGAAGTATGAGGTGTTTCTCTTTAGGGCTTCTATTTAGGGTGGAATTTGAATAATGATAGATCTCTGATTGTTTCTTGCTGCCACAAATAGATGCAACAACTGAGAAGTATGAAGTGATCCTATTGAGGGCATGTGGTTAGGTTGATACAAGTACACATTGATTTTTGTTTCTGAATACTTCCCTTATGAGGAGAGAAAGGAATCATTTTTCAATGTTGTAGAAAATGTGGAAAGGGAGCATCCCAAGTCATGAATGTGTGAATATATTTCTCTTTCATTAGGGTAGTAGAAAAAATTGGAAAGGGAGCTTGCCAAGTCATGAATAGGTGAATCTATCTCCTGAGATTAGGCATTGAAAGATGGGATGCTCTGTCAATGGCATAAGTGACAAATCTTGTTTTGCTACAGGATGTGGTGATTTGTGTCAATCCAGAGTGTTTGAGAGCTAAATTGAAACCAAGGTCATGTATCTAGTCCTTGTGTACGGAGGTTGGATCATAATACTATCTTTCAGCTCTGGAAAGTGATTAGAGTGGAAGTTCTTTGCTAGGTCTATTTTTGTTGACATACCAATGTGTGTTTCTTTGTATGTGTATGGTTTCCTACACTATTTTATAAATTTGGCTTCCATGTACATACATCCTTGATCTTTTGATGTGAGAAGGTTCAACAGAGGCCAAAGTCTGGTAGTAATGACTTTGACTATGATTCTGTAAATAGAGTTTCACAACTAGATTGGTCAGCAAGATACAAAGTTACTGACATGATATTTTTTAGAATGAGAATGAGGAGATTAGCCTTTAAAGATCTTACCAGACTACCTTTATTTTTTTATCTCATAAAAATTATTTTTTATGTTGCCATATTTTTTGGAAGAGAACCATTGGAAAACCATCCTGTTTTTGTGTGTTGTTCCATTTATGGAGAATGCAACTTCATTTAGCTCTTCTCATGAGGCTAAATTTCCAAGGCCTCTCCCAATATTTTTTGCACGCCTCTTTCCTTCTTTTTTTTTTGCATCTCTATATCACGGGTTTAGATGTCTTATTGGGAAAACCAACTAGATTGTTGTCAAAAAGTGTAGCCACATAGTATACAAGCTGATTTATACCACAAAATTAATTATCATTGTATCATTGACATCTTACCCAAGAACACTCTAAATTTATCCCAAATTGCCAACGATTTCTAATATTTTTGATAATGGTTTTGAAGAAAAAATCAAGCCTTAACCAAACTGACCTAGAAATTCAAAGATGGGAATTTGAGGGAGAAAATAAAGGTGATATCTTATGTATCAAAATGAAGTCCCAATTTTTTTCAGACATTCTGATTATAGTAGCTTATATTTGTTTTTGAGCTAAGTGGCCATGCTATGAGGGGCATCCCTATTCCATCAAAACCAATCAGGAGTGGCACCTGGCCTCATCTACACCCACTCAAGAGGTTTTGAATGTGGATCTTTGTGTTAATAAAAGACTAATCACCTCACTATTAGCTGCTACGCACCACAACCATGGGATGTAGCCTCTATTTTTCCTGTTATACTGATCAAAATCGATTCTAAATGCCTTCAAATGGTTCAATGTTGATTCTAGATGGCTCCATGTCACTTCCAAGAGATCCAAGTACTTGAAGAAAGTATCCTAAGATAAAGAAATTTAAGAAAATAAGAACTGTTAGTTGACTAAATATTTTGCCAACTAAAAATCACAAGCTATACAACACCAATTAATGGTTTGGCTAGAAAATCGTTTTCCAGCTGAAAATAAGAACAACACTATTTAATGGTTTGGCTAGATAATATAAAGCTCGTAAGTTATACTTCCCAATCCTTTTCCATATTGGCCTAGTTTCATGCACGAACAACGATGAAGATTTTAGGGGGCTTATAATAGGAATGTAAGTGGTGTTATCAAAATGATTAAACTATAAAGATACATGTTGTTTTGGAGACTTCTCATTGGTCATAGACATTCAGTAGGAAAGGAGATCCAAAGAAATCAAAAATTCATATTTTGGCCTTGTCTCCCTTTGTAATCAATTAGAGTTCTAAAATATCTAGAGCCTAAGAAATATGCTACTTTATTTTTAGTTATAGTAATATGTAATAACATGTTGTCTCTCTAGTATACATAATTAGATAGTAGATTCAAATCAGGCAGTGTGTCATCAACTAGAGACCTTGAAACAACAAACAATTCATTCGCAAATTTTAATAGGGTCAAAATTCACATACAAAAATGGATTCTGAATCGGATTGGTAATGTGGTTGAACATGAGAGTAAGATACCTTTATGATTATATGTAACACAAATGAAACAAAAGGTACAACATAGGTATCCACTTACTCAACAACCATTTGGGGAGATAAATATTTCAAAGGAATCCTCTTCAAAGATTCTTGAATTCTTGCAACTTTCTCCTCAAAATGTGTCTCATCGGCACAACAACTTCTCATGTGAAGAATTACTTGTCAATAATTTGGTTGTAAGGTAGAATTATATCTACTCATTGGCATTTCTTGTTGTCATTGGCTTCAAATGCATCCCTCCCACCTTACAAAATGAAATCATATTGAAATAAAACATTTATGACAAAAAAGTAAGATGATCCCAACTACCTTAAGGATCTCCCAAGGGGAATTTTTGTTTTGAAAGGAACAAAAAAGTGCTTTGTAAGTCAATTTGGCAATTGACGTAGAAGCCAGAGTCCCTACGTGTTCTCCTGGACATGAATGACCCAAGCTACTCCCAGACTCCCTCTTTTTTGAGGAATTACATGCTACTAAAGACTTTCTTTTCCCATATTCAAAATGAATGAGAAATTTTCCATGAAAACCTCTCACCATCCTATCATAATAGATTGTTAGATCAAGTAGAAAGGCCATTAGATTCTTAAAAGGTGTTATTGGTTCTTTCATTCTCATCTTCTGATAGAAAATACCTTCTCTAAAACAGATATAATGAATACATGGCCCTCCATCATGCACTTTAGTGACTCTTGGTTCAGGCAAGGTTCGATAAGTCCACATTGGTATCTAATTCGATGTGGTTTTATTTAGCATAGATTTCATGGATAAAAGATTGGCATATAACAACATATCAAGTATCAACACTTAGTGCTATTCTTGCCTCTCCAAAATGGGAACGAAACATTTGTTGATCCACACTTAGAAACTGAGAAAGATCATCTTGAGATCTAAACTTTTGGGGATAAAAAACATGAATGGAATCCCCATCAAAATCTACACCAAATGGCCACCATATTAGAGGGTTAATAGTCATTGTAGAGCCCAGATGTATGTATGATTATAATCCATGTAATGAATTTTTGTGGACATTTGGAGGACGATTAATCAAAACAAAATCCTTATCATGAAAATCTATTTAAGCTAATCTCTAGGAAAAATTTTCCTCCCTTGAAACATTTGAAGCCCTAAGAAGGCATGTTTTTGAACCACTTTCTTAGAAGATCTTGAATTTCCACTATCATTTCCTAGCTCATTCATAAATATATTTCTTTTAGAATCACAATGAGAAAGAACCAAATCATCCAAACCTGCACTAAAAATCATCTAAGGATAAAAATTCAATCAAAAAAAGTTCAACTGAATTCAAGCACTTCACTGCCACTCCTGAACATTTGCACTTAACAGTTGCATTACAAATTTGAGTAAGAAAACTCAAAAATTGTGTTTTATCACCATTGAATAATATAATTTCACTATTTCTTATAAGAAGCCCATTCTCCTCATAGTTCAAATCAAGAGGTAAGTCCATCTGAAGAAGTTGCCTAGCTGTCAAAAATGGCCCTCCATCATGCACTTTAGTGACTGCTGGTTCATAAAAGTTTCCATAAGTCCACATTGATAGCTGATTCAGTGTAGTTTTATCCAAAATAGATTTGATATATTATTATTTAATAAAATTCTGGAGGCCCAGGTGTAACCATAGTTTTAAAAACACACAACCCAAGATCACCTTGAGCTGACTATTGACTAGGAAAGTCAATTGTCCCACAATTAATGCGACCACTCGTTATAAGGATCTATAAAGGGCACCACAAATAAGAAAGCGTTGTCTTCATATATAGTTCATAACCCTTGTCTTCCATTTGATCATGCAACTTCAAAGACTCTAAGATCTTCTTCTCTTTTATTAGCCCATAAATTGTGGTACTTTGTGTAATTATGTCAAACATGCAGTCATTCTCATTCATTTCTTAGAGGAGAAGGAAATATTCATCTAATTTTCCTCCCTTGCAATATCTATTTACTAATGAATTATAGGTCACTACAGTTAGCTTTATTCCGCTCATTAAAGCTTCACTGAAAATCTCTTTAGCCTCATCTAATCTACCTACTTTGCGGAAATTGTCTACTAGCAAGGTGTAAGTATAAATATTTGGCTTACAACCCTTAATTTTAATTATACTCAACCACTCTAGGGCCTCTTTAATGCAAAAATTTTATGTATTAGAAAGGTAAGTCTAGAAATTATTTCAGTTTTCATTTTGTGTTTTCAAGTTAGATATTGTTTTCAAGTTTTCACATTTCTAATTTTATTACAATGTGGAAGAATGATCGTGGCATATAGGAACAACCCCAGGATGGGCAAACAAATAAAAATTTCAATTCATATTAGTTTCTTTATCTTTAACAAATTTTTTTTATATATTTCATGCTTCTTATTATTTTATAATGTGGCAGGATTATCGTGGAAAGGGGCCTGCCGAAGAACAGGTAAAGTGCTAGCATTACTCTATGTTCAGGGATTTTAGTTCTTTACATAATTGAAATAATGTTAATTTTGTTCAAATATCCAGACGCTTGGCCATGGTGCACCTGATTATTCCCTCAACGAGGACGATGTTTCTTCATCCTCATGTCCATTGGTGTCGCTACAAAAAAAGGCGTGAAAAGCAACCATGGAACTTGAGAGTTTGGTAGACGTTGTGCCTGAAACACCTGAATTAGGAACAAGGATAAGAAAACTTATGACCGAGCTAGAAAAATATATGGTAATAACAAAAAATCAAAAGGATATTTTTTTTTGTTCTGCATGAGATCAATTGTGATAAGTTGATTTTTAATTTTTACATTAACTAAACTAACAAAAAAAATCTTTTGTATGTAGCATTTTATGAGACCTGATGCCCCTAATGTTGGTGGAAGTGGGACACAAGGGCAAGATATTTCTGAGGAACCCTCTCATACACCTTCTACGCCTTTAGGTGGAAACCAAGAAACGCACCCTGCCCAAGAAGACACACAACCAACCGCTAAATGTGTTGGCAGTGATGAGGCTGGTATGGCCAGCTTTATTATTGCATTTCTTGGAGCTACATGTGTCACCTCCACGGGGACCATTCCAGGAAAGTTTTGGTGAAAAATGAAGGTGTTTCTATAAAGCAAGTACAAATCCCAGGAAAGTTTTAATATTTTAACTGTTTCATGTAATCTATCTAAAACATATTTTATCATTATTATTATTTTTAAATTAATGATAGTATCTTTTTCCTGTGTAGGAAACAATGATTTCTACAGGGCCTTAGAGAGCAAAGCATTGGTAATTTATGGCCCGACCATATGCACAAGGTGGAATTCCCAGAATTCCAAACTAAAAAAAGAACTTCTAGATTATCTAGAAGGCCTTTTTGGGGTGGGTACATTTGATAGAATAATGGTTGCCCAGGCAGTTGGAAAATATCTGAAATATACCTGGGACACCTATAGGACACACTTGAAAATTAATTCTAGATATGAGTGTCCTCTCATATTTCCAAAGAGGGAATGGAGAGACTCATCGATGACGGAAAAGAGAAAAATGCCAAGAAAGAAGGAAAAATGCTAACTGGACCCGCAAGGTAATTTACAACTTTAATTCAATATCTTTAATTCTCTCTCTATCTAAAATAAAATTGTGCTACATAAATGACTTCAAGATTTTGATGATAGGTTTCCTAAAACCTCGAAGGAAACCAAAGCTAGAATTGAAAAAATTGCCATCACAAGCTAGTCGAGGGTGGCTACTTGAAATTCGCTGCAAGAATTGTAAGTAGTTAAACATATTATAATTAATTGTATCGCCTTGCAACATTTTTTTAATCCCATCAAATAAAATTAAAAATACAAAATCATGTGTAATGTAGGGTGATGAATTTGGAACGAAAACCACATAGGAAGACAGAGAGACGCTTTTTGTTTCGGCTATCAAGTCATAGTTGAACGTCGTAGAAGCTTGGGACAGGTCCCAAGATCTAGAATGCCTGATAAGGTAAAACATTAACCTTTCAATATGTTTTTGTTTGTCCATAAATTTAATGTCTAAAAACTTTGTTTAAATCAGGGAAGCAACACTTTCAACGAGCCAAATAACCTAGTTTTAGAGTAGTGTGTTGAGAGTGAAATATTTCCAAAAGTACATGATCCTCACGTGCAACCTGATCATTCCAGTGGGGACCAGGCTGACATTGCTACTATCAGTGAGGACCATGACGGTAATTAATTTCCACTTATAATTTTTTCTAATTATACCTTGAGGGTTGTGTCCGTATAACATTTTTTATTTAAATGACAGAGAATGTTGTACTTGAGCATCCTACCACCAGAGAGAAACAGAGGGCAATGGTTCCAATAGTGACAAATGGTGCACTAGGTAAATAATCTCATTGCAATTTTTTTTTATTAATATTACCGAACTAGTTCAATGATATTTAAAAATTGACAATTAAAATTTAATATTATTTGTTTTTGTAGGCGATGCCCTGTCACTGTATGAGACCAGACATCATGAGTACTTAACTAGGTCAGCTATGTGGGAAAGACATGAAACAGAAGTAGAGCACAATGATGTTGATGATGTAGTTAGGAGTTTTAGAAGTAAGAATAAGAAAAATAAAATTTGATAATGTAAAATATTGTATTATTATAAGACAAATGTTACCATACTTGGAACCTTTTTTGCGTTATATAAAAAATCATTTATCATACTATTTTTATGTTAAGAAATTTCAATTTTTTCTTGCATGCCTTTTGTTGCATTGCTTTTTTATTAGTTATTGAATATTTTTTTCTTCTCATGAAAGGAAAAAATGAAATATATATTGGGTATTGGGGAATTGAGAGTGATGTGAGGGGGCAAATGCATGCCATTCCACCTTCACGTGGTTGGCCCTATTTAGTAGAGAATAATTTATTGGAGTGATTTAATCTTGAAGCGAACCTCCCTCGATCCAACATAGCAACAAAAAATTCATTGTTGACTTTGCTGCTACTCTTTCAGATCATGGGAGGCTTGTTCCAAGTTCAAGCGACTCCAATAAATTGTTCTTGAAACGAAGAGGATCTTACTCAACTATTTTTTGACATTGTTAACATATGTTCTAACATTATAATAAGAATGCATATTAGAGTAAAAAATACTACATCAATTACTTGTATTTCTTGTATAGATAATTATGGATTTTGAATGACTTGCGAGTGCAGGTACAAATCCTCTTGCATCATGAGCAATACAACTTGTCAACTAGGGTCATGTCCAAGATATTTTTTCTTGTGTGCTTAACCAGGTTCGTAGTGTCACATTTTGTAAGTTCCTTTACAGTTCATAATTCAAGATGAAGCTTGTTCATGATTATTATCTAGTTTTTTGTATGTGTTGTTTCCTCTATTCGATTGTAAATTTGAACATGCTTTTAAACATTGAAACATTTTTTTTTATACTATTTTTATACTTACTTGTTTTAGTTATGGTGATATAACCACCAGTGTATTGTATCCATCTTATTTCATTCCCTTGGGTTGTAGTTAGGTACAAAGAAACTCCAACCAGTGCCAATTCCCTCACATTCCAGTTACAAGGACCATTGGAATAATTGGCACATACCACATTGGCTCAATTTATTTTGGAAGGCCTATATCGAGTCAAAATAACCATTCTTCACCTCATTTATTTTGGAAGGCCTCCCTCTTGGCCAACAACATAAATTTAATATATGTGGGTTCCCCAGCCCAATGACCCCTTTTGTAGTAGAATGAGCGCCCCTATTCTAATAATTGTATATCTGCTATATTAGCGTAGGAGTGGCGCTAGAGTATTTGCATCCAATTGCTCCCTACAACCATTTTCTGGATGTATAGTCTATTAGGTCATAAACTCCCTTGGGTCATTTAGTTCCAAAAATCATGCCAATTATTTGAATTTGAAATCTTATATCTCATATGGAAAAAAAGGTAATATTAAATACAAGTTTATTTAAAAATGCTCAAAATTGAAGAAAATTTACTTGGTATGGTGGTGTCATAAAATGTGTCAAGTTTCCAACCTTCATTTGTAGGTCGAGGTGTAGGTTAGAAAGTTGGACCTAGACCTAACAAATTACACTGATTCCTTGAGTTTTTTCAAGGGGTTACTCCATGTACGTAAAATGATTTCCACCCAAGATTCAAATCTCCCCACTCATCCCAATATTTCAAGGTTGAAGGGTTCACCCAACACAAGGTTTATTGTACTAAGTGAACAGAGTGAGATCTACAGATAACCTTCTCCTCATTCAGATGATGATAAATTTTCTTGAAGATCACATTCTCAATTTTAGTTAGGTTGACCTAGTTTTGAGGTCACTTAGACACTAATAAAATTATCTTAGTTCATCTTGTATTATCTCCTAGTGCTCGTCATATTAGAAGGGGATAATCAACTGACCAATAGAATGATGGTTAGGGACACTTGCCACCCCCAACTAGCGGGGCTGACAATGAAGGCTAGGGGACAAACCCCAAAAATAAGGATGGCTTTATGATGGAAAATTGTCTTGGATTTTTCCTACAAACATCAATCTATCATGACTAACTATTTATTGTATGCAAGGTATCTAAATTTGCTCCACCAATTCATTTTAATGCCAAGAATTCACTACACGAAACAAAATCATTGTTATTTTTTTTGAGTTAGGATACCGTTTATAACGTTAAAAAGCTGGTATTGGTTATGGATCCATAGTGTCACATATTTTCTATTTGAATTACATCAATATTTATAATAATTATGTTTATGTCTCTGTGTGTAATATTTTTGTGTATGTGTGTTGGCTCACACATAGACACAACGTTGAGCCATCAAAGATGAATCTCAAAGGTGTTTTTCAAAATATAAGCACACATGGGAATTATTGAGCCAACTATGTCTGCATATTTCCTTCTCATGAAAAATTCTCAATGTGGAAAATCCATGAAATAAAATTATGTCAATTTTTTAACGTAATTCTTCCACATTTTTCCAAAAAAACACATTGCCATGTGCTCTTGTTTTCTCTTTTTTCTAAGCAAGGAACTGGGAACATGTTATGTTATTGATGGTGAAGGTTGTTGTGTCTATGTGTAGGTGCCTTCCTATGGGTCAAGGCCTACTACTCCTGTCTTGTCACCGAAAAACCTCAGAGATAGGTCACTAGAAATCTCAGAGAAGATGTCCAAAAATCTCTATTTGTAGAATGTTTGAAGATCACAATCTCAATTTGCAGTGAAGAAAAGTAATACATTCATTGGTACATGGAACACCCACATGGAAGATAACATGTCATTTTTATTTGGTTCATGATGTTATGGCACTGAAGTAGAATGATGTGGCACACTTATGTGGTAGATGGTGTATCATCATGACATGGCTCATTGGTGATGTGGTGATGACATGGTGAAAACATTGCACTAACGTGGCACTAACATGGATAGGAAGTGGAAGGTGATGTGGAGTGCATGTCGAGGAATTAATTCTGAGAAATTTGGAATTCATTATTTGGCCTATTTCCCAATACTAATAGAACCTAAAATTTTTCAGTTATATTAATTGTAGCTACAAATCCAAAAGAAACCTAAGAAAATATGAAATACTTGTAGCTTCCTAATTATCTAGCCATCATGTGATATTGTTATGCATTACATTGTTAGAAGCATTTATACAAACTAATAATAAATGAAAATAGGCTATCCCAGTTGGGCATGATGTCAAGGTGTTGCCATGGTGTATTCATGCTTGGACATTATGTCAAGTATTAGTCCAAATTTAACATTAAACACTATGTATTTTTTAATGGACATAATATTATAAATAATATACACATATTATTTCCAGAGGTATCCTTTATGGATATACCTAATATTTTTATTTACCTTAGTAAAGGGTACAAGGCGATGTTATCAAATATTTTTAGTCATTTTTTATTGTTGGGAAGTTTGTATTGCTACAACAGAAAGCAAATGGAGTCTTGTTTTAATGACTGGGCAGTTTTCCTTGCTACAACAACAAAGAAATGGGTTTGTGTTTTAATTATTGGGCAGTGTGTCTTGCTACAGTAGTAAGGGAATGGAGCAATGTTTTAATTACTGGGAAGTATATATTGCTACAGTAACAAGAAAATGGCCATCGCTAAACTTCACATCTAGTGTCTCAACAATATTACCATCACTAACTTATTGCCCATTGACCACCAAACTAGTGGACTTATCCAAATTTGGTGTTTGTGTTAACCAACTGAAATTAGTTGTGCAATTTTCCTTTAAGTTGAGTCATGGAGTCTTTTACACTGTAATAGTAGCATAAGACTAATTGGTATAATTTGTGTGATTTTCATATATAGTTGGTCTTTATATGAGATATTTCCATCACTTGAGTGTGTAACCATGCTAAGCACTAGTACAAAGACATTCCATTCTTGATATGGTAATATTCTTTGACATGTTAATTCCTTTGTGACTTGGCATTTCCATGGTGATTTTGATGTTTATTTCACAAGGAAAGCTTCATGGATGGTAGATCATAATAGGAGTGTCAATTATGTGTACACTCGGATATGAGATTAATATTTTCATGTTATTGGTTTTTTTCTATCATAATACCTCTCTTGTATGTACTAAAAGATTAATCACCCTATTTAATGGTTTATAATTCGGTATACACTTGATGACCCTTCCCACATGCACCATGTATTAAATGAATGTAGGTATAGCAATGTATAGAGGCCTCCCTTTGAGGCAAATAATAGGACTTCTTTAGAGGTAGCAGTATGAAATGATAGTTGTAGGTTTCATTTCCCTCTTTACAATCCTTTTTTGTTGACTCCCTTGGAGGAATTTCAAGCATAGCCTTCCAGTCCTGTAAATGCAACCAATAGGTTTCAAACCTATAGAACACATCTAATAGAACAATGATGTTAGGCCCAACCTCAGCAAAAGGGTGTTAGAAAAATAACATAAGAATGGTCAAAACTAAGCCATTCAAGGAATAGTGGATTACCCAAACATAAACAAGAACAAAAAAAATCACAATTACACATGGGGGCATGCTACAAGTGACATCATATCCCAAGTTCTAACACTTGACCTTGGGTTGAAAAATAAGTATAAGGACTGGTCTTATTCATGCATGCATAAATCATGGATCCTTATGTTATTGTTGAGTAGGGTGCCATTATAGGTAGATCAAACTTGAGGTGATAAAATAATTTCTTTGACATATAAAAAAGTATCTAGCACCCATCAAGCACAACTGAATATCACAACCATCAAGTAATACCGAGTGACATATCACTGATGTCTAATACTCTGTTGAGTATCAGTTATTACCTTGGAGAAATGCCACATTCTTTAGTCCAATATCCTTTTGATTACCATCTATCATATTTTCAAAGTCTTCTTTAGCACTATAATCTATATCAATAGAGAAAGGTACATCACATCACTATGATTTAACTTAGAGGCTCAACCTAACTGGTAAATAATTTGTTTGGCATACAAAAAAGTATCCAGTACCCATCAAGCATAACTGAGTATCACTGATCATTGAGTACTACAAAGTTATATACATCCAGCTGCTACTAAGTACCGCGGAATCAAAGATATCAAAAACTCTGTTGACTATCAATTATTACCCTACAAAAATTACACCAAAATATAGAGGGTTTGAATTTGAGCAAGACAATCATGCAATTAGGACTAAGGAGCCAAAAACAACCCATCAAGCACAACTGAGTATCACTGATCATTGAGTACTACCAAGTTATATACCACCAACTGCTACTAAGTACCACAGAATCAAAGATATCACAAACTCTGTTGACTATCAATTATTACCCTGCAAAAATTACACCAAAATATAGAGGGTTTTCATTAGAGCAAGACAATCATGCAATTAGGACTAAGGAGCCAAAAACAACCCCATAGCAACCAACCACATTAGTTGTTTCCTTTTGACAACTAATGTCTCCTTGGAGCCCCTTCTATCCAAGGGAAAGACTATAAAGTGGTAGTGACCCACTTCCTAAGACAAGCACTTGAACGAATACTCTTGATTCTTTGAAATTACTACTCTCGGCCTTGTGGTGGAATATTAAATCAAACGAGAGATATTTTGGAATGATTTACATCTGTTTTGGCTCGTTAATATTTCTTCTATCCAAAACACTCCTCAACCTATTTGGTGAATGATATTCCGTTATTCGCAAACTGTGTGGCAAGGTATGCCACCTTCTTTGGTATGCTTGCAAGCTCTCATCTCCCAACAATCTAAAGGTATCTTCAAAATTTGTTTTTTCCTACTCCTATTTTTTTTTTGTAGACAATTGTCATCAGTCGATATTCTACTATAATCATTTGGTTAATAGTGATAATTCGAGGGCCTTGTATTTATTCCATGATCCAAAAAGGTTATTATATCTCTTTTTCCATGATTCTTTTGATTTATTCTGCCATGGTCTCTTCACGAGTCATCAAGGAGGCTAAGAAAATAAATTTCACGTCACCTAGCTGAGAGTTGGAGTCCCACACATTCATAGCAAGCAGTATCAAATTATCCATATAAAAGTCTGCCATATTATCCTTATCTTGAATGTTACACATAAGGAAAAAATCAATGAATTTTTTTATGTTTTGGAAAGGAGGGGATCCTTGTTGGGCTAATGCTCTGGTCTAAAATTGGCACCATTAGTATTTGACGAATGGAGAATATGTTTTTAATGGATTTCTAGAGTGTGTCTACTAATTTTTCCAACCTTTCTTTTGATCATCCAAATACATTTCTTGAAAATTTGTTAGCCACCTTATCGATGCTTGTGAAGCTGCCCCCAACAAGCCAATTTGTGAAGAAGGCAATGATCCCATCTCTGTTGATATAGACCTCAGAAACATGACGGAAAGTGTCCATCTGCACAGGATGAGCATTGATATGTAAATTCACTGGGTTGCGTCATAGTCCGATTGGAGTAGATATATGGATCTCAGATTGTTGGGCTCCAAATATGTAGGGATAACTCTCTATTTTTTCACTTCTAAGAGGTGCTTTTTTCTTTCTTGTTCATATCTGAAGAAGATTAGGATTTAATATTTTGCTCAGGTCCTTATTTTATAGGATTCCAAGCACTGTTGCACTGTATCTAAATCCTTGGTCTCTAAACTTCAATCGAATGGAGGAATTCTCGTTGTTTTGTTATGGGTTTGCATCCCCTTTTTTTGTTGATCTTTTGGGACAAGGCTATTCTAAAGGATATCGATGGTGACTTTGGGAAGTTACTTGAAGTGGCAGAACACAAGGGATGCCAATTTTTGTGTCTTGTATTTGTGTTGAATTCAAGTTGGATAAAGGTCTCGTGGAGGCCATTCCTCTATAGCTGGATGAGAGGATCTTCCTCAAAGAATTGTATTACTATCAACTACCTTTCAAATGTAATATTTTCCATAGATTTGGGCATTTTTTTAGGAATTTCTAGCAGGATGCTCCTTCTGCTCCTAATCAATCTTAGGGGAACAAGGAACAAATCAATGAAGAGGATGAATCTCAATTTAGGCTCGTGATGATTAAGAATAAAATACAATTTATAAATCAAAGAATAAAAAACTCACATGATTGATATGTCTAGGTCCAGTTGATTTCATGTTGTAGGAGTCTCAAAGATGTAAGAAGAAAACCAATTTGTTCACTCAAATAATAAAAGATCTCTTAAGATTGATCCATCTAACTACACTTGATTTCTTGCTGTAGGAGTCCCAAAGATGTAAGAAGAAAAAACATATGTACAATCAAAAAATAAAAAATATCCCAAGATTGACTTGTCTACCTCTAGTTGATTTCATGCTCTAGGAGTCCAAAGGTGTTTAGGATGACTAAGGAAGGAGGGGAATCATTTCCTCAAATGGGAACACCCCAAGCACAAAGGCACATTGATTCCAAATGTAGTGTAAACCTCCAAGCAGGGTCCCCTATAGCAGAGGTGGAAAAATGCTATTTCAATCACCTGATGACATAAATATATTTAGACTACCCAAGCCAAACAGTAATATGAACAACACCTCATTCATACAGTCACAGAAGAAGAGAGAAGAATGGAAAGAAAACGAGAAAGGGTTAGTCCTAAAATTTATACTAAAAATAGTGCTCCCTATAGTGCACTATACTGAAAATAGTGTGTTTTCCTTGTAGAATGGTATTTTGGAGGAGGTTAAAAAACTTGTTAGTACTCTCAATGAAGCAGAAGTGCCATCTGAAGATGTTGTGGGTAAGTATGCAATAGATAAGGCTCCCTTGTATCTGGACTGTAAATCCATGCTCAGAATTAGGTTGAAAAAATGATTGTTACTTCCATTTGAAAATAAATATTGTCAAATAATATGAGCCATAATTGTAGAATGCTATAATTTGTGTCTATGTGACAATGATGAACCTATGCCAAGGAAAAATATTTTCTTATCCATAGAATCATGTGAAATTGTTGTAAGAATATGATTTTTACTGGAAGATGTGATTTTTGTTATTTCTGGAGCAATTTTGAACTGTGACTTATGGGTGTGTACTTAGCTGTGGTACAGAAAAATAAAAAATAAAAAAAAATAAAAAAAAATAAAAAAAAATAAAAAATAAAAAAAATCTTATGACTGTTTTGAAAAAAAAGAGTGTATATGTACCCCCCGGAAGATGGTTTTGAATAGTTATTTTAAATGCAATTTTGGATAATTTATTTTGTTGAATAATAATTCATCTCTATTAGGGGGGGAAACTATGGCAACATTAAAAATTCTTTGATATTGATACCTTTTGATAATAGAGATAAATTTATACTGCATTTGTTAAATTAGTAGTAGGCATCAAATTATCATGGCTCTTTTGGGCCCTATTTTAAGCTCAAGTACACAGGTTGTCATTTTCTTTTAGTGTAAAAACGCTAAAGTTTGTATCTATTTTTAACATAAGTCCTGTCTACAGCTGGCTTGTTTCTGATGATGTTCAGGGTGACTGTATGTAACACACTACTCCTACGAATGTTTAGACTAACCAAAGTATGAGTTATATTACTGAAAATAAAATTGAACAACGAGCTATACTTAATGCTTGCATAGCATATGATATTTTTAGTAATTTTATCTGTTGTGGTCCTTTTCATTGATATCTGATATGCTGGAAACACTGAGAAGGGGTGAATCAATATTTCTCTTACAGTTAGTTAATTATAATTTTTCTCAGAATTGTAGCACAAGCATAAGCTTCAGAATTAAACCTTGATATCTTTTCATTGATATCTTTAACATTCTGCTCTACATACGCTAGTACCTTCTTATTTCTGAAGATGTAAACCCTTCTCTATCAGTGACAACTGACAGTGATGGAGATACAAATACACTGAATTTAGTGGGATCATAAGTTTTTGCTTTAGCAATCTTCAAACTTCAATTTCAATATTGTATTCTTCAAATAAAGGTTGCTTGAAATTATTAGAGTTTTTCTCATAATTGTAGCACAAGCATAAGCTTCATAACTTTACAAGGACACTATTTAGGCCACCACTGTACAATAAATATGTCCTATAGGAGGGTTGTAGACATACCCTTCAGATCCATTTTCAAATGTCAAACTTGCACAAGGTATACCAGATCTTACTTCTGCAACATGATTTACCTTAGTTTGTAGACAAGATTCTCAAAGACAGGCTTCAATCACAATGCAGATTCACCATTAGTTGCTCTATCGGAAATGTCTAAATTAGACCCTAAAATTGGTACTTTGTATCATGTTGTGCCCTTGGATCAGCCCAATGGACGATCTTAGTAATAATGAGATGTGCCTCAAATGGTTGTGCCTTACAACCCTATGTCACTGAATTTTTTTGCCAAGATGACTGAGAAGATGTATGCAATGCTTTGTTTGAACAAGGTTCCCAAATCAATTCCTCCAGAATTGATCTCTGAATAAAAAATTCTTCTGATATGGAGGGCTGACTTAACTATGAGCTTTATTGCAAACAATCAAGGGCTTGGATCAAAATTTGGAGTGCCAAAAAATTTTACAGGATAATTTAGGGCTCACACAATTCAAAACAAAAGGCGAAATTAAGCTAAAATAGGGCCAAAATAGGCTGTATGTCTAAGGCCGATTTAAGAATATGGCCGATTACGCTTCCCTCTCATCTTTAATTGTTTATTCTTACTAAAAATTGAGCTCTAGCTTGATACCTCTAATAACAGATTCATGGTGTCGATCCCTTCAGTTTCTATCCAATATCCCCTCAATGTTATCTACGTCTTTGTTATCAACGATCTGGAAACTACTTACAATGGAAAAATATTGATTTCCCTTAGGGTTAAAACCCAGAAATTTATTTAGGAAATAAAATGTACTTTATAAAAGTTGAAAAATGTCTATTTTTACCCCAGAAAACTGATGATAAAGATTCCTGAAGATGCTTATAAAATATCATGAGCAACTGTTGGCATGAGTTTGCCTATTATAAATTCCAAAAATGTTTTTGCTTCTACATATTCACATTATTGCAGCTTTAGCCGCAATATGATTGCTTATTCTTTGCTACTCTTGTGAATATTATTGTGTGTGTAATGTAGATAGAATTTTCTTAAAAATACATGTGGCATAAATTTGTCTTTACCTTGGCATGCAGGAACATCAATATGTAGGAAATCCATCCCTAGAAGTTGAATGCAATGGTATGACCTTCAAAATACCCATGGACAGTAGAGTTTCAAAAATTTGAAAGCTGCTGAGGTGTGATAATTTCCATTATTGAAGTTAGTATGAGGTCTGAAAATTCACTGAATTTGTAGATAAGTGAATGTAGCATTGTTCTCAATTTTTGACCTTGAAATTTGTAGGATTCTTGCAATTTTGTGAGTCCAGAGTTCTATTTTGGTGGTAATAACAAATATTTCCATAAACAGAAGTAGATTAAAGTTACAAATAATCCAAAGATGAAGGTCAGTTACATGTTCCAGTGATGGAGACATCATTTATGTATCTTTGTTTGTTGAGAAAGTATTGAAGCATATATTAACACGTAAGTACGATGTAAAAAATTGATTGAATCCTTCTCAACAATGGCAGGGACATTCAGATGCAGCGAGTCCCTTCCCATCATTAGCAGATAAGTATGAGACTTTTGACAAAACAAACAGGGGTGAAACTTCAAAATTATCGAAGACTGCCAAGGTAACATACAATTCCAAGTAAATATGTTCAACAATGAATATGCATACAAATATTTCAGTTGTAATACTTAGTTATTTTCTATGTTGTGGATTCATTTGGAGAAGATATTGATCATCTAATTAGAAAACATTCTTCATGTGATATCATCCAAAACTAAAAATCGATGTCTGCTTTCTGATCGATGTCTATTTTTTGATTGATTGATAGTTGAATCTGTACTTGGAGATATTTTTGAAGTAGTTGAATTAACATTTAGTGCAAACATACCGTTTTTCTTTAGACATGACTTATTTAAGGCTATTAAAACGAGGTTCTTTTAATGAGCTATGATGCTTGCATACGATTCTTGTAGTTTGTTCAGGCTACCCATTAATTAGCCACATTGTCACCTCAGAGGAAGCCAAGCTGGGCCATATGAGTTGTCCTTAAATCTAAGAGTCAGTTAAGTGTCTTGTTTATTAGAAGAATTCAGTTAGTTAACTGTGTTTCCAAGGTGACACTTGTTTGGATTATGTATAAGTCTAACATGAACAGTATCCTTGGTTGTCTTGTTATTAGAATAATTTAGTGATATTTAGCAGTAGGATGCATTTAACAGCAGTCTTCTCATTGTGTATTTTCTTATTGAGTAAACGTTGAAGCATATATTGAAAGATAGAAGTATGATGGGAAATTTTGACTTAATTGTTCTAAACAACAGCAGGAGTCTACAGGTTTTCCTAGTTCCATTCCATCAATGGTTGGTTATGTGGCTTTTGAAAAAGAAAGCAGGGGTGAAACTTCAAAGAAACCAAAGTCTGGAAAGGTGATTACAGTTAAATTAATTCAATTGTATGTTATGGCATCGATTCATTTGGAAGCGATATCAGTTAGCTAATTACAAACTCCAAATAGTTATATAGTCATCACAGAGTACATATTGCCATCTGATTTTTTATTAAATCATAGTTGAATTGGTAGTGTGCTTTAAGAGAGGATGTTTTAAAATTTACCTGAACAAACATTGAGTGCAAACTTTCTATTTTTTAATTGGACATCACTTCTATAATGCTTGTTAAAATCATGCAGTGATAAGTGGTTTTTGCATGCAACGTCCATTGTTTTCTTTGGTTAACCATGAATTACTTTATAGCCCTGGCTACCCTAGAGGAAGCCAAGATGAACCCTCTAAGTATGTCTTTAAATGGTTCTCTTGATCAGGGGATCAAGTCCCTTGTAGAAAAATGCTCAAAAATGAAGTTGCTCAGAATTGCTCCAAAATAGATCGACTAGAAAGAGCTCGGCGATACGATCCCAACGCCGTGAATGGCACTCAAATCCGTTGTCGTATGCAGAAGATATTCAGCTTTAAAGATTCGCCAATTTCAATTAAAAAATGCCAAAATTGACTTTATGAAATATTTTTATTAAAAAAAGAATATTCTGGGCACAGCCAATTAAAGGTGCCACGTGGTGAGCCTGGAGGCCGCCACGTGGCCCCAAGGTTCATATGAAATGGGCGTTTTAAAATTTATATTAGTTGCGGCAAGATTAGAACATGGGTCACGGCGGAGGGAACCCAACGGTCCATTGTTCTTGTTTAAACATGGCGGCAAATTGATATTTAAATTTTGTGTTAGTTTGGGCGGGGCCCGAAAGGGGGCCAGCCCTAAGGGCCAACCCCCTCATCATATAACGAGCTTCTCAGAATCCTGGCGTTAACTCATTGGCACGTCAGAACATTTGAGTACTTGATCACATGGAGTGCATTTGGTGTTTCTGCACCGTTTTATATTAAAGTCCAACGTTAATGTTTCAAAATTTATGCAACAAACAGCGCCAAACAGTTCGGTCTTATGGATAAGGCCCCTATTCTTCAGCCCCTCACGATTGGAGGAATTAATGGCGGTTCCCAAATTTTAGCGTCGTTTCCAGTTTTGTCGGAGTTATCTGGCAGTTAGCCAGACTTAGCTGGAGTAAAACTAGGCAAACTTCAGTTAGCCATAACTTTGGCTAGGAGAGGCCTTTTGATACGATTTTTTATTTTATTTTGGGTGTAAAAAGCATTCTGAAGCTGTTGGGAGTGTTTGCAGAGCCATCAGGGTGTTCTAACAGAGAATTTACCAGTGTTTTTGGTCGTGGAGCCACCAGGGCCTAAGGAAAGAAGAGCTATTTTGGACTATCTTCATCTAATGGAGGTGTTTGTTTAGTCATTTTATACTGATTTGAGCCTTCTGAATCTATTTTTGCAGTTTATTTTTCCATTTGAGGCTTCTATACAGTTGTATTCACATTTTGAGCATTTAATCGAAGAGGAAAAAGCCTAATTAGAGGCTTTTGGACCCAGCGGAGGTAGCCCAAGAGAGGGGTGAAGCGCTTAAACAATTATTTGCTGTCATACTATATAATTTTGCTGCATATTTTCAGATTCTGCTCCTTTAAACAGTAAATTTTTATAAGAAAACTTTTCCCAAGCATGTTTAATCAGTGAACACAACTTATTAGTTCATCTTCAAACCACTACACTTCATTTGCAGAATATGTATACTTTCCTATTCACACATTAAAGTTGGATCAATGAATACTTTGCATTTAAAACAAATACTTTCATTGATCAGATCTTTGTGATTACTTTTTATTTCTTTAGGCAGAGTCTGTAGAAGGGCCAGATAGCCTCCAGATTCATCCTTTCTTTGAAAGGTGAAAGATCCGGTGAATGCCCCTACAGTCAATCTCTATATGAGAAATACTTTGTTCTCACAATTTCAGATCATCTCTGATCTATCTGAGTTTTATCTACACTCAGTTAAAGGTGTCTCCAACATGACTCCTGTTTGGCTTATGTGGATTTCTTACATGAATAGTCATTAAGTTGCTCATTAGAAGTGTACAGAGATACTTAGTAGTAGATATATTTAAGAGTGTTCTTCTAAGCGTCTCATTGTTTTTTCATTAAATATTGAAGCATACAATGATTACAGAAGTATGATTGGAAAATTTGAATTAATTGTCCTCGACAATAGTAGGAACCTGCAGCTTTTGAAAAACAAATCAGGGGTGAAAATTCAGTGAATACAAAGGCTGCCAAGGTGACAATGACTACAAAGAAGGCCAAGGTGATTTCCATTTCCAAGTAAATCCAATCAACATTGGGTTGGATATACATTACATTCAAATTCCTTCAATTGTATTTGGGGATTCATATGGAGATGATATGGGTAAGCTAATTACAAACTATACATTCATCCCAAAGTACACACCATTTTCTATGTTTTGATTCATTGGTAGTTGAATTAGTACTGGGATTTATGAGATTTACCTGAATTAATGAGATCTCTCATAGAGAGTATTTTTCAGAAGCCAAATTTGTGAACATCTATGTTGTACTGCCTTTTGAGACGAGAACAGTGGGGATGGGGGGATGTGTGAGCAGGATGGCTAAAACACACCTGCAAATTGAGAAACCACCATCAATTTAGGATGGATTTCACTTTCTAGTTCTGATTATAATTTTAGACCTATTTACCAAGCTTCATGAACAGTAATATTGATAAAAAAAAAAATGTCTTAACTAAGGTGTGTGTATATATATATATATATTAGGATGGCTTTCACTTGTGAGTTGTGATTATAATTTTAGACCGGTTTACCAAGATTCATGAACAATAATATTTATAGAAAAAAAATATCTTAAATAAGGTGTCTTACTCGGTATAATAGCCCATCTCTCAATGCGGGCATTTTTCATTAGCAAAATTTGTGAACATCTATGTTGTACTGGTTTTGAGATGAGAACAGTGGGGATGAGGGGAAGTTTCAGCAGGATGGCTAGAACACACCTGCAAATTTAGAAATCACAATCAATATATATATATATATATATATATATATATATATATATATATATATATATATATATATTAGGACAACTTTCACTTGTCAGTTCTGAAAAAGATTGGGAAACTTAGGAAAGTGTTGAGTGATGTTCCATTATTGGACCCTAGACACAAGCAGAATGTAGTTTAGGTCTAGGAAATCAAAGTGTAACTATTTTCAAGAGATAAGAAATATATCTATGACAACATTTATTCCTGATATTTCGTGTTAATGATATTATCTTGAAAGTTAGAAGGCATTCCCTTTTCAATAGGTTCTACAGACTCTTTTGTATTTGTAGAGAGATTAGATTGATAATTTAGATTGAGAGGGTGATTGAATAGAAATTTATTTGAACATTTAGTGCCCGATATGAGTAACTAATATCTAATTGGGTTCACAATGCTCAAGGTTGGGATGGTGGAAGAACTCGACTTGAATGACTCCTGGAAAACTGTGTACAATATGTAAAAGATATGATGACCCCAGCGAAGAGAAGACAAAGAGAAATAAGTTATAACAACAAGGGTATGAATTTCTTTTCCATTGTAATGGACTTTAGTATGTTTGGTCTGCTTGGATAAGATGATATTCTTTTCCATGGTAAGGACTCGATTATCACAAAAAGGTATTGTGGGCTCATCCTATTGAACCTACAAACATGCAAGATTTCTTATAAGCTATCACAAAAAGGTATTGTGGGCTCATCCTAATGAACTTACAAATCTCCAAGCATTCTTCTAAGCTATCACAAAAAGGTAGTGTGGGATCATCCTAAGCTATCACAAAAAGGTATTGTGGGCTCATCTTGTTGAACCTACAAACATTCAAGATTTCTTCTAAGGTATCACAAAAAGGTATTGTGGGCTCATCCTAATGAACTTACAAATCTCCAAGCATTCTTCTAAGCTATCACAAAAAGGTAGTGTGGGATCTTCCTAATCTATCACAAAAAGGTAGTGTGGGATCATCCTGATGAAATTGCAAATCTGCAAGCATTCTTATATGCTAATCTACTTCACATGTCCCTTTGACTATTGTTTTGTATTTTTATTCTGTAGAGAAAGGTGAAACTATATGTTTTTTTGTTGGTACAAAGAACTACCCCTATGCTAAGACTGAAGGCATGGCTTGTTGTAGACTTCATGTCATCCATGGATCCTGCTCAATCTAAGTTTGAATGGCCACACAAATGACTTTCTTTGTTTTTCCCAAATAGAAGGCCAAAATCCAATGTTCCCTTTACATGTTGGAACACCCTGTTTGCGGTTGTTCAGTGTTATGTTTTTTAGTTTGCAAGAATATATAGCTCAACTATTCAGTGTTATGGTTTTTAGTCTGTAGGGATATACAGCTAATTGCATAGTCTTGTGGAAGTAAGATAGATAAAGTTCCCACTAGTTTCTTGCAGACTAACTCATTAACTTCCTTTGAATCAATCTTGGTTGAAAATTTTCATGTGTTAGACTTACATGTAGATGAAATTTACAATTTTCTATCATGAAGATGCCTAACAAACCTTGGGCATGTTTTGTTTGTAAAATAAAGATATGATTGTTTGTCAAATTCTACACCTAAGCAGCAATGTAGGATACTTAAATTTGTGATGTTTAAAGCTAAACATAACTTGAATTTAACAAGTGGAATACCAAATTGGTCTGCAACGTTTTTTTACATCAATTTTTGTTTCTATCTGTATTCCGACGTTTTGGTCTGCAATGTTTTTTTTTACATCAATGTATGTTTCCGTCGATATTCTGACGTTTCATTACCGTCGATCTTTCGATGTTTCACTACCTTTTGTCTTCCGATGTCTCACTACATTTCACCCCATCGGTATTCCGACATTTCACTATGCTTCACTACTGTCGGTATTCCGACGTTTTAGTACTGTCGGTCTTGCGACAGATGTTTCCCATTTTATAATGTCGGAAGAGAGACGCTTTGGTCCGTCGGAAGAGCGAAACACGCTTCGTAGCGTCAGAATAGCGACGTATATTTGGTAACGTCGGAAGAGCAACAACCATTTGGAAACGTCAGAAAGGTGTCACTCTTCCGACGATTAACTCAAGTGTCGAAATTACGACGTTAGGAGAAACCACATTTTTCCCCACCTGAAAGTGTCATTCTGGGGACGTCTATGTGTCACAAGATCGACATTTTGGCCATCGGAAATTGGGCCTAATGTGCTAGTGGGTAGGCTGGAGGTAGTTAGTTGTTAGGAGGATTACCTCGTGGAACCTATGATCTGTAGTAACATCGCTCTATTCTGATTTCAATTATGAAACTAGAAATCGAGGCTACTATCTTTTAGAGGAGAGAAAATAATAAGAGATTTACCTAGCGGAAATAAAAATTTGTTTTCATCATATGTGTTATAGGCACGCAGTGAGATAGAATGCCAGTCCCTGATTGTTAAGAATAAGTTACGAAATATAGGTGAAACCATACGGCATAGGTAGCTTAGTGCATCCATTTATTGAAAGAGTCGTAAAACAGAAAATTTATTATGTCGAGCATGTACTCTTAAAACAAGTAACCAACACATTAATTGTACAAGGATATCCTATAACCAAGTTCCATATGCAACTTAAATCTAAATCATCAAAACAACATATCTGTGCATGCTTATATTATTAAAAAAAAAAAAAAAAATTGAGTTACGCAACATGGGTAACAGATCAGCTACCTAACACTCAATCTATGCTTTGAACAATCCAAATAAGGAGGAAAGTTTATTCATACGCATAATTAGTTGCAACACCGTTACATTAACCATTGATGTGATAAGTTAGTAATAGTAAATTGCAAATTAAATAAATGGAGGAATGTAAGTAAATTACCACACATAGACAAAAGAGGGAACAAAAATATGGAGCAGAGGTCTGAAAGATAAGAAAGCTACGGTAAATATAAGAGACAAACTCTATTTTACACAGAACTGGATAATTATCATTAAATTTTCCAACAATAATGAAACAAAGTTCATATCGGACAAAATCGAACAATAGGAATTGAAAGCAGAAAAAAAGGCGCTATCACTACACATATATATATATATATATGAAAATTAAAATTGTAAACTCATAGAGTTACATCTCCCTCGCAAGGGTTCACAGTCCTCGGGCCTCAGCCTCAATAATGAGAGTCATTTATAATTCGAGAAACAGAATTAAGAACCATCGAAAAAAAATATTCGATGGTCAATCAAATGCGCACAATCACCAGTAGATATTGCTAAGTCTAGGGCCATCAACAGAGCACCAACCTGGAAAAAAGGATCTGGAATCTAATCGACGAGTGAAAGGCCTCAAGCTTTGGGCATGGAGGAGCTCATGAGCTTAATAGAAATCACCTACAAAGGCCACACAAACCCAAAGTTTGAAATCTATAAACAGAGAGGACAAAGAAAGCGTTACAAGTAAAGTGGGAAAAAAAACACAGCGGGGATTTTTACCTTGAGGGATGATCGCTGAAATGGTACTTCGCATGGCCCTGTACGCATAAGTAACACACTATCATTATACCAAGGGAAATGGATGCAAACTGTTAGTGTGACGTAGGAATTGGAATCTCCTAGGTATAATAAAAATTTAATGAAGAAACAAAGTAACTACCTAGTGGGTTAGGCATGGCAAGCCTAGGCACCAACAAACCGTCTGAGGTATTCCTCGCCAACAATACCTACAAGAGCCAGTGTAACAACTATGCTCAATATGAAAATGAGAGGATGTAGGTAAGCTCAGAAAAAACAAAAAAAAACTGGAATCACCTATATAAAGGGGCTTACAATTAAAATGAGGTCGAAGTCATGGTTGTTGGAATGTCGCATTGCCCAAGACTCAAAGGAGGAATTCCGATGAACTGTGAACAACCTCACGATGGGGTTTTAACACCAATGTGAAAACCTTTGAGTTAAGAAAAACATTAATTAGAGCGAAAACGAAAATTGAGAATGGTAAAAGAGAAACCCTTACCTTGGCGGACTGTAATCCCATATCTGGTTTCGAGTCTAACAAAACCCACGCTGAGAACGTCAAAGAAATTGCACGAAGGGAAAGTTTCCTTGCCTTTTCGAACAGACCTACAAGATAATAGAAGCCTTCATCAGTAAAATAGAATTTCGCACCCAACCAAGCACAAAGTGCAGAAATTAAAGGTGAAAATTGGATGGAAATATTTTAACATGTGAATCTAAGTTGCTCTAGCCGGCACAAACGATTTTCATGACCCCTAGGAGTAAGGCCGAAAGGATAATATATGGTAACACTGGTTTGTCAAGCTAGCAAGAGGATACAGAGCTTCTTAGACTCTGAATGAGTCTAGAATCCCTCCGCTATATCCGTCCAAAAAGTCAAATCCAAAATAGACCAAATGAGAAAACAAGCAAGTTTAAAAGACTTAGGGTTTGTAGCATGGCATGAGGGTCGTAAATCAACCCTGAATTGATCTCAACTGTCCGTGATGGCATACCTAAAGCTGGGTGTAACCCACATGAAGGACATAGGGTATCACATGACCTTGCCCAGTTGGCGCTTGGTGGATGGGTGGTGGTTCCCAAGCTAAGCGATTCCATAACTCCAATGTCAAGTTGGTAATATGTGTTGGGTACCAAATATGTATACTTTTCTCTCCCATTTTTGACCACCTTTCTATCTCTTTGCATCATTAATTGTTCTAAAATACATGAGGTAAACCCCTTCCCACTATCTTACATGGAAGATTTGATTAATGAAGTAATAGTCATGGAGGTTTTACCTTTGTAAACATTAAATCCAGTATTTTTAAAGATTTAGTAAAAGCAAAGGGATTACGGCTGTGAGCCATGGAGCAACTCCTAATTTCCAGCGTTATCTTTACCTGCTTCTACAGCACAAGAGACTCCGTCTTACCCTAGAGCTCTTTTAGGATTTTCATGGTTTCCTTTTGCAAACTAGGTTGTTGTTGTAACAAATGTATAATTGTAGATATTTAGTTGTTAAAGGAAATCTACGATTTCCAGAACATTTGTATAAAGAAGGCCTTCAGGCAGTGAATTGGGGTTAAGCAAGAAGAGACAAATTTTCTAACACAAGCATTTTTCAATTAATTGACCACACAGTGCTTTGATTTTCTACTTGTAAGCTGTGAGTTTGCCGTAGCCCTGATCAAGGAGTTGGGCCCACTCTTCTAATCAGGTGTTGCGTTATCTTTCCTTTGTTGATTTCATATTTCGGTTTGATTTGGTAACTGTTGTGACAGTGTAATTCTGTAATTGTTGTGGATACCTTTTTAATTCTTTAATCATTCTTAAATTTTTCTTACAGTAGTTGCTTGTTTTCCATTAATTTAAGCCTATGATTCAATAGAAGATTATGCCATTTCTCTTGCATATACTGTGCGTGTTAGTCTTGAAATAGCTAACGCACCCGGGTTGATAATTTATGTGGAAAAAGGGTTTGAATATTGTTCACATTGAGACACCAACATTTTGATGTTGTCGCCGGGGAAGGCTAACAGGGTGAAAGAATAGGATCTTCAATTGATCTAGGGGTCAATCTCTCATCTTGGGGAGGGAATTTATTGCCCTGCTCCAAGTCCTGAGCATAGTACCCTTTTTTCTTTGTTTTTCCATTGTTTTTTTAGAACTAATCTCTCGTCTTAGGGAGGAAATTCATTACCCTGCTCCAAGTCTTGAGCATAGTGTGTTTTTTTTCTTTGTTTTGCTTTTCATTAGAGCCGATATCTCATCTTGGGGAGGGAATCCATTACCCTACTCTAAGTCTTGAGCATAGCATTCATTTTTTCTGATTTTTTATTATTTTTCTGAAAGGGCCAACTTCTTATCCAAGGGATGGTACTTTATGACCCCACTTCAGGTCCTGAAATTTGATTTTCTTTTAGTTTATTTGATTTTCTGTTTGAACCTACTCTCTCATCCCAGGGAGGAAGTTGTTTGTCCTACTCTGGGTCGTAAGTTCTTTTCTTATTTTAGTGAATTCTTCCCACCAATTGTATGAACAAATATCTGAGTAAGAGGGGCAGAGGAAGAACCCCAGAGAAAGGAAGGGATCTGGGAAGGAATACATATATCCAATAGATCATCTCAAAGGTAGAATCTGAAGCATATTCTCATGTTGCTGTTAGGGTAAGGGTGGAAACGGAGTCCGAAGGGCAGTCGGTTGACGAGCCTGTGCCATCCATGGTACGACAGGAAAAACTTTCGACAAGGGAAGGAAGAATAAATAAAGTATTGGTGGAGGAGATATCCCTGTTTTCGGTAGGGGGGAAGAGATAACAAATAGAGGTTCAGAAGAATTGAGCAATTCTAATTTGGAAGAAGAACCTCCGAAAGGGTTTTTGTCACCATGAGACCATGGGAGTGTTGTGAAGCCCCCTACAGTTGAAGTAAGCAATTCTGATTTTGAAAGAGAAGTCCTTAAGGATTTTGCGTCTCCACGAGACTAGCGGAGTGCTGTGAAACATCATATAGTCGAATCACCCCAAGTATCAATCGCAAAACCAGTCGAAATACCAGGTGAGTATTGGAAAATATTTATGGTATCTACAAGTTCTTCTATTGATTTTACAATTGGAAACATTGCAGGAGATGCACCAATGAAGCCCATTCCTTTAACGGCTCTGCCTAATTTTCTTGGGATTTCTTCTGAAGACCTGATACATTCCTCTTCGAATTTTACATTATCTATCGAGGGTATGATTACATCGCTGATGCTCAAAAGCAAAAAATATTTCCCGCTACTTTAAAGGGGACAGCCTGTGATGGTTTATGGGTTTGGGAGGAAATACCACTTCTTCATAGGATGCGATGAAATAAGTCTTTTTGGAAAAATACCATGACTAATGTAAATCTCGTGAAATCGAGGACGATATTTTTAAGTTTGCACAGAAGGATGAAGATAACATGAAATATTGTGTGGAACGATTCAAATATATACTACAGAGATCAGGCCATAGTGACCTGGATAAAGATATCATGAATATTATCCTTCTCCGGGAACTGAGGGAAAATTACCTGCAAATTTTGAACATAGTAGGAAATGGGGATGCTTCAAAATAATAACTCGACACCATCTGTGACTTGTGCATTCAGTGTTCACGAGGGTCTCCAAGAATTGGACAAGGAATTCAGTCATTAAAGACTTCTCGTGGAGGAGTTACAAAGGCAGAAATCAAAACCTACTTGATAACCTAAGTTCTGATATCCTAAGCACATTATCTACCTAGATGGACACTCTGCAAGAAAAACATAAAAAGATAGAGTTGGAGAAGACTATGGCTATATTCTTCCTATTATGCAAAAGGAAGCATCCATTGAAATAATGCCCATTAAACACAATGGAAGCCTGCGACATCTGTGAACAGACTAATGTGACCAGCTTGTGCCCTTCCTTGCCAGGACTAAAGGTAGCTTTTCAAGGGGCAAATGAAGAAAATGTAGTAGATAAATTGTATTTCATGGGGCTGAGAAAGCCATGGAAACCTCAACCACCAGCGATGAATCCGGGTCTGCCTCAGGACCCATCTTAGTATTTTAATAATTTTAATATGGGTCCCCAGTTTGTACCTTTTTCACATATGTGGTCTTAGTATCAATATCTCCCCTGGCAATAATGGGTTCCCTAGGCCAGTTCGAACCTTTTATGGAATCAGAATTGGCGTGGGCCCTCTCCTACTAGGCAACTTCCCCAATCTATGCCACAATAGAAAATTTAGTTGTCCTCCAATGTACCTCCTCGCAACCCATCCCTTCGACCCAAACTTTCTATCCAACCCAATCCAAATCCTAATAATAAATGGGTTCAACAAACAGACACTCTTAACCTTCCATCTTATAGCATTTCTACCGTAGGACTTAATGGAATAAACTTATGATCTGGGTGGGTAGTAAATGCTCCTACTTCACCTATTATCATAGAACAAATTGACAGTGAAGTTATAGAACTAGAACAAAGGATATTTGGGGATAAACCAGACCAAAACATGATAAATCAGACACTTCCCCAACATGTTCTTAACAAGGGTTGTCCAACCAATCCACCATATCTTGAAAGACTGACCCTGAATAAACAAAACCCTCAAGCAGAGTTTGACTTCCTAGGGGAATTGCAAAATATTTTTGTCAAAATACCCCTGCTCTAGGCTATGAGGGATGTACCTATATATGCAAAAAATCTCAAACATTACTGCTCTAAGAAACCTAGGAAGAAACCAAGGGTTTCGTTAACCATTCATGTGATGGCTAGACTATCCAACATCATGCGAGGAAATACTATGCCTGTAAAATATGACGATCCAAGAAACCCAATTCTAACAATGAAAATCAATGGGGTTGAAATTCCAAATGTAATGGTAGATTTGGGTGCTTCCATCAGTATTATTACCTCTGAAACAATGAATACATTAGGTCTCAAAAAAATTAAGCCAACCCCTACTATCTTGGAATTAGTAGATAGGTCTAAAATTAAACTGGTAGGGAAATTGGAATATGTAAATATTTCGGTGGATTCATGGCATTGTCATGTGGACCTCCTTGTATTATAGTCTCGATCCTTAGTTGGTGGTCATCCATTGATCTTGGGAAGACCTTGGCTCGCAACTACAGGTGCCTACATAGGGTGTCGATCTGGGCATATGATTATATCAAATGGGACGGTTACAAAGAACCTTACTCTCTACCCCCTGCAGAACCTAGCCCATATGAAAAAATATTAACCAAATAGAAACTTCTACTAGTAGAAGAGCCTAAACCTAAAATTGAAGAATTTAGAACAATCCTCACCATTGGGCAGGCCCTGCAATTCAAAACAAAAACCGAAGATGATACCATTAACAATTTTATTAATGATCCCAGTTCTATTTCCATTTCAACTCGCTAGATTTTAGAATTTTCTATGAGCTGTGAGACACAGGAAAAAATCGAACCAAAAGATGAAATTGAAGACATTCCTGTAATTACATCCCATGCTAGTATTCCGATTGAAATTAAACCAGGGAAAACACTCAATATCAACCCCAATATATCTGAATTCGAGACAAAACAACTTTTAAAATTCCTTCAAGACCATCAGGAAGATATTTCCTGGGATTATACTGACATGAAGGGAATTCCTGCTAACTTATGTACTCAACATATTTATATTAAGGAATACTACCACCCTGTGAGATAGCCCCAACGAAGAATGAATCCTACTCTGAAGAACATTGTCAAAGAATAATTACATAAATTATTAGATGTAGGTTTCATTTACCCCATCTCGGACAGCCAATGGGTATTTCTGCTAGTTATTTTTCCCAAAAATAATGGTAAATGGTGGATCTGTGTATATTACAGGGAGCTAAACAACGCAACTCAGAAAGACCATTTCCCTTTTCCATTCATTGACCAAGTCCTGGATACCTTGGCTGGGAAGAAGTTATTTTCCTTCATAGACGGATTCAGTGGATATAACCATATCCAGATAGCCCCAGAAGACTAGGATAAAACAACTTTCACATGCCCATGGGGAACCTTTTCATACAAGATCCTCCCATTTGGCCTGTGTAATGCTCCTGCAACCTTCCAGAGGGAAATTATGGGAATTTTTTCTGATTTGGTCGATGACAGCGTTGAAATCTATACGGATGATTTTACTCCATATGGAAACTCATTTGAAGAAGGGTTGGAAAATATGGAAAAAGTGCTCGAAAGATGTAAGCAGACCCATGTATCCCTGAGTACAGTAAAATGCCATATGATGAGGGAAGAAGGAATAGTATTAGGAAATTTACTCTTAGCTGCTGGAATTCGAGTTGATCCAGCCAAAGTAGAGGTAATATTTCACTTCCCGGTACTCAAGACACCCACACAGGTACGTAGCTTTATTGGTTGTGCTGGTTATTACAGACGCTTTATAGAAAATTATGCTAAAATACCACATCCACTTTTTCAATTGCTAACAAAAGATGAAAAAATATTGTGTATTGAAGACTATGAAGCAGCTTTCATGAAAATTAAGGGACTGATTTGAAAGGCTCCAATCCTTAAAGAACTTGCTTGGGCATTACCATTTCACATACATGCTGATGCTTCCCAGACAGCAGTAGGAGCAGTCTCAGGACAACAGACAAACAAAACACCATGTGCAGTTTACTATGTTAGAAAGAATTTAATTCATGTTGAATTAAATTACACGGTGACAAAAATAATTCCTGGCTATCATATATGTTATCAACAAGTTGCAGCACTACATCATCGGGTATCCTACTTTTGTACATACTAACCATGCAACAATAAGGTAATTGATGAAACCTATCACTCCTGGCTGTATTACAAGATGTTTGTTATTGCTTTAGCAATTTGTTATTACAATAGTAGAAAAACCAGGAAAAGATAATGTAGTTGATGATTTTCTATCTAGAATGGATAACAATGATGAATGCACACCTATAGAAGATAGTTTTCATGATGAGCATCTTTATGCAATTTCTACTAAACCTCCAGGGTATGCAAATATTGCTAACTATCTTTCTACAGGGAAGGTGCCTCATCATTTGTCATACAGGGAACAACGAGAAATTATTCATCATAGTGCTCGATATTCTTGGATGGTAGGGTACCTCTTTGATACAGGATCCGATAAGAAAATTTGGCGTTGTGTATCTAAGGATGATATTTATGAAGTATTGAAGGCTGCCCATGATGGCCCTTGTGGAGGTAATTTTGAAAAAAAACAAACAGGCCATATTGTGCTACAAATGGGATATTACTAGCCTTGTATCTTTCAGGATGCTCAAAATTATGTTTGGATGTGTAATAGTTGCCAGCACATGGGGCAACCTAGTTGAGCTGATGAAATGCCTTTGCAGGCACAGATAGTCCTCCGACCTTTTGAGAAATGGGCTATCAACTTTGTTGGACCCTTTAACCCACCATCCCAACAAAAGGTTCACATTTTGGTCTGCATTGATTATGTGACTAAGTGGGTATAAGCCAAATCTATTTTGAAAGCAATAGAGCAGGTGATTTCAGATTTTCTATTCGAAGAAATTTTTTCTCGTTACGGTACTCCAAGGGAGACTATTTCAGATGGAGGAGCACAATTTACATCACACATTATAGCAAAGATAATGCAGAAATATGTGGTCAAGCACAGGGTGACATCTCCATACCACCCCCAGGTGAATGGAAAAGTGGAAAGCACAAAAGAGACATTGTAAAATATCTTGACAAAAACTGTGGCATATCATTGTCGGGATTGGGCTCAGAAGCTTCCTGAAGCTCTCTAGGCATACAAAAAAACATGGCAGAACAAAATTGGGTTTTCACCATTTGAGTTGGTTTATGGGAAATTCTCGTTATTCCCAATAGAATTTGAAATCAGTACGCTCAGAAAAGCTCCTGAAGTTGGTTTGGACCTATCAGATGCCTAAAAACATCGACTGGCCCATATTAATGAACTAGATGAAATCTATTCAATGGTTGTCTAGAGGACTATTGCTATTCAACAATAAAGGGTGAAATGGCATGACAAGTTTATAAAAAACAAGGCGTTTCATAGGGGATACTAGGCATTACTTTATGACCTTTGTTTTAAGGATTTTAAAGGAAAGCACTGTACTCGTTGGATGGGACCTTACAAGGTGGATGCTATATTTGAGAGTGGAACAATCAGGCTAGTCACAATTGATGATACACATGCTTCATTCATATCAAATGGACATCGCCTAAGATTATACCAATGCCCAGCGTCGAAGGACGCTTTTATCAAATATCTCTCTGAGAAATCTGGTTTGAAGGTTATCAGTGCAAAGAACTCTTCCTCTGCATCCTCACTCTAAAAATAATATATATATATATATATTTGATAAATACTGTTACTATTTATTTTGTTGTCTTTTTGCAGGAGTTCCTACTAAGGATTAATGTTTTAAATATCAAAAATTTCTTCTAAGTATCGATGATATTACTCCTTGGATGCGGCTACTCATAATGTTGTTACTCGGTTGTTGCTACTCATGATGCTGTTACTTGATTGCTGCTACTCATGATGTTGTTACTTGCTTGCTACTACTCATGTTGTTGTTACTCCTTGGTTGCTGCTACTCAATTTTCTTACTCCTTGGTTGTTGCTATTCACAATGTTGTTGCTTCGGATGTTGTTACTCGCACTTCTGTTACTCCGGATGCTGCTCTTGTCATGCTATTACTCTGGATGTTGTTACTCGCACTACTGTTACTCCATATGTTGTTCCTCTGGATGCTGCTACTCGTCATGTTGTTACTTCGGATGTTGTTACTCACACTGTTGTTACTCCAGATGCTGTTACTTTGTATGCTACTACTCGTCATGCTATTACTCCATATTTTGTTACTTCGGATGCTGCTACTTGTCATGCTGTTACTCCGGATGCTACTACTCACACTTCTATTACTCCAGATGCTGTTACTCTGGATGCTACTACTCGCACTGTTGTTACTCCAGATGCTATTACTCTGGATGCTGCTACTCATACTAGTGTTACTCCATCTGAATCATTACTGCGTCGTCATTCTACCAACCGTCACTTCCTCCAGGTACGCCACCAGGTTCATCTCCACTTGGCTTTATGGATTTAATTAAATATTCCATGCCAAGACATTAATGCTGCAGATGACAACCTTTAATTTGGGCGGGGGGGGGGTTGCCATCATAACTAAACGACAGCGTAATGATGATTTCAAAAGCCATTATTACAACTTCGTGTGATGGTACACCCCACGGTCCTTCTGTATAATCATTAAATATGCATTGGGATCCGAAATACGCATACGATATATATCGATCAGTCCTTTCCACCTCATGCGAAATAATTATTATTCCATTCATTGCACTTACCATACTTTTTCATAATTTTTCCCATTTCCCAAGACTTAGCATACGTATTTACCATTATTACTCCTCATTTTTTAGCATGTTGTTTTTCAAAATTTGGTATCCACCACTCTGTCCAACTATTTGTTGTTCCAGAGTGTTGTTACAGTCTCCACAGGATGGGCGGACTGGGTGTAAGGCATGAACCTGAAAATATAGTCTTAGTCCACAAAAATCTAGATGTATGGTAAGTTTTTGTCAATGCAGGATGGGATACCTACTTCGATAGATTGTAGCAGTTTTACAGGGAAATCACAATGGATTTTGCACTTAATTTGGATGATAATCGCTCACAGGTCAGAGGATTGGAAATTCCTGTCACAAAAGAAGTAATTGTGGAAGTTAGCAGGCTGAGACAGAAAGGGTGGTAGCTTTTTTCTCGGAGAATTCCTCTCTCGGAGTTTCCAAAACTAGTTTTGCAGGTCAGGGAAAGCGTCGTTCAATTTAGTAGAGGATATGAGCACAAGTTTGTACCATATCGATGGAATGAAGTGACAGGTTTTGTAATGAAATACATAAATTGCAAGGGTCGGGCCACAACTTTTTTCAAATATCATTTCAAAATCTTAGCTCACCTTTGATTTTCGCAGGATCAGGTGCATTCCTTAAACATTCCCTTCTTTCTATTAAAACAGTTACAACACATGGCACAATCTGCTCAACATTCGCGCCGTATGCCGAAAATTCTATCCAATCATGGATTGGTTCGCTTACTGGTCATGCATGCAATAGTTCGATTTCGAGTTTCTTGGGAAGAAATCTACAAATCATCGGAAGAAGAGATAGTAGTCGTCATTGCTGCTAGGGAGGAAGAACCAGTATCTCCAACTGGTTTAGCAGAAGAAGAACAATCAGAAGAAATGGAAATAGACCAGGAAGAACTAGAAGAAATGGAAACGGAGGTTGATCAGGAAGAACCAAAAGAAATGGGAATGGAGGAGACAATTGGTGATACAGTCGAGTTTGTCACACAAGAACCAGCCTCACCTGAGGAACCTAGAGATGAAGGAATTATGGATATAGTGCATGAAGTTGAGACTGTCTTACAGTCATCAACTTTCATTAATAAAGAAAAGGAACGAGGAACATCAGACAGAGGGATGGAAAGTGATGATGTTTCACAAGAAATAACTTCACCTACCCAAGCAGATATAAATATCGAGTTAAGCGAGGGTGTTACACAATAACCACCCCCGATTCAGCTAGAACAAGGAGACGGAGAAGAATTAATTTGCGAAGTCAGCATTGTTCGACAAGAACAAGTGTCGACTGCAGAAGAGGAATAAATTCATGAAGAACAGGAAGACAAAGGAGAAATGACCAGTGAAGTCAGTAATATCCCACAAGAGCCAGTATTGACCACAGGTGAGGAAGTAATGCATGAAGTACAGGAGGACAAAAAGGAAACAACCTTTAGAATCGACATTGTTCCATAGGAACCAATGTCGACCCTGACAAAAGTAGAAGTGCATGAAATTTTGGTCCAAATTGGAAACAAGGACGATGAAGTTGTTCCTCATTCTCCTTTTCAGTTTATGATTCCTAGAGGGGTGAGAGAATTTCTCTCATCCCTGCGATTAATGGAGGAAATATTTGTTCCACCAATGCTTAATTTCATCGACCCAGGGAAGGACAAGGCCAATATCGGCCTGGTAATTGCTAAATCTCAGTAGGAGAACCTAGAGGCTCACAAGGGAGACAAAATTCCTGTGGAAACATCGGAAAACATGATGGTCAATGGAGGCACTGAAAAAGCAACATAATTCCCCGAGGTAAATGCAGAAGAGAATGCCCCTGAAGACAGGGAGCCTAGCCAGAAAGACCTAGTAGAAAAACTAGTTGATGGAATCAACAACATTCCACCGCCTCCTAAGCCTGTTACAGGTCTGGGAGGTGAATTTATTGTTAAAGAGGAATGGATTTAATAGTGTGAGAAAAGGATATTACCTCTTGAGAAATGGTATCAACTTTAGTTCAATGAAATTATCCGATTGAAGAAGGAAGTTCAGGAGCTGAAAAGGAAATTTTCCTAGTTGAAAAAGAAGGTAAAATTTTATAAATGGAAGGCAGTAAAATAAAAAATTGAGGTCTCCTCTGCAGCTACACAAACTGGTCCAATAGAACAGTTGTTTGAGCGTTTGGAATTCTTCCTGGCTGCTGAAATGCAGATATGAAAGTCCACTATGAATGGACATAAGAAGGAGACAATGCGGGTTCGAGAGAAAGCTGCCGAGATCATTACAGGGTACATAGCCAGTTGGGTAAAGCACGGCAAAGGCAAGAAAAACAAAAGGCCAAGATAGAAAAGTTAGAGGAAAAAGTGTATTTGCTGCAATTAGATAAGGAGAAGATGTTTTCCTTGGTGCGGAAGGTAATGGCCTGTAGACCTCCTGCACATAGCTATGCCTTATTCCTTCATGAACAATTTATTTTCTTTTGTCTTGAGGGTATATATAAAGAAATTTGTCACGAGATTGAGGATCGCATCTAGTTTCTCTGTATCTTGAAAATTCATGATATCATAGGACAACACTTAATGTGCGGGCTCTACATGCATGGTTACTTCTTAAGGCATGATCAGGCCTTCAACCCCATTCCATTTGTGGGGGGTATTCATTTAAGAGCCTTTGCTTCCTACACCATCAATCAGATTAAATGGAGAAAGGCCTATGATACGTTTGAAGAAAACCAAGTCACAAGGCCGCTAATGATGAGGAGGGAACATGGTCAGTCAGAAAATATTTATAACAAGAATTTTACCTTTTTACAGATTGAGGAGCATAGAGAACACATGTTGACAACCGAAAAATGGTGTGCTGACCTTTGTGTCAAACAAATATTAAATTTCCATAACGAAGCGTTGGACAGTTGTCAAAGGAGGTGGATGTTGTCATGTTCAGCCATCAGAGGTCGATAATCTTTTCGAGCACCTAACTTTGCACGAGCACTAGAAAGGGTGCCACGTTTTGTGACATGCATTCAGACTTGTGGCGTCAGGTGCATGGGGATAAGGTTTCAGTTTCCCCTTATTTGATTACCAGCTGAGCAATATACTCCCGCATACAACGTTGACCCAGACTGGCGAAAGGATGTTGTTATAACGGAAGGTTATAAACCCCCTGGGACAGAGATGGTCGAATAAGATGATCTCACATAGCTTCATTCCAGCCACAGTCAGTCCAAGCCAGATCTATGGAGACGACAAGTTGCATGAGGACATGAAGATAGACTAGTTGGGGGGAGATGTTGGGTACCAAATATGTATACTTTTATCTCCCATTTTTTCCCACCTTTCTATTTCTTTGCATCATTAATTGTTCTAAAACACATGAGGTAAACCCCTTCCCACTATATTACATGGAATATTTGATTAATGAAGTAATATTCATGGAGGATTTACCTTTGTAAGAATTAACTCTGGTAGTTTTACAGGTTTTATAAAAGCAAAGGGATTATAGCTGTGAGCCACGTAGCAACTCCTAATTTCCAGCATTATGTTTACCTGCTGCTACAACGCAACATAATTCGTATTACCCCAGCGCTCTTTCAGGGTTTTCATGGTTTCATTTTGGAAACTAGGTTGTTGTTGTAATAGATGTATAATTGTAGATATTTAGCTGTTAAAGGAAATCTACAATTTCTTGAATATTTGTATAAAGAGGGCCTTCGGGCTATGAATCGAGGTTAAGCAAGAAGAGACAAATTTTGTAACAGAAGCGTTTTTCAATTAATTGAATGCACAGTGCTTTGTTGTTCTACTTATAAGCTGTGAGTTTTTCGTAGCCCTGATCAGGGATTTGGGACCCACTCTTCTGATCATGTGTTGCATTATCTTTCTTTTGTTTATTTCATATTTTGGTTTGATTTGGTAACTGCTGTTCCAATATAATTCTGTAATTTCTATGGATACCTTTTTAATTCTGCAATCATTCTTAAATTTTTGTTACAGTAGTTTCTTGTTTTCCATTAATTTAAGCTTATGATTCAATACCAGATTATGCCATTTCTCTTTCATATACTGTGCACATTAGTATTGAAATAGCTAAAACACCCATGATGATAATTTATGTGGAAAAGGGTTTGAATACTGTTCACATCTGGACACCAACAATATGGGCAATGAATTCAATCATGGAATATAGCTTAACTAGGTGCGCCCTGGTGTATCAAACTCACCATCAATGTAAACAGTAATTGATAATGTTAATATGAATCTAACCACTCATTTCCAATGACATAATGTATGGGGGGGTACATATCATGTGAATTAAATAACTAGAAAATTCATATATCCATAGTATAGCAAGGGAGGGTGAACCCTCGTTAATCAGGTCTCTCCAACCTTTTTATCCATGGAGGTTTATTCAGGTTCACTCTAAATAATCTTAGATATGGAAAAAAATTGCAAGCACCATAGAAAAACCTATAGTAGGTGGAGGAGCATGTCTCGAAGGATAGTAAGCCAAAGGGTCTCTATAACTCTAACCATAACGAACGAAGAAAATAACTATCATTTTTTGTTTTTAGGTACGTGATAGGTGGTATCAAAACCCAAGTTAAACACTCGGCCTAGTATGGACCCTCAGCGGCTGAACGTTTCTTCTATTTGTAAATTAAAATTTTACTATTATATTTATATTTGTACAAAATATGTTATGCTAGAATGATGATGCTAATGATTTGTTGTGTGTCAGATATAAGGTGCAAACACATTTTACAACAACTGTCATGTCAGACAGGGAATATTTGTATGGGGAACTGGGGGAGGGGGATAATCCTCCAAATCCAAACTCCCAGATTTTGGGAATGATGAGGCATTTGCAGTAGAAACTACTTCAGTTAAGAACTAGTAATGAACGTTTGCTACAAGCCAGCAATGAACAAGAGCATTTGGTAAGGGAGTTGACATCTACATCCAGCCACCAGGAGGGGGGGAACTAAAAACAGAAAAGAAAAGAGTTCAAAATAAACTCAGAAATTTTTGAGAGTGAAGATGAGTCTAGAAAGGAAGACTCCAAGTCTAAGAAAAAAAAGAAGGAATTGTAGGGAGAATTTCACAAGATAAAACCTCCTACCTTTGATGGTGAAAGGGAGGAGGATGTAAAAGCCTGGCTCCTGAATATTTTTAACTATTTTCAGGTGTACGAAAATTGAATTACCTTGTAAGATGGACTGGTTGTTTACCAATTGCAGGCTAAAGCTACACTTTGGTGGGAAGATACAAAAATCATACACTTGTTGGATGAGAAGAAAGTCCAGTGTGAAGTATTCCATAAAAAATTCAAATCAAGATACCTCACTGAAAGGTATTATGATGACCGTGCCAACGTGTTCCATGAGCTAAGATTGGTACAACTCACCATAGATGAATTTTTGATGAAATAAACCAACTTAATTTGCTATGTACCATACATAAGAGAAGAAAAAGAGAAGGTGAAAAGGTTCCTAAATTGTATGTGAGTGATATATAAATAAATAATTGAGTTTGACAACCTAAAGACTATGGATGAGGCTATTAGAAAGGCCTAATCATCCTATCAAAAATTAAAGAGTTGGAATGATAACCTTAAAACATGGCAGAGTAAAGAAAATGGGAAACCTGGAACAACCACAAAAGGACATAAACCAACCTATCTAGAAATTTCAGCAAGGATCACCAGAGAAATAAATTTAACAAAGGAGGAGAAATTCAACTAGCACAATAACACACAATGCCCAAGAGTATGGTGAATGAGAAGAGGGATGCATGGGGGAAAGAAAAATAGCCACTAAAATTTCGGGGATGTGGAGAACCCGATATCTTGTGGGATTTTCCACACAATCCTCGCACCATTCAGGACATTCAAGTGGTACATGAGGCAACAATGATGAATTATGTGGCTAGGATATTTCCCTGAATTAGTGCAGCATTACAAGATCAGCAAGTTGAACATCAATTGGAAATGATAGAAATTGAAGGTATCATTACCAACCATCCTATATCTTTTTTAATTGATCCTGGAGCTAGCTTAAGTTATATTAGCCCATAGGTAATGAAAAGGTGTAAATTGCAAACAAAAAAAATTTATAAATCTTGGCTAGTGCAGTTGGCTACAAGCAAAAAGCGGAAGGTAAATCATAAATTAAATGAATTCCCTAAAATATTGAATGTATATCATACAGACCTAAACTTGAATATCGTTCCTTTAGGATCCTACGACATATAGGTCTATATGGATTGGCTGGAAGAACAAAAGGCAGTAATAAACTTCTTTAAAAAAATAGTAAATTGCACAAATGAGTAGGGAAATTTTTTGTACTAACAGGGAAACCAAAACCTGTTTCTATCCAAAAAATCTATGCACTAAAATTGAAATAGACAACACAGAAGGGCTGTCAAGTTTACATGGTTCATGTGGAAGAGTTATAGAAACACCCGAAAAATGCTACTGTAGAAAATATGCCAGTAATAAGAGACTTTTAGGATGTGTTTCTCGAGTAAATTCCTTACTTACCCCCTCGTAGAGATATAGATTTCTCCATTGAGTTGGTGTCAAGAGCTACCAATTTCCAGATCCCCCTATACAATGAGTACACTAGAAAAACTAGAGTTAAACTTGCAATTTCAAAAATTGTTAAACAAAGGCTATATCAGACCAAGTGTGTCCCCGCGGGGCGCCCCAATGTTATTTGTCAAGAAAAAAATGGTACCCTTAGGATGTGCATTGATTATAGACATTGAACAAGTTAACTATCAAATATCAATACCCCCTACCATGACTTGATGACTTGTTTGACCAAGTGAGGGGAGCTACCATATTTTTAAACGTTTATCTGTGAATTGGTTACCACCAAATTCGCATAAAAGATGAAGAAATTCACAAGACATATTTCAGGAACCGATATGGGAATTAAGAATTCATTGTGTTACCCTTCGGTCTCACTAATGCCCCTGCTACCTTCACGTTTCACATGAATAGCGTACTTCACAAATATCTCGATAAATTTGTGCTAGTTTTCATAGATGACATCCTTGTGTATTCTAAGAGTGAAGAAAAACACCAAGAACACCTCCAAGTAGTGCTGCAAACACTAATAGAACACCAATTGTATGAAAAACACAGCAAGTGTGAATTTTATAAGCCAAGGATTCAATATTTGGAACATATTATCTCCAAGGAGGGGTTGGTAGTAGACCCAAAAAAAGGTACATGAAATTCTAAACTGGTTGGTACCCACAGATGTGTCAGCAATCCGTTCATTCATGGGGATTGCAAAGTATTACCGCAAATTTGTGGAAGGATTTTCTACTTTGGCTTATCTCATTACCTCCCTTTAGAAGAAGGGGGTGAAATTGAAATGGAAAACCAAGTGTCAGGAAAGCTTTGAGAAGTTGAAACAAAAATTGATCACAACCCCTATCCTAAAAATGGGGATAGGACTCGGAGGAGTGTAATTAGAAGGCAATGTTGTCATAGCTTATGAATCTAGAAAAATGAAAAAGCATGAGAAAAACTATGCAGTTTATCATTTAGAATTAGTCGTTGTCATGCATGCATTGAAAATGTGGAGACATTATTTTTTGGGTAAAGAGTTTGTATTAATGACTGACCACATTAGCCTGAAATACATCTTTAGCCAGCCAGATTTAAATGCAATCATATGTTAGGTGGTTAATTTTCCTTAGTGAATTTGACATGGAAATAAAAGTTCTTAAGGGAAATGAAAAAGAAATTGCGTATGCATTAAGTAGACGCTCTCACTCTCTGTTATCCAACATGGGTATAAGTGTAAAGATAGATTTCAAAGAACAGGTTCAAGAGGATCAGTTACAATACCCCTATTTTCAGGAATTATAGCTGAAAATACAACAAAAGGGGATTCCAGGGTATGGAATAAACCAGAAAGGACTACTCGTTTATTATTAGAGGTTGTATATTCCTAACATACCTATTTTTAAACAAATGATAATTGATGAAAACCATAAGAGACCTTACTCAGACCATCTTGGGTATAAAAATATGGTGACAAAATTACTGAAAAACTGGTTCTTGCTAGGAATGAAGAAGGATGCAATAGATTATTTGGAAACATGTTTAGAAAGCCAACAAGTAAAAGTGGAGAGTCAACACCTTGCAAGTTTGATAAACCCACTACCAATTCCAAAATGGAAGTGGGAATTAATATTTATCGATTTTATAACAGGGTTACCACTAAATAAATACCAACATGATTCCATTATGGTGGTAGTGGACACACTGACCAAGGATGCACATTTTATTCCCGTGCAATCTACCTTTTGGACAACTCAAGTGGCTAATGTTTTTTTGAAAGAAATATGTAGGCTTCATGGGATACCAAAGATGATAATCTCTGACAGAGACACAAATTTCACCTCTAACTTTTCGAAAAATTTAATTGGAGGAATGGGGAAAAAACTGAAAATTTGCACAACATATCATCCCCACACCAACAAACAGACTGAAAGAAAAAATCAGATATTAGAAGGCATGCTTCGTGTAGAAATGATATGCACTAAGCATGAATATGTCCTAGGTCCACCTAATATCACACTATTTAACTTTATGCAAGATACTGAATCCATTCCACTTGTTAATATTTTACAGAAAATTTAATTGCACACACATGTAAAGCATAAATAAAAAAAATCGCACATAACACATTTTTTAACCGGGAAAGATTGAAGCTGAAAATCCCCAACTATATATTATGTATCATGGAATCATATGACAATCCTTATAAAAAGCTTATCGAGGTCTCAGTACTGTACAATCGTCATACACTAATAAGGACCAATCTTGCAAATCCATGCACTATTCTTTGCCTCCTACTAACCTGCCTCCACTACGCAATCCCTACTGAAGAATAGCTCTGAATGAATTAAAATTACTCTTGCCTTGATTGCGCAATCCTCATTGGAAACTCTAATGTGTGTGTGAAGCAATCAATGCATCATTATAGTTACAACAGATAGTCTATATTGCCCTTACACCTACCTCTCCACTGGATCTCCACTGAAACTGCCATGCACTGTAGTTAACTACTGTGTTGTTCAGTTGATTAATGAGTTATTATTTGTGAATTAATTAACTAATTAATTCACTCCACTCTCACTAGTGTATCAATCAGTTAGACTAGATACAACTAGATCAACTAAGTCTAACTGAGTTAAAATAAATACAACTCCATAACTACTTCTTCCAACTGTGTCATAACTCTGCCCCCTGAGTTCTAATTGAGTCCTCCATGCATTAGCTCCAGTAAACCCTTGGGAATTGCGTAATTCCCTCATTCCACTGATGTGCCACATCTGTGCACTGAACAGAAGTGCTCCAAGAGAATAAGTTGTTGTTTAGTGTCTGATTATTATTAAGAGCTAATAATAATCGACATGCATCTATTATTAGATCGACGATCTATAAATAGACTTCGCCCAATATTCTAAAAATAGAATTTCATCTATTTTTCCAACTTGATCCACCATCTACAAATAGCATCCTGCAACTTTTGAAATATGATCATCATGTCTAAAAATAGACTTGTGCAAAAAATAGCCTGCAGGCCCACTTAATGAAGGAGACTCTTTTCACTAAGCTCATCATCTTGTTGAATCTCAACACTCCCTCTCAACAAGATAGGGATTATCCTTCACCCCGATCTTGCCTCTATGGTATTCAAATTTTCTCCTGGTCAGTGCCTTCGTCACAATATCTGCATCATGATCCTTCATAGGAATGTACTGAAGCAACATGATCTTCCACCGCACAAAATCTATAATATGATGATATCGGATATGAATATGTTTAGATCTATCATGAAACACAGGATTAACCGAGAGTTTAATGCAACTATGATTATCACAATGTATCACTATGGGATCTAAATGTGAACTGAACAAACCAACCCCGATCTTCCTCATCCAGATAGCCTCACATGCAGCTTGACTTGGTGCCATGTATTTTGCTTCCGCTGAACTGAGTACCACAGATCTTTGTTTCCTACTATACCAAGAAAATATCATAGATCCGATATTAAAAATACCTCTTGATGTGCTCTTTCTTTTTTTTGGGCTTCCTTCCCAATCTGCATCTATGAATCCATGAAACTTCACCTCATTCGTTTGTCTGTACCATAAAACATACTCAGATGTGCCCCTCAGATATCTCAGGACATGCTTGCCTGCCTTCCAAAAGAGCTTGGTAGGCTTAACCGTCGCTTGTAAAATTTGGTTCATTGCATAGCATATGTCTGGTCTTGTATTTACTAAATACATGAGTGAACCCACCAACTGTCGATAAACAGTGGCATCCACTACCTCTACCGATGTAGCATCCTCTTTATTCCAATTTCTTGGAAAAGGAGTGTCGATAGGCTTGCAACCTTGCATGTGAAACTTCTCCAGTATATCCCGGGAATACTTTCCTTGAGAAAAAAATAGTTCACCTTCCAGCTTCCATATTTCCAATCCAAGGAAATAATGAAGGAGGCCCAAATCCTTCATCTCAAACTCCTTTACAAGATCTGCCTTGCATGAGTGTATCAACAACTCATCACCTGCTAGTATCAAATCATCAACATAAAGTACAATGATTAAAAGCTTACCCTCCAACATAATCTGGTACAAGTTTGCATCTGCCTCACTCTTGGTGAAGCCAAGTCCAGTGAAATAGTTTTCAATCCGAGTGTACCAAGAAAGGGGTGCTTGTTTCAACCCATACAACACTCTTTTGAGCCTGCACACATGCGACTCGCTACTGAAGATCTCAAATCCTTCAGGATGCTCAATGTACACCTCTTCGTCAATGATCCCATTAAGGAACACAGTCTTCACATCCATCTGATGAATGTGCCAACCCATCTGCGCTGAGAGAGCAAGGATGGTCCGTATGGAAGAATACCATGCGACAGGTGCAAAGGTTTCTTCATAGTCAATCCCCTCAATTTGTGAGAATTCCCGGGCAACAAATCTTGCCTTATACTTCTCGACACTCCCATCATCAGCTTGCTTTACCTTGTAGATCCATCTTGATCCTACAACTTATTTTCCCACCAGTCTTGGAACAATATCCCAAGCACTGTTTCTGACAATGGAGTCATACTCCTCCACCATGGCATCTACCCATGTGGGCTCCTGCACTACTTCTTCGAAAGAAGATGGATCTATCATGATACACATGCTCATAAGAGCCATGTATCCAATAAATCAGTCAGGTGATTGTCTCTGTCTGCGCTGGGATGTAGAGACTCCTACATTCTATATTGCATCAAGCTTTAGTCTCTCATCTTCTATGGTACGCTTTCTGCCTTGTCTTATGTTTGGTTCTGCATGAGTGGACTCCTCCACTCCGTGAATCTCCTCCTGTGGCTGGTCCATATCCAGAGGCTCATCTTTGGGAACAAGAAGTTCCTCCTCCACATGCAAGTGTAGCTCCCTCTCAAGCCACAACTTCATGGATTTCACCTCATTGAATTTTTATCCCATCGCACAACAATCATCCGACTGTCTGGAAAATACACACGATAGTTATGGGGTGTTTCTGTGTACCCCACAAATATCCCAACTTCTGCACTCGGCTCCAGCTTCTTCCTAGCGTCCTTTTTCACATGAATGTAAACAGGTGAGCCAAAAATATTCAAATGAGAAATATCAGGCTTCTTACCAGTAAAAGCTTCTTCGGGCGTGCTCATGCCAAGTACTCTATGAGGACAACTATTTTTCACATAAACCAAAGAGTTGCATGCTTCTGCCCACAAGTGCATTGGTAGGCCCTGGTCATGCAGCATCGCTCGTGCAACACCCATGATCATTCTTTTCTTTCTCTCCGCGACCCCATTCTGCTATGGGTTATGAGGCGCTATGAGTTCTCTTCGAATTCCTTCTTTGCTATATAAGTCTTTGAATTCGCTCGAGATGTATTCACCACCATTATCGCTTTGTAGAGCTTTCACTTGCTTCCCCGACTCCTTTTCCACCAATGCCTTGAACTCATAGAACTTTGAGAATGTTTCACTCTTCTTCTGCATGAAGAAGATCCAACATCTATGAGAATAGTCATCAACAAATATAACATAATACCTGTATTTTGCTATTGAAGCATCTGAGAAAGTTCCACACATGTCTGTGTGAATTCTGTCCAAGATCACCGAAGCACGATTCTCCTTCTCATGAAAGGTGGTCTTCACAAACTTACCCATGGAACATCCCTTGCACTGATCTGACTGCGAAAGAGTACCCTTGGGACATCCAGTATAAATTTTCTGAAAAATCTTCAAAGCGCCATGGTGAAGATGGCCCAATCTCCTGTGCCATAATTCACCCTCATCCTAACTCACCACTTCTTCTTCTTTTCCCACCATTGCAGCATAGCCATCTACCTCTAGCTTGTAGAGATTCTTAATTTGAACCCCTATCTTCTTGGTTTGACCCATTGTTTTATGTTGAAGGAAGGATTTTCCCTCACTAAAAACAACATCATAACTCTTGTCTTCCAGCATTGCGACTGAGACCAACTTCTTCTTTAGACCTGGAACATGCATAACATTCTTCAACAAGAATGGATTACCAGACTCCCTCTCAAAGGTAATGGTCCTAATGCTAGTCGCACTGTACCGACAATCGTCGCCCATCTCTATATGCATCTGGAGGTCCTTCTCGTCCAAGTCACTAAACAACTTTTTGTATCTCGTCATATGGAAAGACGCACCACTATCAAGATACCACACTGATCCCATACAGCTTGAAACCAAACATGCGATGAAGGAGAAATAAAGTTCAAATTTCGAGGCTAAGGCCTCTCCAGCTACAGATCCAACAACCTTCTTGTTCTTGTTCTTCTATGGATAGTTAGTGGTGAAATGTCCATGTTCGTGATAGTTAAAACACTTCACTTTGGACAAATCCTGCTTCTTTCCTTTAGCATCAGATTTTGAAGGATGTTTCTTTCCCTTCCCTTTCCTTTCTTTGGAAGCCAAAGCGCAATTCTCTTCAAGTTCATTCTTTGATGATGATCCATCCATGGTACCCCGCCTTATCTCCTCTTGCACAAGATCTGACCAAAGTCGCTCCCATCATGGCAATTTCTCCCATCCATTGACAGAGTCTTCGTAGCTATGCCAAATCTTCAGAAGCCCAAGGAGATCCAAGATCACCAAGTCTTATTCATCAACATTAACCCCCACACTTCCCAGTTCATCCTTGCAGTGGACAAACTTCGTGAGGTATTTTGGAATACTGTCGCCTTTCTCCATTTTTGTTTTTTTGAGCTTGTCTTTAAGCGCTAACTTTCTCTGGTCACTTCTTATTTGGAACAAGTCTTTCAAAGCCTTACACATTAAGAATGGAGTGGCTTTCCCATGAAGGTTGGATACAATATGGTCCTTCACACCTTCCAACAAAATTCTTCTCGTCTTTGCTGTCTTCTTTTGCCATGCGTCAAGTAATACATCATTGCTAGATCCCGGCTTAGGAACATCGCTATCGATGAAATCCTTCAGTCCATTATCCTCCAGCACTTCCTCCATCCTGTCCTTCCAAGCTATGTAATTCGAGCTCCCATCAAGGGCATACTCCAATCTCAACCTGTTGAAAGACATTTCAATGTATACTCGACTTATGCACCAAGAATCTTCTGTAGCAGATTCAAATTTTCCACCAACACAAACTCACTTTACAATTGAAATATTGAATCAACAATGCTCTGATACCATATAGAAATTATATGCACTAAGCATTCATATGTCCTAGATCCACCTGATCTCACACTATTTAATTTTATGCAAGATACTGAATCTATTCCACTTGTTAATCTTCTGCGGAAAATTTAATTGCACACACATGTAAAGCATAAATAAAAAAAATTGCACATAACAAAGTTTTTAACCAAGAAATACTGAAGCTAAAAACCCCCAACTATATATTATGTATCATGGAATCATATGAAAATCCTCATACAAAGATTATCAATCTCTCAGTACAGTACAATCGTCATACACTAATCAGGACGAATATTGCAAATCCATGCACTGATCTTTGTCTCCTGCTAGCCTGCCTCCACTGCGCAATCCCTGCTGAAGAATAGCTCTGAATGAATTCAAATTACTCTTGCCTTGACTATGCAATCCTCATTGGCAACTCCAATGTGTGTGTGATGTAATCAATGCATCACTATAGTCACAACAGATAGTTTATCTTGCCCTTTCACCTACCTCTCCACTAGGTCTCCACTGAAACTACCATGCACTGTAGTTAATAGTTGTATTGTTAATTTTATTAATGAGTTATTATTTGTGAATTAATTAACTAATTAATTCACTCCACTCTCACTAGTGTATCAATCAGTTAGACTAGATACAACTAGCTCAACTAAGTCTAACTGAGTTAAACTAAATTCAACTCCATAACTACTTCTTCTAACTGTGTCATAACTCTTCCACTTGAGTTCTAACTGAGTCCTCCATGAATTAGCTCCATTAAACCCTTGGGAATTGCGTAATTCCCTTATTCCATTGACGTGCCACATCCGTGCACTGAACTAAAGTGCTCCATGATAATAAGTTGCTATTTAGTGTCTGATTATTATTTAGAGCTAATAATAATCAACATGCATCTATTTTTAGATCGACGATCTATAAATAGACTTCGCCCAATATTCTAAAAATAGAATTTCATCTATTTTTCCAACTTGATCAACCATCCACAAATAGCATCCTGCAACTTCTGAAAAATGATCATCATGTCTAAAAATAGACATAGTCTAAAAATAGACTTGCGCCAAAAATAGCCTGCGGGCCCACTTAGTGAAGGTGACTCTTTTCACTAAGCTCATCATCTTGTTGAATCTCAAAACTTCACATGTATGTAATGGATAGGCCCACAAAATGGGAGGATTTTCTACAC
>CM076579.1:323723834-323756334 GCA_034641835.2 Pinus albicaulis | reverse complement strand
TTTGTTGTATTCTGCTGCCACACTCTGCTCCATCTCTCTATTCTACCTCTCCCACATTTCACTCTGTGTTCTCTCTCCCACATTTTTCTCCATCTCTCTGCGCAATCCCACATTTCCCCATCCCCCTCACATTTCCTTCGACTCTCCCGCAGTCCTGCTCATCCACCTTCCCCCTCACCTTACCTTCCTCATCCCGTTCATTCCTTTTCCCCCTCACCTCTCTATGCAGTCATGCATACTCCGCCTCCCGCAAACTCTCCCTCCCCCTTACCGATCACTCCCCCTCCCCCTCTCGCAAACGATCCATCCCCCTCACTACCCACTCCCCCTCAACTCTCACTCCCCCTCCCCCTCACTACTCTCCTCCTCCTGAAAACTCTCCCTCACCCTCATGCTCACTAACCCTCCCCCTAATTTCTCTCCCCCTCCCACAAACTCTCCCTCCCCCTCCACCTCACTGCTCTCCCTTCCTACAAACTCTTCCCGAACCTCATCCCTCTCCCCCTCACCACAACCCCTCCCCTCACCATCACACTCACCGTTCACAAAGTTCCCCTCCCCACATACACGTCCCCCTAACCCACTCCCCCCAAGTCAACCTCCCTCGGGTCCGACCTTCCCCAGGTCAATGTTCCCTAGGTCTAACTACCACAAAAAGAAAATCACAAAAAAAAAAAATCCAGAAATGGTTTTTTTTTTAGAGAAATTAATTATTTTTATAGCAAAGTGCATTTTCACTCCAAAATTGATTTTTTTGCAGTAAAGGACATTTTACACAAAAATTGATCTTTTTTTTCCTTCTAGCAAAATTTGTTTTTTTGCAAGAGTCACAATGCATTCTCTCATATCTATTGTGGGAGTTTTTCTCTTTGGAAAGGTGAACTATCCTGAATGGTCTCAAAAAATCAAGCACACTCTCATTTTTAATGAGTTGTGGAGAGGAATTTGTGAAGGAGAAGGAGGCAATCCATCTACAAATCCCACCTCAAACAAGCAGATCACCATTTGGGAAAACAACAATTGCAAGGCTTATGCCTTGATTGCAGCTTCTGTAAAAGAAGAGGTGAGTCGCCATATTACACCGTTTTAAAATGCCTATGAGGCCTTGAGAAAATTAAAATAATTCTATGACTCACATTCAGAACTTCAAATTGTTCAATTAATGATTAATTTGTTCAGCCTTGAATTGAAAAATGATGACCCTCTTTCTTTAGCATCAGAAGTAAGATCTATCATGCATGACATTAAGAATATCAATGTAGAAGTTGACATACCTCTCATACATTATGTTAAGGCATTGTATCCCACTTACTCACATTACCTTGAGTCATTGCAAGCTAGTGGAATCCTCATGAAAATCACCTTGGATTCCCTTGAGAAAAATTTTTCAGAAAGAGAGAAGGCTTTTGGAAAGATGACATCCCCTCTATATTCTGAAGAGGCTATATTTTTCACACATAGAGAGAAGAATAATGCTCAATATTTTTCCAAAGGAAGAGGTGGCCGAAGAGGAAGAGGAAGAAGGAATTTCAGAGGAAGTTGGGGGAGACAAACTCAAACTGAAAAATACGATCTTCATTGCATACACTACAATAAATATTGGCATGATGCATCTACATGTAACTTTCCTTGGAATAAAATTGAGCAGTAAAGAAATCAAGAAAAATGTAAAACTCATGACAGAGACAAAGTTAAAGCACTTGAATCCACACATTATGTTGTAGCACATTGTAACAATGGAGTAACTGAATACTTGTTTGATGTTTCATTTACTTCTTGGTGAAACAATTGGTTGTTAGATTCAAGAGAAACATGTCACATGACGTTTAGAAAAGTTTTTTTTTGAAGAATTTACTGACAAGGTTGATGGAGCAGTGTACTTAGTAGATAAATATAAACTCAAGCCATCAGGGCTTTACATAATCAAGCTTAAGTTGCTCAATCTTCCAAATCATCTTCTACATGAGGTTCTATACCTCCCTGAGTTAAGGATAAACTTTCTATCCATGGTCCACATCCGCTAGCAAGGGTACTCCATTCACATGTTTGATGGAAAGTTTGAGGTCAGAAAATCATCAGATCACTCACTTGTCATGGAGGGAATAAAAGAAGGAAGAATCCTAAAGCTGCAAGGTACCTCTGCTCATGCAGAAAACTTTGCATTTAGTTCTCATCATGATGAAGGTACATAATCATCAAGTATTTTATTGCATGCTACATTTGGACACTTAAACTATGCCAACCTTCAATTGTTGAAGAAAAATGGTGTTACTAGGTTGCCTACAATTCCTAGGAAACTTAAGCAATGTGATGCTTGTATTATAGGAAAGCATAGAAAATAGTCCTTTCATGATTCACATTACATAGCACATAGAAAAATTGAGCTTATTCATTCAAATTTATGTGGCCCCATGCATGTTGTTATGAAAATGTAAATAAATATATGATGACATTTATTTATTATTACACCAGAATGTGTTGGGTTTACTTATTGAAGAAAAAATCTGATGCTTTTCAAACATTCAAGAATTTTCATGCATGGATTGAAAATGATGCACAAACTCATATTGGCTCTTTGTGCACTAATAATGGAAAAGAATACACCTCAAATTAATTTGAAAACTATCTTCGTCAACATGGGATCAAACATCAAACAATTGTGCCATTTTAATCCCCAACAGAACGGTGTAGCTGAAAGAATGAACGGAACAAATTTAAATATGGTTTTCTCCATGATGCTTTTTAAGAATGTAAAACTGATGTTTCAGGCTGATGCAATTCTATGTGCTGTGTACATAAAGAATAGGTGTCCTTATAGTTCAATCATAAACAAAAATCCTTATGAAATGTGGCATGGCCACATTCCTTCGACAAATCAGTTTAGGGTCTTTGGTTCCACCTATTATGCTTTGATACCTATGGTACAAGGGAATAAACTTTGTGCTAGAAGTCGAAAATTTATCTTTTTTGGGTATTCCAATACCTCCAAAGGATATCATCTCTATGATGAAATCAATATGAAATTTGTAGTATCGAGAGATGTCATATTCCTTGAATCTCCCAAGACTAACAATGGTGTTGAGCGACAACTTGATCTCTTCGATAGATTCACACATGTAAAATCATTTCAAAAATTTTATAATAAAAAAGGTCCCTCAAAATGGGTCACAAATAAACTAGAAAATGATTTCCAGATGAGGTTGGAAAGACAAGAACAAGAAGTTCCACCAAACAAAATGGAGGTGACATACATAATTGTGATTCACCTATTGATATGGATATTCCTTATAACTGTGAACTGAATTTGTCTATAGATATTGATCCAAATTCCTTCAAATAATTTTCTTCTCATGTTGAATCGAATGAAGTGATGCAAAAGGAGTATGATGCCTTGATAAATAATGGCACTTGGAAGCTATTTGATCCTCCTTTGGGAACCAAACCATTTGGCTGCAAGTGGGTCTACAGGAACAAGTACAAAGCAGATGTTTCACTTGATAAGCACAAATCCAAGCTTACGGAAAAAAAATTAATACAGAAAGAAGGGGTCGATTATGAGGAAACTTTCCCCCCCATAGAAAAATGGGCCACCATCCGGAAAATATTTTCCCTAGAAGCTCAAAATGGATGCAAATTCCATAATATGGATGAAAAAAATGCCTTTTTGAATGGAGGATTAAAGGAGAAGGTTTTTATGTCCCAATTAGAAGGATTTGTTGTGAAGGGCCAAGAACACAAAGTATGCAAGATTATAAAATCCTTGTATGGCCTCAAGCAAGCACCGCGAGCCTGATATGAGAAATTAACTAAGCATCTTCTGAAACTTACTTCAAACATTTTGATCTTTATGTTACAAGTTTGTTTGTTAAGAAATTTGGGAAAAGAGTTGTATATCTTGTGGTCTATGTAGATGATATTTTGATGATAGGGAACAATGAGAGTTATATTGCATCCATAAAGAAAGAATTGAAGAAAGGTTTTGAAATGAATGATTTGGGCTATGTTCACTACTATGTTGGTATTGAAGTAACTCAAAATCCTAAATTTATATTCCTTTCTCAAAATAAGTACGTTGGAGATCTTTTGAAAAAGTTTGGCATGGATGAATGCAATCCTTTGACCACTCCAATGGAACAAAACTTGAAGCTCACATCCACTGAAGGGAAGGAATTCTAGGATGAAATGAAGTATATAAAATTTTTTGGAAGTCTCATCTACCTGACTACTACCAGACCAAACATCTCATTTGTTGTTGGAATACTCTTCAGCTTTATGCAAAAACCTTGTGAAGGACATTCGTCTATTGCAAAAATAGTTCTAAAGTACTTGAAGGGGACTCAAGACTTTGGACTCAAATATACATAGGTGTGTGACTTTAGCTTGATCAGATACTCTGATTCAGACTTTAATGGGAAAAAAGAAACCGGGGTATCTACTTTAGTTTATACCATGAGTCTTGGATCAAGATCAGTCTCCTAGAGATCACACAAATAGTCAGTTCCAGTGGATTCCACAACTGAGGCAGAATATGTGGCAACAACTGAAGCAAAAAATGAAATTGTGTGGCTCAGGAAAATCCTAGAAGATTTTCTGATGAAACAAATGCATTCAACTCCACTCATGATTGATAACACTTCTGCAATAAAGTTGGGCAAGAACCCAAAATTCCATGATTGAACAAAGGAATTAAATACAAAATACCATCTGATTCGACATCATGTTGAGGCCAAAAATATCCATCTACGTCATTTTTCCACAAATAAGCACACTAAGAACATATTCACCAAAGCGGTTGGAAGAGAAAAGTTTGAAAATTTCAAAATGATGCTTGGACTCACCAAAATCCATTAAGATTAACGGGGGGCAATGTTGACACCTAATCCTAATGGATTGGGTGAAATTTTAGAATAATGTAAATTAGGAAATAAGGAAGGCTAAGAGATATTGGGAAATGAATCCAAACAGTCTCACCTCCATGTATAAATTGATGCCCACCCTCCATCAAATTAATATTCCAATTTGTGGAGTTACCTCGTGGCCTAACACATATCATGTGAATTAAATAATTTGGACACGCATATAGCCATAATATAACAAGGGAGGGTGACGCCTTGTTAATCATGGAGGTTGACCTACTGAACCATGGACGTTTTGTTAGGCTCACTCTAACTAATCTTAGAGATGGAAAAAATTGAGAAGCACCACATAAAAACCTATAGTATTTGGAGAGGAGCATTTCCTGAAGGATGGAAAGCGAAAGGGTCTCCATAAATCTAACCATAAGCAATGATGAAAAGAACTAGATTATTTTTTTGGGTACGTGAAAAAACCCAAGGGACTAATAAACCTAAGTGATCAAAAAACCCAAGGGATCAATGTTACCCAAAGGATTAATAAACCTAAGAGATTATTAATATTATAAACTCAAGCGATTCATATTATAAACCCAATGTATTGATCTTACAAACCCAATGGGTTAATCTTATAAACCTTTGATATTAATAACCCTAAGGTATTATTAGAATCATAGATGGCATGAACGGGAGTCCTCATATTGATAATTGAAGTCTGTACTTCTTGGCTTCTTTATGTAGATACGATGCGAAAGGTATAGGGTTTTGAGGATCGATCTCAGATCCAGAGCCAGAACACTGGCAAGAAGCCCAGATCGCCTCCAAGATCTGCGGCAACAAGGTCTCAAACTGGCGCAAAAGGTTGGACGGCCAGGGGCCCCTGGAGCCCCCACTTTCAAGAAAGTTATTATAGACAAAGGCAAGAGGATGGTTGAGGGTTCGAAGATCCCGGGCTCTTCAGCAACACGAAATCGTGCCGGCCATGATGAGCTGCTCTCAGGTGGCCTTACGGAAGAAACGGTGGAAGGGTCAGCCAGAAAAGGTGGGATCAGCTTCGATCAACCCTCGCAAGAGGTAGATCCACTAAGAAAAGCAGCAGATCTGAACGATAATGCCCACCAAGGCGCTCATCTTGGTCGATCTGGAGATTCTGGAGGAAATGGCGCACAACCAAAACCTCAAGGGCGATGTAAACCAAAGGCTCTTGATAGCCTTAGGGTCAACATCACTGACCCAGATCTGCAAGAATATCGGGATCACATGTCGATCTATGCGGTGATATGCAAATTCATGGGGTTCTGGCCCAGTGAAAAAGCTCTCTGTCAATGGATCAAGCAAGTCTGGAAACCGCGAGGGGAAGTACAACTTCACCTAGGAGCCAAGGGTTTCTTCACTGTTGTTTTCACCAATCTAGACGACAAGGACCGGATCTTTGAAGGAGGCCCCTACTTTTATGCTTCTGCGAGCCTCTATATGCGGCCGTGGAAACCTAACTTCGCACCCGAGTAGGAGACCTTCACTCAAGTGCCAGTCTGGATCAGACTCTTCTCCCTGCCAATTGACTACTGGAGGCCAGCAGCGCTGGAGCAAATCGGAAACACTCTGGGCACTTTTGTTCGTGCTTCTGAAGCCACTCTTCAAAAAAGGTACACAACTTATGCTCGCATCTGTGTTGAAATGGATGTCTCTGGACCTTTGCACGAAGGACTTTGGTTAGATTACAGAGATGAAACCTACTTTCAAACTATTGACTATGAGCAAATACCATTCAGATGCCGGAAATGTCATGAGCATGGGCATTTAATTAGAGAATTCCCTCAAAACAAAACGGAGGAAAACCCCAAAGGGAAATCCTCCTCGACCTCGGATGGATTCATTCGACCCACAGGTAGACACAGAGCCAATCGCAGAAATCCTCCTAAAACAGCAGATCCAAACACTGGCACAACAAATCCCTTTGAAATACTGGGCGAGGATTCTCAAAAGGATAAGGTAGAACAAACTCCAGCAGCAAAGCTGATAACGAAGACAAATGATCAGACTAAAGAAGCCTTCGAATCGGGGGCTCTCAACACAACAAACTCAGAAGACAAAAACCAGGAAGGGGATGAGGACATGGTCCTCAGTGAACAGGGCACGGAAGACCTAGAATTGGATGAGATTTTGGAAAAAGAAGGGCTATATCTTAATTCAATAGTGGAACAATGGAAACAGAAAGGGCTAGACAAAATACCAGAAGAGGAAATTAACAGGGTTAACCATCTGTTCTTAGCTAGATAGGATGCAGTATCAAAAGGAATGAAACGAGGTCGTGGCGCTACCAAGGGCTTGGGCATCAAGTCACAAACCCTACACCATACGCAAGCCAGTAGCCAGTACAAAAAGAAACGAGGAAAAATATCAGGCAAAGATGCTCTCCTCGAATTGGGTCAAATGTTGATAAACTCGGGAAAGATGAAAACCCTTGAGGCTTTCTCCTTCTCCTCCTAAACCTCGTTAACTATGAAAGTCCTCTCATGGAATGCAAGAGGACTGGGAAGCCTCAGGAAACAGAGGCTCCTGAAAAAGAAAATAACACAAGAAAAACCGGATATGGTCTTCCTCCAGGAAACCAAGTGCACAATTCAGAAACAAGGTGAGATAACTAAGCGTTTGGGCAGACATCTCGAGCATCTAGCTCTGGAAGGAACAGGCATGAGCGGAGGCTTAGCCATCCTCTTGAATCCGAATGTCTACCATCTCATTAACGTTGAGGCCTCAAAGCACTTCCTAGCCCTGCAAATGCAAATTATCGGGGAAAAAGGCTCCTTCTTATTTGTCAATATCTACAGCCCTCAACGTCTGGAAGATAAAACTCTGCTGCTCCGTCAATTAACCAGCCTGCATCACAGGCACATTACCTCTCAGGCCATTTATGGTGGGGACTTCAATATGATAACCTCTCTCGAGGAAAAGAAGGGGGGCACCAGGGCTCTCAGCAATGACGCCCGGGCCTTTAATGCCTTTATTCAAGAAATAAGTTTGGTAGACATTAGACCTAGCAATGGTTTGTTCACATGGACCAACAGACAAGGAGGAGACAGGCTTATAGCTTCCCGATTGGATCATTTTCTAGTCTCTGAAAGCCTTCTCCTTGAAGGGAACATTATGAGTTCTGAAATCCTACCTTCTGGGGGATCAGACCACTGGCCCATCTCTCTGCAAGTGTCGATTTCGGGCACCCCTAAGAACAGGCCTTTCCGCTTCGAAATATTTTGGGTCACCCATAAAGATTTTCTCAGCCATATCAAAACTTGGTGGAAGACACCTCTGCCTGTAGAGGGTACAAAAATGTTCAATTTACAAGCAAGGCTCAAGTTCATTAAAGCACAACTAAAAACTTGGAATCGAGAGGTCTTTGGAGATATCTTTGCAGACAAACGCCATCTGGAGCAGCAACTGGAAGAGATCCACAATAGGTGGATTCAGGGAAATACATCACAGGAATCCATCGAGATGGAAAAGCAGCTCATGAAGAAATGGAATGAAAGGTGCGAGCAGGAATAAATATTATGGAAGCAAAAGTCGCGCAATCAATGGCTGAAGGAGGGAGAAAGGAACACTAAGTTTTTCCACAGGTCTACTATTGACTATAGATGCAGCAATAGAATCACTAGATTACAAGGAAAGCATGGAGAGGTTCTTAGCTCACACCAGGACATCGCCACTCAACTCCGCAGACATTTTCAGTTCATTGCCACTGAACCAAACTGCGATCGAAGGGAGGCCATTGCCAAGGTAACCTCAACCATACCCAAACTCATCTCCGATGAGCAAAATAGTGCCCTGGAACGACCAGTTTCTCTACAGGAGGTGGAGGTGGCAGTCAGAGAAATGGCCAATGGGAAGGCCCCAGGGCCAGATGGCTTCACTGTGGATTTCTTCAAGGCCTGCTGGGACATTGTGAAAGAAGACATATGGGAAGTGGTGGAAGATTCAAGAATATCTTCTTCCATCTTAAAGTCACTGAATTCCACTTTTATTGCTTTAATCCCCAAGGAAAGAGATGCATGCACTCCGTCCAAATTTAGGCCCATTGCCCTCTGCAATGTGGTTTATAAGATCATTTCGAAATTCATAGCTAATAGACTAAAACCTATTTTACCTCAAATCATATCAGAGGAACAATCAGGTTATGTGGAGGGACGACAGATCATGGATAACGTTCTGTTAGCCCACGAAATGATTCACACACTAGAGACACTAAGAAAGGCAGGTATGATAATTCAATTGGACCTCTCAAAGGCATATGATAAAGTAATTTGGGCCTATCTCGAGGCTGTCCTCAAAGCTTTTGGCTTCAGCACCAGATGGATAACTTGGATCTCAACTCTAATCAAAACGCCTAACCATTCGATTCTAATTAATGGAGCCCCCACTCAACCTTTCTACCCAACCAGGGGTATAAGGCAGGGGGACCCTATCTCCCCTTTCCTTTTTGTTATTCTTATGGAAGGGTTCAGCCGTCTCATTAAATCAGCTCAGGAGAACAATTTGATAAAGGGCTTGTAGCCATTAACCAATTTTCCGGCCACCACGCACCAGCAGTTCGTGGATTACACGATGCTACATGGCACGCCCACTGTAAAAGAAGCAAAAGGCTTTAAGAAAATTCTCACCTTGTTCAGTCAGGCATCTGGAATGGATTTCAACTTTGAAAAATCCTCGGTCTTCTTCTTTAATACCCATCTGGCGGTTCAAAGACATTTAACTGAGGTCCTCGGTTTCAAGTGAAGCACTCTTCCTTCCAAATATTTAGGGGTTCCCCTCATAGACAAGCCATGGCATAAGTCTCATTGGGAGAAACTAATTACCAAGCTTGCTAACAAATGCAACCACTGGACCAACAGGGTCCTCAATCTGGCAGGGCGTATGGTAATGACCAAAGCAGTTCTCCAAGCTATTCCTCACTACATGCTATCGATTCTCCCGGCCCCGCAAGGGATCCTTCAGAAAATAAGAACCATCCAGCGAAACTTCCTCTGGTCGGGCAACTCTGGCAAGCAAAAATGGGCACTTGCGGCTTGGGACAAACTATGCAGGCCCAAGATCTTCGGAGGGATAGGGCTGCAGGATCCTGGAATTACCAACAAGGCTTGTGGTGCCAATCTTTGGTGGAGGTGGTTAACAGAGCCGCATACTCCATGGGAAAAATTGTGGAAAGCTAAGTATGCAGTTCATTGGTAGCAAGAAGAGCTAATCCGAATAACCGACGTCCCGATGGGCTCCCCCATTTGGAACTTAGCTCGAGCCAATCGACATATAATTCAGGACCACTGCTTTTGGGAAATAAGAAACGGGCAGTCGGCTCTCTTCTGGGAAGACGCTTGGCAACAGCTCCCGATACTGGAAGGCCCTAATCTTCATCCTTTGCAGCAATGGTATCAGGAAAAAAGGAAAACAAAAGTCCATCATTACTGGGCTCAAAGCAGTGAACCTCAGCAGTGGAGGAGCTGGAATCCAACTCCCCCTCCCTCTGATGGACTACTGCAAAATCTAAACGACACACTCAATGCCACCCTCAGGAAAAGAGTCATCAGGGAAATGCACGGTCCGGACATACTCCGCTGGGGCACGCTCTCTGGAGGCTCTTTCAACCTGAAAGAAGCCAGGCACTACTTGGACAACAGAGAGGAGCGAGACAAGGTGGATTGGTATGAAAATGTCTGGGCCGGAAGTCTGTGGCCCAAAATTAAAATGTTCTTATGGCTCATACAAAACAGGAAAGTCCTAACATGGGAAAATCTCACCAAAAGAGGGTTTACAGGGCCCTCCCGTTGCCCATTATGCGAGCAACAGGAGGAAACCACCAATCATCTCTTCAACAGCTGTGACTGGACAAACAAGCTTTGGGAATGGCTTCAAGATATCTTCTAACAATCAGACAGACAACACAATTCAATCCAAGACACCATAACCAAATGGCGAGCACAATAGTCTAACAGCGCTATGGTAAATACACTGTGGACGAACAGTCCAGGATTTCTCATATGGAATGTATGGAAAGAAAGAAATAATCGCATTTTCCAAAAGCGCAGCATTCGGCAACTCGATGAATTAAAAATGGTCATCATGCAGGGGCTCACGGAAACAACCCGTACCTGGTGTAAAGAGGAAAAGGCTGAAACGATTTCTCCCAATGACAGAAGAATTCTGGGCATCTTCGGGCTCATCGATTCAGTGGAACAACTCCTGAAGAAAACTGCGCTCCGACCGGCTCCTCCTCCTGTTATCTGGCAGTGTCTGCCCCATGGCTTCTGCAAGTTGAACTTCGACGGCGCAGCAAAGGGAAACCCAGGCCCAGCTGGGGCAGGTGGTGTTCTACGTGATGAAACGGGCAACATCATTCACATCCTAAGAAGAAATTTGGGTGAAACCACAAACAACGACGCTGAATTCACAGCTTTAGAACAGGGTCTCCGACTCTTAGTTCGGCTTGGCAAAGGGAAGGTTATCGTGGAAGGCGACTCTCAGTTGGCCATAACCACAGTAAAGAAAATCCAGCACGGGACGCAGCCCAACAAGGCAATCAAGCACTGGAGGTTAGCTGCGGTCACGGAGAGGATTGCACAACATTTTCCATTTCTCAGTAGGATAATATTGCAGTCTGTGCGAAGGCAAGCAAACTCACTTGTCGACCACCTTGCTAACTACGCGGTTGACAACCCGACTATTGCCTGGGACACGTGTTGGCATGATCTCACAAATGACCAACTTCGGGATCAATGCAACACAATCTCAAGGAAAGACTTGAATGCAGGTGATTCCGTAGGACGGACGGCAGGTCAGCCGTCATCAGAAAATCAGGCTTAACGGTATGGTGAATGCGCACGTCAGGCGGCACATGCAGGAGCGGTTAACGAGAAACCATTGGGATCAGCCTTCCTTAATGAGAAGGAATTATGGTAGAGGAAAGAGCTCCACCAAGCGCATTAAGCGCAGGATGCCAGCGTGTGAAGGATTAGATAGCAGAACGGAAATCCTCGATCACTCACCCAGCTTTGGCGGCAGTATAATTCGGCAACTTGCCTTGCATTATGGCCTTAAATGGCTTCTCCGCAGCACGCTTCCACCCAAATCCAATCTCTTTATTAGTTCCTCCCTTCGACCTTTCTATCTCATTCTTGCTTTGGATAATCGACCTGCAAGCCCTTCATCTAATCTAGATTTCAGCTTACGAAAAGTGATCGTTGCAAGCACTCACCCACGCGCCATTGCAGAACTGAATATGCGAAGCATCAAAGCCTCACAGGCCCTCAAAAGGGCCAAGGACTGTTATGAGGCTTCAGTTTCTAAACGCGGCAAGCAGACAATCAAGGTGTTGGAGGAAGAAGTGGAACTGGCTCGAACACAGACGGATGATACTAACATCAGCGAGGAAGTTGATTGACTCGTGGATGTTGGGACTCCCTCCACACGCCAAACCCAATTTCATCAGACCCAAGTTGTCACTTGGCAAGTAAAAACGATGCTGGCTAAAGCCGTAGCCATGCAGGGGGCAGCAGTGAAGGAGACGTTTGCGGCGACCTCAATGGCGTCAGCTCGAAACACCGCCCGCCTCGATAAACTGGAAGTTTCATTCAACTCGCTGACCGAGGAACTACGCCAGCATGGAAAGGCCCTGGAAAATTTCGTCCGCCGCTTCGAAATCTACCTCCGCCACATACTCCATGTGTCCATCGAGCTTCCTTCGGACAATTTGCAGGCCACCGTGATCAGACGGTTCAAGCCACGGGCTCCTGCCACCAGCAGTGCGGGCGCTACTCCGATCAAAGGGGGACACTTTGGTGCTTCCACTCCGACTATCTAACAGCTCAGCAATTCCTGTGTTTTTCTGTCAACTGGTCAATTTCTTTTTCATTTCTTATGTCTTTCTACAGTTAGTTTTCGGCTTGTAAAAGGCCACTATGGCCTTCAGCAATGTTTTGGTCTAGTTTTACAGTCATGGGGTAACCCTGCGTGGCAGCCCTATAGTTTTGTTTAAAGGACTAAGATGGTCACAAATCTAGCTACTGTTCAGCTGAACCTACTCTTTTGTAAGTTCAAAACGGCTGTGCCTCTCCACTATCAAAGCTATAAGTCTTCAGCATCCAAGTTGTAATCTCGTTCATATTATAATATATTGATCCCACTACTTACAAAAAATAAAATAACCCTAAGGTATTAGGATTATGAACCAAACAGATTATTAATATTATAATCCCAAGGGATCAATAAATCCAACGAACTAATACTAAAACTCAAGGAGTTAATAAAGCCTAGGAATTAACATTTTAAACTCAAGAGATTATTAATATTATAAATCAAAGGGATTAAATTATAAACCTAATGGTTTAATATTATAAATCTAATAGTTTAATATTATAAGCCCAATGAATTAATAAACCCAAGGGATATATATTTTAAACCAAAGGGGTCAACAAAACCAAGGGATTAATATTAAAAACATTAAGAATTAGTAGACACTAGGAATTAATATTTTAAACCCAAGGGATTAATAAAGCCATAGGATTATTAATATTATAAATCTAAGGGATTAATAAACCATAGAGATTGTTAATATTATAAACCCAAGGGATACAAATTTTAAACCTAAGATATCAATATTAAACCTTAAGACTAATATTAAATATTTGGATAAAACCCAATATTATAAATCAAAATATTCAACCCTAATTTTTTCATTCCCGTGAAACAACATTAAATAAATTGCAATGAAATGTATCATTGTGACAATGATACATTCAACAAACTCAAGGGATCAATAATAAAAACATAAGGGAAAAATAAATCTCATGAATTAATATTTTAAAACCACGGGATTAATAAACCAAAAATATTATTAGTATCATAAATCCAAGGGACTAATAAACCATAGGAATTGTTAATATTATAAGCCCAACATATTAATAAATCCAATGGATAAATATTATAAATCTATGGGATCAATATTAAACCCCAACACTAATATTAAACCCTTGGATTAAAAATAATATTATAAACCAGAATATTAAACCCTAATTGTTTTATTTTAAAAATGTGACACTAAATAAACTACAATGTAATGTATCATTGTGACAATGATTATAACATTTATTGTCGCATTGTGACAATGATTCTCAAAGCGAAATAATGGACAATATGATAGTTCAAGGATAATTGTGACACTACAATGTTGGACAGTGTGACAATGTTTTTAACATGTTTAAAATTTCTTAAACCCTATATTACTTTAATTAATATCTCTTGGGTGATTTAATAATTTCTATTCATGCAACTTCTAATAATTTCAATAGATTTCAACAACATAGTCATTGTATTTTTCAATAATTTCAATATATTTGTCATAAATCTCTTTGCATTTTGGAATAATGTGTTTATTTTTTTTCATATGATTATATATTTCATATTTACTTTCGAAAATTCAGTTATGGGATGTAAATACATAAATGTTTTTCAAAATAAAGTTCTCATTTTATTTTTATACTAAAAAAAGAATATTATAAACCCAAGGGATTGATAAACCCAAATCATTAATAAACCCATTGGATCAATATTATAAACAAAAGGGATTAATAAACTGATGAGGCTATGAATATTATAAATTAAAGTGATTAATAAACCCAATGAATAAACATTATAAACCCAAGAGATCAATATTACAAACTCTTAGGATAACTATTATAAACCTAAAATATTAACCAAAGTTATTAATATTAATATTATAAATCGAGGTTATTAACATTAAAAGTCAAGGGATTGATAAATGAAACACATTATTACTTATAAACCCATGAAGTTAAAAATATTATAAACTCAAATGATTAATATGTTTATGCTATTATTAATATTTATATACCTAACTAATTAATAAACTCAAGAGATTAGTAATATTATAATAATGAAATAATACTATTATAATTATAGGTTTATAACTATAGTTAGTTATTATTATTATTATTATTTAGAGATTTATAAAATCAAAATATTTATTTTATTATAAATTTATAACATTGAGTTTTGAATTTTAGGTTGTTAACAATGAGTTTTATAAGTTATAGCTTTCAAATATCACATTTTAGAATTACAAAAGTAAATTTATAATATTGAGTTTTAGGTTATTAATAATCTGTTTATTTAATAAGTTTTAGGTTTATAATAATACGTTATTTTATGTTTTAGGTTTGAACATAAGCCTAATTGATAGACTACTAAGCTTGAAACAAAACCTAAGTGATATGCTACTTTAAACTTGCAAGTGTCCCCTTTTTGAATCCAACATTTTTTATTAGATAAAATAGATGTAATATTTTAAATTTGTAAAATAACAATTGTTTATTTATTTTAAAAGTGAATAATAAATTGTCAAATTAAATTTTTTATTAAAAAATTATTATTATTATAAAAAGTGAAAGTGAATATATATATATATATATATATATATATATATATATAATTGTTATTTTTATTTTTAGTTTAAAACAAAAATTATAAAATTGAAAATATTTTAATTCATATTTCTCTCCATAAAAATTTTAAAAGAGAATCTTAAATTATAAAAATATTTATTTTAATTAATTAACTGAAATATAAACTTAAAATGTGATATTAATGAGATAAGTATAAATCATTTTAATGCTCTTAAAACATAAATATAAAAAATATATTAAATTTACATAAAACAAAAAATTATATAATTTTATTGTAATGTTTCAAAGTACATGATTTATGTAATGTTTTAAAATAATAATAAATATTAAAAAAAATCACTCTAAATGAAAAATATATAAATTATATTCGTTAAAATTAGATAGTTAAGTAAGAATATAATAAAATTAAATAATTCACTAAAAATTTAATATATGTCCTTAACTTAGTCATTTAAATTTCACTTCAATTTCTTCTCCCCATCAGATACATGTGGAGGAGGAGAGTGTTTCGTGATAAAACTCTAGGGATGCGAAGCTATAGTGTGAAGAAAGAGTAGTAATGTAAGATGTTGTTGATGGAAAGAAACAAAAAACCATATATTCTTGAGGAAATTCATCCTCAGCACAAATGTTAATTACAAAAGAAAATCTTTTCATGAGTGGAGAGAATTTTGACTCTTATTGTAGCACATTATGCCTCCTATGTCTAATGTAAATCTAATTCATAACTTAAATAGATATAAAATATAAAATTATATTAAAAATATGTAAAAAAATTATTGGAAATGAACCACGCATAAATTTTATTTCATCAATAATAATATTACATAGTTCATTAACAATAATTTAATATATGTCATAGATGAGTCACTCAAACTTTACTTAAAATTCTTCTCCCACTCAATTTCTTCTCCCCATTAGGTACATATGGAAGAGGAGAAAGTGTTAGTGAAAGAAATAGAAACTATAAATTCTTGAGGAAATTCATTGGTTCTAATTTTTGGTTTTCTTCCTTTAAATAATAAACTTAACATAACTACACATATTAAATTTAATTTATATACTTATTTACAATTGCAATTATTTGTCCTTGGCTTTCAATCCATCATTTTTATCAAAAAAAATTGATGTAATATTTTAAATTTATAAAATAATACATGTTTATGTATTTTGAAAATGAGTAATAAATTATCAAAATGATTTATTTATTATACTTATTTACAATTGCAATTATTTGTCCTTGGCTTTCAATCCATCATTTTTATCAAAAAAAATTGATGTAATATTTTAAATTTATAAAATAATACATGTTTATGTATTTTGAAAATGAGTAATAAATTATCAAAATGATTTATTTATTACATAATGATTACTATATATTAAGTAAAACAAAAATTCAAAACAATAAATAATACATATTTATATATTTAAAAAATAATTATTACTTTTAGATTCTCATTATTCTCATTATTGTTTTGAATAATGATAAAGATTATATATATTTATTACTATATAAAAGAGTGAAACTTAGATTCTCATTATTGTTTTGAATAATGATACAGATTATATATATTTATTAAAATTAATATTTTTCAAATAATTTGTATTATTATTTTAAAATCAAAAATTATAAAACAAAATAAAAAATTAACTTATAATTTTTTTCATTAAATTTAAAAAAACAATTTTGAACCATGAGAATGATTATTTTTATAAATTAATTGAAATATAAATTTAATGATAATGTTTTACAGTAAGCTATAAATATTAAAAATATGAAAAAATTTATTGGAAATGAAAAATATATAAATTTTATTTGATTAATAATAAAATTATATATTTTTCTAATAATTTAATATATGTTGTCAGATTTAACTTTGATATTTTCACCACATCAGGTACATGCGGAGGAGAAACAAGGGTTGTTGATAAAAAGCCAAAGAGGCAAGCTAAAGCATGAATAAATAGCAGTATTGTAAGTGCCTCCTCAAGAAACAATAAAATCTTGAGGAAATTCATGCTTCCTAGCTATGCTAATTAGAAAGGCATATTTGCTTCATGTGTGGAGAGGTTTTTTACTCTTATTGTGTCAGATTATGCCTACTATGATGTTTAAGATAATTGAGGTTTATGTAAATTGACTACAGAAGGAGGAATTGCTTCTTCTTCTAGTTTCCTTGATTTTGAACTGTGAACAAATATAAGTTCCATTTTTTTTCACTTAAAAAAGATTATTATTATTATTATTATTATTTTATATGTATATGATTTAGTTCACAAGATAATAATGTTTTGAAAATAAAACTTGTAAAGAATCAAAATTATAATTTAGAAAAAATATATTGTCTATAAGTTACCATGACGTATTAATGCAATGAATATAAAAACAACAAAATTTATGATGTATATTATTTGATACAAAATTTATAATATGATAATGTTTGCAAAAACTTGAAAAGGGGTAAAAACACAACACTAAATTATTGCATGTGAGAAATTATTAGAACGACCTCAACAAACTTGAAACTTGTGACTTTGAAATCTGATTTAGGAATCTCTAAATAATTGATCTGAGTTGTGTCCCTCTAATAAAGCTAGACAAAATTGCTCAAATCAAATAGCCAACGCTAGCCTAAAATTTTCAAATCAAATCAAAGCATCAAAAGTGCATATCAAATCCAATATATTAGACCCTCATAAAATAAAAATTTAATAAAATTTATAAAATAAACAGGCAATGAATATGTAATATAATTTTCAAATAGAACCAACACCAGAAAACTTGTTTCTGTGTCGAAATTCATTGTGGTGATTTCATTTTGCATCGATTTCTTCTTGTAGCAATAACTTTTAATTTAACACACAAAAATAAAACGTATTGAAATATTCAATGATTGCATGGTTCACATAAACATAAATGCTAAATTTTAAGACAATTCCATTGAAATTGAAATTGAATATATATATATATATATATATATTTTCTATAAAACCTAAATATGTTATATTTCTATTACATTTTTTAATGTGTGTTTTTTAGGGTTTTATTGAGATGGTACAAAAGGGCGTTTCATAACCATGTTCCAACTTGTGGCGGTTGATTGTTTTGATTTTCCACTTTGATTTATTTGATTGTTTTGATTTTTTTTAGTCCAAGAGAATACTATTTTTTGGAATTTTTTTAATGCTAACAAGAGGGCATTCCAGAAACCTAGGTGCCACTTTGCTAACAAGAGGAAATTCCAAAAACCTAGGTGCCACTTTGCTAACAACCATAAGCTCAGGTGCCATTTGCTAAAAACAATAGAGAATGGAGGAACTTACTTTTCTAACAACCATAGAGGATGTAGGAAGCTTCATAACTATAACACCACCTATGTTCTGATTAATTGTTATTGATGACACCTCGTGGTATAGTAAATTTTAAATTTTATTATGTAAATGTGAAATTTTTCATTTTTTTACTTTATTTTATCTACCCATATCCTTCCACTTGGTGTTAAAATTGATAGCTGGAAATAAACAAATGACATAGTAAACTTTTAATCATGATCTATAAAAAAATAATTTAAGTATGGTTTAAACATGTGATTTAGATATTTAAAGAAGTTAGTGGTTTGAATTTCATTCATTGATCTAGTGGCGACGATGAGAATATACTAGCATCTTTCAATTTAAACCATATGATCAAAAAGATTAATTAGAAAAATGATTAAAGTGGTGAATTCCAATATGGGGCATCTATGGGTGTAATAACATTTTAAATATTAAATCTTCTATTTCATTGTTTTTCTATGTTTTATCATAAACATATATGATTAGAATGTACAAAATTTTAAGAGATAACATCTTAAACATTTTTTCTTTCACATATATGTAACTAGAAATTGCCTATAAAGGTGCAAAGCTACACCAAAGGAACACAATATCTGGTAAGGTCATCTCACCACAAACAAAGCCCATTGTTGAATGCATGTTTATAAGGCCCTCCAAACTCTCCGATGCAAATTCCCATATTTTCTTTTGTCTACTACACATTGCAGTCCCATATTTAGTCCCATATTTTTTCGAGAGTGAGATTGATATTGGTTGAGGTTATAGGTCCCAAGACTCATTCCCCGAGCCTCAGAATGAGTCTCACTCAATTACCAATAAAATTATCTTAATTTCTAGCTATATCACATTGAAAGCTTCATTGTTATGGTTTATAATTAAATGCTTCTACGTAAGGAGAGTAAATCCAGAGGAAATCAGTAATAAGGCATAACATATATGATGATGACCATGATATTGATTTTTTATTTCCTTAGGGGTGTTTAACACAGAGCAAAATACACAAAATTTATGCCGAGAACTTTTATCAATTTTGTATGGAAATCTTATTACAAGCACTTTATCAACTTTTCAACCACTTTAAAACATCTATCTACATATAAAAATAGAGGATAAAATGAGTGAATATTTTCGTTTAAAAATCATGAGATAAGAATAAAGGCACTACTTTTAATATCAGAAAAAATTATTTATGTCCAATTCTTTTTTCTCACCCTATTATTTCTATAATGCAAGTAACTGAGATTGCATTCTATCATTTGTTTTGAAAGTAACTGAAATTACAGTCTATAATATAACAAGATATTGTAAAATCATACACAAATTGATATTTCTTTTAATATAATAAAACTCATTTCGGAAATGGAAAAGAAATAAAAAAATAAAGGTAATTATTTCCTTTTCTTTCAAGCAAAATCCCAGGGAAACTTTTTCACATTTTATGGATGTTACCTCACATAGACTTGCAGACATTGATTACAGAAAATAACTTAGTAAATACAACGATATGAGGTGGAAAGGGACTCTGTTGGAGAAAATTCAATCATTTGTAATGGGGCCTTGAAATCAACTTTATAGTCTCAAATTCACGCATTCTAGACAATACCAACATAATTCCATCTCCCAAATCTAATAAATAGAAATAGGATTAGCGAAGATCTATGCTCGTTTATTTTAGTATACAATTTTTTAAATATTATAGTCCACTGTAATTTTTTGTTTCTATTATTATGGTTAGCTAATTTTTTAATTTTCATTTTTCTGTACTTTCTCCCAATTACTTTTTAATTCAGATTGTACGTTTTTTAATTAAAACAAAATTCATAAATATGAGACGAAAGACAACATAATTTTTGACAATCGATACTACTTGTATTTTATTTAACTCTTAAAAAAAATACTATATTCAGGGAATATAGGAAATGCAGCCCGAAAAGGCATTTATAGCCAATACTATCCATTTTAGGTATCAATAAGTGATAATTACAAAGTATTTAATTAATATTTTTGAACATGACTAAGCCTATTGTCTAGATAGTTGTTTGGACCTTTCATGGTCAAATGAGTTGTGTTCCTATATTTGTTGTTTTTTTTCCTTCACATGTTAGTTATTGTATATTTCCATGTCCTTCTTGTATTACATGATGGAAACTGTGAACTTATTTTCCCATTTTTTCTTCTTTTTTTCCAGCTCCTCAAGGATAAAAAGAAAGGGAGAACGAATTAGACACTTTTCAGTTTCTCTGTTTTTCTCTTTTTCTTGAGCAGTTGCACTCTTTGTTATCTTTCAAACTTTTCTCAACTCCTCCTCTTCTTTGGAAGAAAAGGTTTCTTCATGTGTGGAAAAGGCGTTCTATCAATTAGACATGGATAATTCAAAATGTATTCGTGTTTGATGGTCATTAGAATAAGTGAATAAAAGTTACAATGTAATATATTCAAGTGCCCAAGGAACTTTTTTATAAAATTTATAATGATCATATTGATGTGATATTCAAATACCTTCCATTTGAATTTGATTTCATTAATAGGGCTCTTTCAATCTTGCAATTTCATTTTGTAAAACATCCACTTACCCTAGCCTTTTCCTTCTACAACTTCATTTCCCCATGAAATTTTCTTTTACTTTGGTAACCATATTCATAGAAAAATTAGGAAAAGCCTTTATTTTAGTGCAATAGTGATGAACTCCAATATTTTTACGATACATACGGTTTGAATTGGTCTGAGGGAATTGAACTAGACATCTCATTCATAAATAAATCCAATTTTGTGACCTCTACAAGATTTCCTAAAGTTTTTGGATTTTCTCCAATCAGGTTGCAACCTGCTAGACATAGATGTTGCATCTTTTTCATATTTTCTTCAACCAAAATGTACAATATATATTCACTATCTTGAGACACATTCTCCTCTTGTATTTAGATGTATCATTCGCATTGTTTTAATAATGAGAATATGAGGGATACATTTCAAACATTTTTTCTATGTCTGGTTGTGTGTGATAATTTTTTGCGATAATTCTTCATGTGCTATGAGAGCGCTATAGTTATTAGGGCCTAAGTGATTCGGTGGTAGTTTTCCATGGAAGGCAGAAGAGATTTTACAATGCTGAGAAAAATTCTTCTCTCATGAGTGAAGAAGCTTCCGCAATATGCCGATGAACATTGTGCTGTCAACAGGTCCAGCCAAATACATTTCCAAAAGCTTCACAACGTGTTTTTGAGGTGGAGCGGAAGAGCTTGGAGTTGAGGATGAAGTGTTGTGTAGTAGCTATGTGAAGGAGGCTCTATTGTATGGAGTTGGAAAGAGGACATGGATAAGAAGTCTGTAGGCTCTCGCTGCCAAGAAATTGTTGTGCAACAAGCCTAGTAAATTCAAGGGAAACCTTTTTCTTGAGCGTATGAATGAGAATGTGTTTGCGGAATTAATTTTTTCCATTCGTTGTCCCTTTGGCATAAAATTGTTGCCTTTGAAATATAGAATTCTGATGTGCTCTATCCCAATCGTGATAATGCTCTGGGATCTCTCAATTGTTCACACCATTTTTTAATTTTGGGTTTGGTAATAGGATATAGTGAGAACTTTTTCAACCTCAGCCAACATGTAAATTTTTAGATGAGTATGGTATGCATGACTTTATGAAACTATCGTGAGTAGTTGAAGCTCTGATTTTAGTGCCACGAATTGGTGAGGTACCTTCAATGAGCATGAGAAAGATCTTAATTGGTGTGGAGCATGGGTAAAGGGATTGTGAGATTGGAATCGAAAGGAATGTTATTGGGAAAAAATTCATTATTGCAGGAATGATGATCTCAGGTTGAACCCTGGAGTATGAAGGTTTTTGAGATCCAGGGACTATGATAGTGAGAATAGGAGTTCATTCAAAGAGACCCACTTGAATATGTTGTGAAATTCGATTTTAATTTTCTGTCATGAAAATCTATGTTCAAATATTTTACGCATTCCTCTGCGCTGGTTAACACATTTCTGATCTACGCACAAATTTATTTTCATATTCCTACATTGCAATCACTCACTGCCAAATTACAATAGGCTTAGCGCAAGAAATGTGTACATTGAAATCACAGGGCGTAGAACCATCGTAGCAGCGATATCGCGTCCCCCGAGTAAAAGCTTTTCCACATACTTTACATACAGGTCTGGTCATGTGAGAAGGCACTAGTTAAAGCTTGTGGTGTGGATGTAAAGCATGTCGCAGTGAATGAGGAAACTTTGCATAGGACGAGTGAAGATCAACGTCACGCCCATGACACTCATAAAAAAATCCTTCTTTGTTGTGTGATTGAGCCGATTCCACTAATACCTATGTTAGGGTCCTATAATAATAGGATTCATAATTTTTTAATTGAATTTGATTAAGTCTTGTAAATATGTACATACCTTGCTTTCTACAAGTTGTTTTCCCATATTTGAAAAAATAATAAAAATGAAAAGAGGGAAAAAGTCCTAAAAGAAAGATCAAAGGACTTGAAAAGAAAAGATCAAAAAGAATAAAAATTGGCCCCAAATACAAAAAAGAGATAAGAATAAGACATGAAAGTGATGCAAGTAAAAATGCCACTACTTTTTACTTTTACTGCAAAATAATGATTATGTGCAGCTTGTTCAAAATGCCACAATCCATGATGAGTTAAATAGTTTAATCTTAACTTTTAAATGCTTTAAATTTCATGTTTATAGATAGAGAATAAATATATGTCAGACAATTTAAACTTGAAAAATCGGTAGATAGTTAGAGAATAAATGAGGAGTTCAATAGTTTAATTTGAGCCCTCTGATGAACTAAGGTTAGAATTAGATAGCTTATGCTTTAAAAGAAAAATGGATTTAGGGTTGCAAGCTCAAATGCACCCATGCAAATAAGGAAAAAAATGGTAGAATAAATGATGGATAGGTAGAAAGAAGTTACACAAGGTATAAAACATCATTTGGAAAATTACTAATTTCCCTTTCCTCAAAGTATTCCATTACTAAAAACCTTCAGTTAAAAAGGCTCAGAGCATTTCTCTGACTTTTGTTGGGACCAGACACAAGGCTTAGTAATTGATTGGTAATAAGTATTGGATTCCCTTCATAAAACCCCATTTCCTCAACATTATCACTCGTTTCCTAAGATAAATCCCTTTTCCTAAGTTAAAACACCTTTTTTCTTAAGAAAAGTAAAAACCCCTTTAAATAATTTCCATTGCATTCAAAAAACCCGCAAAATGCTATTTATCCTAAGTATTAAGTGTGATATGTTTAAAATGGGGCCACCAATATGAGAATCGCGCCCAAACACTTAAATCACACCTTACTTAGTGTATTTGTATTTTCCGCTCATTCCTTTCATATATTAATGCTAACTTAATATATTAACTCCATTATATACCCATCCCATAATATATTAAATTCTTTTATGTTAAAAAACCCAAACTCACATTATATGTTTATCCTATGGTTTATTTAAACCCATGAGACATATTCCCCACTCCCCCATAGGTTTAAAACATATGTATTTTATTAAAACCCTCCCAATGTTAATTTTCCACATGTATACATTACATTTGGTTAAAATACGTTGATATCCACCTATCTCGTTTCTCCGTTTAATACTAAATTTTTATGTTAAAACTACGTTTTAACATATAAAACTTAAACCCCGCCAATTGTGTAACCCCTGATCTTATATTTTTTCGGGCCCTCGCTTTATAAAAAACCGCATATGTTTTTAACTCCCCGCGCTACATGACAAAATATTGCCACGTCACCCAGCTCCTGGACACCACCTCCGCACCTACCCCCCACTCCATATCACCTGACAACTGTCGATCTCCCTCCCTGAGATCTGATAGCCCTAATCACGTATCATAATATTATATGAACCAGAATTAAGACTTTAAAGATTTGCGATATGGGTGGTTTTTCTCCCCCACGTGTCTTCCTCTGAATGGAATCGTGTGACCGCTTCAAATACCATTACCGCCTCCTCGCCCACGCGAAAACTGCTCTTTCCACTCCCGAAAACCGCCTTCCTCCATTCGTGCCAAAAACGCATACCGCCCTTCAGTTTGAATTATCCAGAGCTCTGTGGCTATGTGATAATGCCCCAGAACACCATTTCTGCCTCTGCAAGCGCCCCAAAGACCCAAAAACCCTAATAAACGCAGAAAAATCCCTCCACGCAGGATTTAAAGATTAATTTGTTTATTTTATGTGCAGGTTTAATGGAAAATTTTCATAAATGCATTCTACATGTCCAAGAATGCTTTAATGAATGTCTGGGTCACGATCCAGAGGATTTGTTCCATTATGAAGAACCCAAAAGCAAAGATTAATCTTAATCACTGATGAATCATGATCCTCGTTAGTTATTAAAATCCTCTTGTAGCAGAAGAATGCACGCCTGCACCATAAACACGGATCAAAAGATAAATAAAAAATATTACCCACAAAGACAGGAGATCAAAGGTTTAAATGATAAAGTCAAAGATTAAAGGCAAAATAAAGGAGATTCAGTCATAAAAATAGAGATAAAGGAAGAGCTAAAGAAAAAGACAGTGAAGCCAATGGTTAAAAGGATAAATCAAGTTAAGAAGCCTAAATCAGAGATTAAATATAAAACAGAGGAAGATAAGACATAAAGGCACATTCGAATGACTCAAAAAAAATTAATTTACTTCTTCAGAAAGATATTTTTCCACCTACAACATGTTTTATTTCAATAAAACATCAAATAGTGAAAACAAAACAGTTAAAGAGCATCAGAATTAAAGTGTATCAAATGAAAGAGTAAAAGTCAAATAGTAAAAGTAAACATGGAGGAAGTAATGGTTAAACATAGATGAAAACACTTTCACCAGAAAAAATGAATTTTATCCAAAGTGAAAGTAAAAACAGTTAAAAGAATAGTAAGGTTAAAAGATGAAAATAGAGAAAGAAGGGAAATTTTCCAGAAATTTCCTGTTTAAGTCATTGTTTTGTAGAAACTATTGTGACCAACCCAAGATGATTTTTACAAAACGGAAGGAGGTTTGTGTTCCTAAGAGGCCAATCGAAAAAAACCTATCTCAATTTTTACACAGGTATTACATAATGAGAGATACGTGCACATCTTCACAACCTAATTTTCAGATTATGCAAAATTATGTTTTACACATCGTTTTGCAGAGCTTATTGGGAACAACGGGAGCGGAAATTTATGAAAATGAGAGTGGTTTGGCTAAAAAACATATTTATCTACAATAACCTCTTTCAAGTTATATATATATCTCGGTTTGAGATATACACAGGTATCATTGGACCCTAATTTTGCAGAATTTCTGGAACAAAATGCACAAGGGAAGGAGACATTTAGTGACTTGGACACCTCATCATCAACTAAGAGTTGATATAAAATTCGAATTTCTCCTTTTTTTCATCATCAGTCCATAAAAAATAGTGCCAAATAGATTCGTTAGTTTTGAGTGTCCTTTTATTAGGTTCTATTTATGTAAAACAATTTGAGATATTTGTAAACCAATCTTGGTATTTTTTCAAGATATTTTAGTTTATAATTTATATAAATACTTCATAATTTGAGGTATTATTGTGGAATAAATTGCTAAAGATTTCTATAGTCAATTTTTCTGTACCTGAAGGTCTTTTGTACCAAGTTTCAAGTCAGCAGGCTGGATCAAATCAATAAAGCATCATGTTTCAAGATTCATTTATTGGGCCAACTTAAGTGAAGTACTTTGTTTTTTTATTTGTTAAATCTTCTTATGTTTTCCATTCTTACATAAATGTGTTATAAAAGCTTAATGTGAAGTCAGGAAAAGATATATCAGAATTTGTTAAAAGCACTTTGTTATTTACTGGTTTTCATTTTAATGTTTTCTGTTGATTTCCAGAGTAGGGAACCCTTAATTTCTCCCTCTTTCGAATGACCTCTGTCCTCTTCATTCCTTATCTGGATCAAAGAATCATTGATTTCTCCCTATCCCGATCAAACCATTTCACCAATCAGCCTCAAAGATCTTGAGTAACTCTGCTATCTTTGCAAAACATTTGACTTTAGACCTTCATCCTATCCTACCTGCTTGACACATTGACTCCATTTTCCCAATGGAAAAACATATCTATATCTATCCATCTCATTAAGTGATTTTTCCCACCAAACCAAACCAAATATCAAAACAAAATTACCCTATATAGCTAGCCTAAAATCATATATATTAAAACAAAGTTAAATCTTATAGAGAGAGCCCTCTCTGAGCTTTAGGAAGGCTAGATCCTAGAGCTTGAAAGTAGGTCTATGGTTACCTTAGTGAGTTCTTTCTTTAACCTTGAGAAATTACTGAATGATAAAATAATGGAAACCATACTAGGGAATACTAACATTTTATTTAGAAACATTTTGTAGGTTTAGATCTAATATATGATGGTGGACAGTTATCAAACATACAAAGATTAAAATCATCCACTTAGCAACTCCATTGTCCAAGATCCAGAGCTTCAAAGTTCAGAAGAAACTCCATAAGCAAAGAATCCATATTCCAAATCATTAATGGTGATACAAGATGACAGGGTCTATGGAAAACCTTTCATATCATGAGATTTTCAATGAATTCAGGGATGGGTTATTAGAATTTCAGCTTGATGAGGATTTTCTAAGAGCTCTCTTTCTTATTTTTAAATCAAGAAAATGCTCTCCTCAACTTAAAATATGTTTTCTTGAGTTAGTTTCTGAAAATTATGAAAATGGCATTAAAATTTTTCATTCTCAAATTCAGTCTTATAATTTCTGAGATCCTAAAGAATTCTTGGAAAATCTTCCTTCTCCAAATCAAGAGGAAATTGTACTACCTTTTGACTTGCAGATTGAGGATGATTATTATTTCAAGTACAAGACTGAATAAATAGTTTCAGGGTTTAATATTAAGGATACAACTAATAAATTATTCATTGAAGGAATAGAGGCACAAATCATACACCATGCTTTTGATGATCCTATAGAAAATTATATGGAGATTATTTTTAGCTCAAGTCTGCAAACATTTTTTCTCTATGAGGATCAAATACTTCAACAGTTTCCATTACACATCATATCCTTTATTATGAAGACACATGATCAAATTATGCTTCCAAGTTTGATGACAAGCAGCCAAATTATCCATTCATTTCGACAACTACTTGACTGGCTTCATTGGCATTTTTGTATTACATGATTCAACAATATTATCTGTAGATTAGAGTAGGTAGATGAGTGTAAATAAAATCAGAATTTCGAGCATCTGTTCAGTTTTGGTTCAGTGTGTTTTCATATTTTAGTTTGCAGAAAAGGTTTGGTTTTAGTATGATATGTCTAGTTACACATTATATGACAGAGCATGTTGCAAATCTAGGAACAACCTAATAGAGAAGGCTACTAATCTTAAAGTTCTTGAAATTTTTCCAGGAAATGCCATCCCCACGTGGAGCCACTGTTAGGGTCCTATAATAATAGGATTCATAATTTTTGAATTGACATTTATTAAGTCTTGTAAATATGTACATACCTTTCTTTCTACAAGTTATTTTCCCATATTTGAAAAAATAATAAAAATGAAAAGAGGGTAAAAGTCCTAAAAGAAAGATCAAAGGACTTGATAAGAAAAGATAAAAAAGAATAAAAATGTACCCCAAATACAAAAAAGAGATAAGAATAAGACATGAAAGTGATGCAAGTCAAAATGCCACTACTTTTTACTTTTACTACAAAAATAATGATTATGTGCAGCTTATTCAAAATTCCATAATTCATGATGAGTTAAATATTTTAACCTTAACTTTTTCATGCTTTAAATTTCATGTTTATAGATAGAGAATAAAGATCTGTCAAATAGTTTAAACCTGACAAATCAATAGATTGTTAGAGAATAAATGAGGATCTCAACAATTTTAATCTGAGCCCTTAGATGAAATAAAGTTAGAATTAGATTGTTTATGATTTAAAAGAAAAATGAATTTAGGGTTGCAAGCTCATATGCACACATGTAAATAATGAAAAAATGGCAGAATAAATTATGGGTAGGTAGAAAGCAGTTACACAAGGCATAAAAAAGCATTTAGAAAATTACTAATTTCCCTTTCCTCAAAGTATTCCATTAAAAAAAACCTTAAGTTATAAAGGCTCAGAGAATTTCTCTGACTTTTGTTGGGAACGGACCCAAGGCTTAGTAACTGATTGGTAATAAGTATTGGATTCCCTTCATAAAAACCCATTTCCTCAACATTATCACTCTTTTCCTAAGATAAATCTCTTTTCCTAAGTTAAAACACCTTTTTTCTTAATAAAAGTAAAAACCCTTTTAAATAATTTCCATTTCATTCAAAAAACCCACAAAATGCTATTTATCCTAAGTATTAAGTGTGAAATGTTTAAAATGGGGACACCAATATGAGAATCGTACCCAAACACTTAAATCACACTTTACTTAGTTTATTTGTATTTTTCGCTCATTATTTTCATATATTAACACTAACTTAATATATTAACTCCATTATATACCCATCCTGTAATATATTAAATCCTTTATGTGAAAAATACCAAACCCACATTATATGTTTATGCTATGGTTTATTTAAACCCACGTGACATATTCCCCACTCCCCCATAGGTTTAAAACATATGTATTATATTAAAGCCCTCCCAATTTTTATTTTCCACATGTATACATTAAATTTGGTTAAAATACATTGATATCCACCTATCCCTTTTATCCGTTTAATACTAAATTTTTATGTTAAAACTACGTTTTAACATATAAAACTTAAACCCCACCAATTGTATAACCCCCGATCTTATATTTTTTCGAGCCCTCTCTTTATTACAAACCGCATATGTTTTTAACCCCCCACGCTACACGAAAAAAGCTTGCCACGTCGCCTAGCTCCCAGATCCCATCTCCGCACCTGCCCACCGCTCCATATCGTCCAACAACTGTCGATCTCCCTCCTCGAGATCTGACAGCACTAATCACGTATCGCAATATTATATGCACCAGAATTAATTCTTTAATGATTTGCGATATGGGTGGTCTTTCTCCCCCATGTGCCTTCCTCTGAATGGAATTTCACGACTGCTCCCAATGTCATTACCGCCTCCTCGTCCGCACAAAAACTGCTCTTTCCGCTCCCAAAAATCTCCTTCCTCCATTCGTGCCAAAAATGTATACCACCCTTTAGTTTGAATTATCTAGGGCTCTGTGGCTCTGCGATAAGGCCCCAGAATGCCATTTCTGCCTCTGCAAGCACCCCAAAGACACGAAAACCCTCAAGTAAATCTATAAGATGTTGGATGTTGAAGACATTGATGGTAAAAGGAGGTCAGCAAAGGAGGCAATAAAATAATTAGCAGGAGGGCAAAAGCCAATACAAAGAGGCAGCAAAGAAGCAAATGAAGGCAGAGGAAACGAATATAATAGAGGCAGAACCGTTATCTCAGCAATAGAGGTAGAGGCAGAGCGACAGGAGCAGCAGAGGCAGAGGCAGAAGCAGAGCCGTTATAAAATTCTAGGAATCGCACTCTCCAACCGGCGCAGCAAAGGCAGAGACAAAGTCAGAGACAGAGGCAGAGAGCTGTTATAAAATTCCGGGAATCGCACTCTCCAACCGGCATTATACATATAACTTATACAAACATTATTCCGGGAATCGCTTCACTCCAGCGGCAAAATATATATATAAACATATATATCAGTTATATACAAGCGGAGCACATATAACATATACGAACATAATTCCGGGAATCGCTTCACTCCAGCGGCAAAATATATATATAAACATATATATCAGTTATATACAAGCGGAGCGCTTTATATCTATATAATCAAAGGTTCTATCAAAACGAAATGGCTTATAAGGTGGGACCCCTCACCCAATCGCAATCGGAGATCACAAGAGCAGCGTAATATGTAACCCACAGGAAATTGCGATTGCGATGAGAATCCGGACCCGATGGGTCTATAAACCGCAATTGATAAGTCTCGGAACTTAAATAAATAGAGAATTTGTGAATACAATGAAGCCCAGAGCATATAACCAAAGGTCCAAGGTATATATATGAAGCGCACAAAACGAAGTTTTATATGGTGGGACCCCTTCCCAATCGCATCGGAGGTAAACAAAGCAGAGGGACTTGCAACTCAAAGTTGCGATTGCGATCAATCGCAATCGGGAAACGCAAGGGGATCGGAACGTGCAAACAAAGAGTTGCGATTACACATTGAAAGGCCTGATCCATGGGTTTATAAGCTAAGACTGATATTATGTTTGAAGTCGCTACGATGGAGAATAATCACACCCAAGAGGCCGAGGCAAGCATCGCATCGGAAAGATCGGCGAGTGAGCCCGAAAGGAGTTCTTATTTGTTTAAAGATTTTTTATTATATAATGCCGAGAATTGATTTAAGTCTTTTTAAAAGGAAGGTTGTATGTATGCCGAGTGTTGAAATTACTTATATATATATAAAAGGGCACTATTATATATATATATATATATATATATATATATATATATATATAACGCTGTTGTGATAAGCCGTGTGGTCTGTAGACCCACGGGCCTCAGCTTAACGGGAGGGCGATTCTTAATATACAATGACTATGATATATGTCCGTTCCGCTTGCGGAAAGTTCCACATCAACAAGACACTTGCTGCAAGTCAGCAGTCACGTATTTTTCTAAGAGGCACTGATATAAAAGCACTGTTACACGTATGCAGCAAATACACCACAGTCACAGAAAAGACAAATGCGCAACAAACCAAGAGACAAAATAAGTGAGCTGGAATTCACATTGTAATTCGAATGTAAATGGTTTAATTGTTTTTATTGTTTGTGATGCATTGGCAAGTCTCCGAGAGAAAACAAACTCCCACTGTAATGTTAAAATTGACACCTACAGTCATAATTTCTGAGTAAGCTGATAAAAGGAGTGAGAAGGTAGAAGGCAAAGAGACATGACTTTCCATTTCGAATTCCAAGCAGAATACAAACATTCATGTGAGGAAATCTATAAATAATATCATCTTGATATGTAGAGTGAGTTTTTTGAGAGCAAGGGAGAGAGCATATATAGAGAGAATGCAGAATATAGAAGGCAGAGAAGATTAAGAGAAGCTACAGAACAGAGCTGATATCTGAGGTAAATCAGCAAACATTCAATTTTAGAAAAGGAGGAAGTTGGAGCTTCCCTATCAAGTTGCAGCTTGATAGCTGACTGAGGTTGGAGCCTCCTATAGGTTGGTGCCTGCAGAAAACTGAAGGGAGTTGGTGCTTCCTTGCAAGTTGTAACTTGCAAAATTGAGGTAGGAGCCTCCTGTAGGTTGGTGCCTGCAGAAAAACAGTGGTGAGAGGGAGTTGGAGCTTGCCTTTGCATCACAACAATAATAAGATGTGGTTTTCTCCCTTTATGCGTTTCCACTTATATCTGGTGTCTCTGTGCATGATATTTATGTATTGATCTGATATGTATCATTTTCTTAATACCTGCTGCTCTCATATTAAGTCTACTACTCTATTAAACTAATACTTTCTGATTACATTCTAAAATTACTCTCACATCAAATTGAGTTTGAAATGAAGGTGTAAATAAGTTTAATGAAAAGTTTTAAAAGATCAAGAATGTATTAAACTGATTCACCCCCCCTCTTAGTTTAATTAGAGGTTCAACAATTGGTATCAGAGCGGGTTCCTTTGTACAAGTCTAACAACTGAAAGGAGATCCTAGGTTCCCAAGATGGCTAGTAAAGAAGGATGCTCAACCAATAAAGCCCCTTTCTTCACTGGTGAAAATTATGCTTTCTAGAAAATCAGGAT